>QLTV01000964.1:186346-202944 GCA_003457575.1 Thermophis baileyi | reverse complement strand
AGGGAGGGAAGGAAGGAAGGAAGGAAGGAAGGAAGGAAGGAAGGAAGGAAGGAAGGAAGGAAGGAAGGAAGGAAAATAGCAATAGCCCTTAGACTTATATAACGCTTCACGGTACTTTACAGCCCTCTCTAAGCGATTTACAGAGCCAGCCTCTTGCCCCCAACAATCTGGGTCCTCATTTGACCCACCTCGGAAGGATGGAAGGCTGAGTCAACCTTGAGTCGGTCATGATCAAACTCCTGGCAGTGGGCAGTGAGTTAGCCTGCAATACTGCATTCTAACCACTGCGCCACCACGGCTCAGTTAGGCCTTACAGTAGCATTGAAATCTTTGAACAGTGTTTGTGCTGCTTAGTTTTCTATCCAGTCACCAATTTCTGATGAAGAAATGTTGCTTTGGAGATACAGGCCAAGGTGTCCCAAAACACCTGCTTGCTTCAGCCCTGCCACTACTTGGTTCTCCAGAGATAAACAGATAAACAAAGACTTTCATCATCTAGCTAACATCAGCAGTGCTAGAAGGCAGTGGGATTTTTCCTCTGTTTATATATATAGCAATAGCAATAGCACTTAGACTTATATACCGCTTCATAGTGCTTTAAAGCCCTCTCTAAGCAGTTTACAGAGTTAGCATATTGCCCCCAACAATCTGGGTCCTCATTTTACCCACCTCGGAAGGATGGAAGGCTGAGTCAACCTTGAGCCAGTGAGATTTGAACTGCTGGCAGTCGGCAGAATTAGCCTGCAATACTGCGTTCTAACCACTGTGCCAACACAAGGAAGGGAGGGAGGGAGGGAGGGAGGGAGGGAAGGAAGGAAGGAAGGAAGGAAGGAAGGAAGGAAGGAAGGAAGGAAGGCAATATCAATATAAAAATAAACAAAATGCCCAAACACCTCGGCTCTGATTTATATATATATATATATTTATATATATATATATTTATATATATATAAATCAGTAGTAACTCCACTCCCTTCTAGCACTGATGATGTTACCAAGTTGGGTAATGAAACTTCTGCAAGAAAACAACCAAGCTCAGAGAGCAACTAGGACCCTGACTCCTCCGACTCCTCCTCCTCCACCCCACAAACCCCACTCCCTTCTAGCACTGATGACATTACCTAGCTGGGTAATGAAACTTCTGCAAGTAAACAACGAAGCTCAGAGAGCAACAAGGACCCTACCAAAATATTTGCTCTCAAGTTCTCCGTCAGCTGCCATGTTATCCTTGCTTGTGCTTCACTGCTATGAGGTGACATACTGCCATGAACTGTGGGGAGGGGGAATGAAGTAGGGAAGGCTTGGGAAAATGAAAGTAAATGATGTATCTCCTTGAGACGCTGCCCCAAGGTCACCCAACTGGAAGAAGGAGGGAGCTGCATACCAAACTGCATTTGGACTGACCATTATGAAAACATCTTGGCCAAACCTGATTGGTTACACTGGGATGGGTAACTAGAGATAGTTAAGGGAGGGAAAAGTAGAACTTACAGATTTTGGCCTGCGATTCTCAGTTCTGGATTTGCAATACTGCAATACACTTGATCTCTAGTAAAGTATACCTTTCTCAACAAATGGAGCCAAGGATAATTTCTATTTAGAGATTTAAGTAGTGGCAGGTTCGATATTCTCAAAGTGATCTACCCAAGATTACCACCAGCAATTCAAAAGAATCCAACTTGCTACTGTATGTTGGTGACCATGATCACACCTATTGGCAGCAAATTCCAGAATTTCAGTTTGACCTCAGTTGAATTTCAACTTTTATTTTCCCTACCTAGAACCAACCTAAGCAACTTAGAACTAAGGAGAAATTTCCTGACAGTGAGAACAATTAATCAGTGGAACAACTTGCCTTCAGAAGTTGTAAATGCTCCAACACTGGAAGTTTTTAAGAAGAGATTGGACAACCATTTGTCTGAAATGGTATAGGGCGTCCTGCCTAAGCAGGGGGTTGGACTAGAAGACCTCCAAGGTCCCTTCCAATCTATTCTATTCTATTCTATTCTATTCTATTCTATTCTATTCTATTCTATTCTATTCTATTCTATTCTATTTTACCTAGCAGGCAGTTTAATTACCTTCAGGAATGAACATTTTGAAAGGGTCACTACATGCATATTGCTGGAAGGAAACAACATTAGTTACACATTACAAGAACAAAAACTGAATTAAGCAGCAGCTCATTTCCTTTGTGCCATCAATATTTTACTTGGCCGTAGCCACTTGCAGTCACCAAGAAGAATTAATCATTCATGGACTAATATACATCCATTATTTTTTTCTATTTAAAAAAATCATCACTTAAATATTCTATGCACAGGCTGAGACATTTGATCTCGGATTCTGAAAGCGCAGCAAATACATACCTACACAAATATCACACCAAATTAAATAAAATGTAAAGGTTGGTACTGATGAAACAGAATGAAAGGATAAAAAAGTCACCTGTGCAATACAATGGAATAATATGGAAAGAGAATCTCCCTTTGGCTTCACTTGGAAGAGGTTTCTGAGCTTAACTAGTTGCTGCAATTATGTCACCATCTTACCTCCATCCCCCTCCCACCCAACAGCAACAGCACTTAGACTTATATACCGCTTTACAGTGCTTTGTTACAGCCCTCTCTAAGTGGTTTACAGAGTCAGCATATTGCCTCCAACAATTTGGGTCCTCATTTTACTCACCTCGGAAGGATAGAAGGCTGAGTCAACCTTGAGCCTGGTGAGATTCGAACTGCCAAATTACAGGCAGACAGCAGTCAGCAGACGTAGCCTGCAGTACTGCACTCTAACCACTGCACCACCACGGCTCAGTACAATACTTTTCTTAATTTGCTTGGCCTCTCTTATAGAGATTACTTAGAAAAGATAACAGAATAACAAAAGTTGGAAGGGACCTTGGAAGTCTTCTGGTCCAACCTCCTGCTCAAGCAGGAAACCCTATAACATTTCAGACAAATGGTTGTCCAATCTCTTCTTATGAGCCGCGGTGGCGCAGTGGTTAGAGTGCAGTACTGCAGGCTACTTCTGCTGATCACTGGCTGCCAGCAGTTTGGCAGATCGAATCTCACCAGGCTCAAGGTTGACTCAGCCTTCCATCTTCCGAGGTCAGTAAAATGAGGACCCAGATTGTTGGGGGCAATATGCTGACTCTGTAAACCGCTTAGAGAGGGCTGTAAAGCACTATGAAGCGGTATATAAGTCTAAGTGCTATTGCTATTCTTTAAAATCTCCAGTGATGGAGCACCCACAACTTCTGGAGGCAAGGTGTTCCACTGATTAATTATTCTCATGGTTGGGAAATTTCTCCTTAGTTCTAGGTTGCTTCTCTCCTTGGTTAGTTTCCATCCACTGCTTCTTGTTCTGCCTTCAGGTGGTTTGGAGAAGTAGCCCCTCAAATATTGGAAGACTGCTATTATGCCACCCTTTTCATTAAACCCGACTTATCAGATTCCTGCAACCGTTCTTCATATGTTTTAGCCTCCAGTCCCCTAATCATTGCTTTTCTACATATAGACCATCCAACTCAAAGCCTTATTGTAACATGAAGCATTTCAGACATAAATCTACCTTTTTTTGGTGACTGTCTAAATTAGCCCTTACAGTTTTTCTGACAAGGTTTTCCACAATTGGTTTGCCATTGTCTACTTCTTCCTAGGTTGTGAGAGAGTGACTGGCACAAGGTCACCCAGCTGGCTTCATGCCAAAGGTTGGACTAGAACTCATGGTCTCCCAGTTTCTAACCTGATGTCTTAACCATTACAGCAAACTGGATTCCTTCTGGAATTAATATTTTGTGTTTGTGTGTATGTGTGCCTTCGAGTCAGTGTTGACTGCTGGCAACTGGCTAGAGAAGGCCCTACGGTTTTATTGGCAAATTTTTTCAGAAGTGGTTTGCCATTGCCTCCTTCCTAGGGCTGAGAGAGTGTGATTGGCTCAAGGTCATTCAGTTGGCTTTGTGCCTAAGGAGGTACTAGAACTCCCAGGTTTTTAGCCTGGTGCTTTAACATCTACATCGAACGAGATCTCTAAATCTAGCTAGGATACTTGTATTGTGCAACACAACACTGAGTCAACCTTATGGAGACAATTGCCACCTCTGTCAGTTTTTCCCTCAGGAGGGTGACCCCTAGTAGATGGCCTCGGGGTGGGTTCCTACTTACCTCGCTGCCGGTTCGCTCCCTCCTGCGCCTCGTGCATGCGCCTCGTGGGCGTGTGCGGGCCTCGTACGCGCACGCATGCGCAGTAGGAAAAAATCCCCCCCCAAATCCCCAAATAATAAAAAAATCCGAAAAAAAGATGGCAACCGCATGCACAGTGCCAGAAGTCGGCTTCTGCGCATGCTCAGAAAGGGGACTTACTCCAAAAAAAAAAAAAAAAAAAAAAAAAAAAAAAAAAAAAAACCAACGAAAAAAATTTAAAAAAAGATGGCGGCCCCCACGGCACCAACCGATCCAGTTCGGTGACATCATCGTGACGTCACCAGCGGGCCGCTACCAGTTCGGGAGAACCGGTCGAAACCGGGTGGAACCCACCCCTGGCCTCGACAACATATCTCAGCTAGGACAGTCAAAAACTAAATGTTCTAGAAATCATCTCTTTCTGAAAGCCACCAGCTTGCAAAAGCTTCATTTAGCAAATAAGAACAAACACCAAAGCAAAGTGTTACATTAAAGATGGCCCATATTTGATTTGTGTGCAATTTTTTTTTTTAAGCCAAAAGCAAAATTGGGCCAATATTCAATTCCGAGATTTAGTTGGAAGACAGTTTGATGGAACTGTAAAACTGCCAAATCGAATCAAATGAAATTGATTCAGATTTGGACGCAATGAAGGGGAATAGCTTCTTCCAATCTGATTTAGGCTTTCAAATCGAATCAACTGCTCTTTGACGATTCTGAAACAGATACATATTTTGAATCAAACTGACAATGTGAATGGGATTTTCATGGATTTGCACAGGACTGGGAAACAGGTGTGTTCTGCGGAATTCTTGGTTAGGAGGCCTATCATGTGGAGGGGAGGGAAGAAATGAATTATTTATCTTTATTCTAGTCCTGATTTCTACATTTTGCTTTACCCGCAGTTGTTATTTCACAGTAAGGAAAACTTTGCACATCTAGAAACTAGCTTTACACTCCATGTCTCATTCCAATTAGCTGTTACTATTTAGGTTCAGAGTTGCCTGAATCGTGAGATGGGTGGCAAATAAATTTGATGAATAAATAAAATAAATAAATATTATTTTATTTATTTGTTTGTTAAATTTATTTGCCACCTATCTCGCCTTGGGCTACTCTGGGCAGCTTACAACAATAACAAAGAAGAAATGAAAAGTGTGTAAACAGAAGTAAAATACCAGAGCAATAAAATAAACAATAAAAAAAGAATGCAATGAGAATACATCAATACAATAATATATTATCACTGTCATTTCATCCTCATCTTGTTTAAGATGGAGCCCATGAAAAAATTGTTTAAAAATATGAAAACTGACTTGATTTGTTTATTTAACATATTTTGGGACAGACTTTAAAAGTGAAAACTCCTCTCATGAAGATCTATGGAGTTTCTCAGTCATCCAGGTCAGGGGTGGGTTCCACTTACCTTCCCTATCGGTTCGCATTGCGACAGCAGTGTGCATTTTGCACGCGCACCCTCACTTTGCTCGTGTGCGTGCCTACATCACATTGCGGAAATGACCCTCTGCGCATGCGCAGAAGCCTCTGCGCATGTGCAGAGGGTTCTTTGCCAGCCGTGGCGACCGGAGGACTGGTTCAGGGGTGTGGACAGCCGGCCATCGCTGCCAGTTTGGCAAGTGGGCGCAAATTTCCACCACCGG
Source organism: Thermophis baileyi (assembly GCA_003457575.1). Taxonomy (NCBI): domain Eukaryota; kingdom Metazoa; phylum Chordata; class Lepidosauria; order Squamata; family Dipsadidae; genus Thermophis; species Thermophis baileyi. The sequence continues at coordinate 197,099 of QLTV01000964.1, read as the reverse complement.
TACGGGCGAACCGGTCCGAACCGGCAGCAACCCACCACTGTTGTGGCCCGTTCGGAGCATCGGGATTGCCTGCCTTCCCTCCTGCGCCTCTGCCTCTGTGTCCTGCTGGTGCCACCGCACGATGAACCTCCCGCTCCGGCCCGACTCTCAGCTTTCCTGAGGCCCACACAGCATGTCCAGATCGCCTGCCTTTCCTTCCTGTGCCTTTGCCTCCATTCTCACTTGATTTGTTTATTTAACATATTTTGGGACAGACTTTAAAAGTGAAAACTCCTCTCATGAAGATCTATGGAGTTTCTCAGTCATCCAGGTCAGGGGTGGGTTCCACTTACCTTCCCTATCGGTTCGCATTGCGACAGCAGTGTGCATTTTGCACGCGCACCCTCACTTTGCTCGTGTGCGTGCCTACATCACATTGCGGAAATGACCCTCTGCGCATGCGCAGAAGCCTCTGCGCATGTGCAGAGGGTTCTTTTGCCAGCCGCGATGACCAGATAACTGGTTCGGGGGTGTGGACAGCCAGCCATTGCTGCCGGTTGGGCGAGCGGATGCAAATTTCCACCACCGGTACGGGAGAACCAGTCCGAACCGGCAGCAACCCACCACTGATCCAGGTTCCAGTTTGGAAGAAGTTCTGAAGAAGACAACTGAAGAAGCTTCTTGGATGAGAAGCGAAATGTTTTTCAAGGAAAAACAAAGAAAGTACAGTTGCCTTTTGAAAAAGCACCTTTGGGTCCCCTTGTGAAGGTTCAAGAAGGAACACTGTACAGTGTCCCAGAAATAATAAACTAGTCACCAAAATAAATAGCAGTCACCACAATTATTGTGGTTGGTTGCATAGTCAGCTAGATGTTCAGACTGGATTTGGCATTTTTATCCACCTACCGAGTTCTTCCCAAGGACCCGGGATAGGCAGATGTTGTTTGATGGTGCTAAAGGTATTATTGAGGATGTAAGCAGTTCTGAATAAAGCTGCCTTTTGCAATTGACTGATGGTGATTCTGTCATTGCGATGGTGTTCAAGTGGTGCTCCCATTATTATCACTTATTGTTATTTCATTATTGTCTCCTGCACATAATTACTTATTTTTTTAAAATAAATATTTAATTCTTTTTACTATTCACAGATTTCCTGCCAAATTTTGATTAGTTATTAATTCTGGGACACTCTATAAACAATAAAAAAAGATGTTGAGACTCTAGAAAGAGTGCAGAGAAGAGCAAAAAAGATGATTAGGAGACTGGAGGCTAAAACATATGATGAACGGTTGCTGGAATTGGGTATGTCTAGTCTGATGAAAAGAAGGACTAGGGGTGACATGATAGCAGTCTTCCAATATCTCAGGGGCTGCCACAAAGAAGAGGGAGTCAAGCTATTCTCCAAAGAAAAGCACCTGAGGGTAGGACAAGAAGCAATGGGTAGAAACTAATCAAAGAGAGAAACAACTTAGAACTAAGGAGAAATTTCCTAACAGAGAACAATTAACCAGTGGAATGACTTGTCTCCAGAAGTTGTGGGTACTCCATCACTGGAAGTTTTTAAGAAGAGACTGGACATTCATTTGTTTGAAATGGTATAGGGTCTCCTGCTTGAGCTTGGACTACAATTAATCAGTGGACCAACTTGCCTCCAGAAGTTGTAAATGCTGCAACACTGGAAGTTTTAAAGAAGATGTTGGATAACCATTTGTCTGAAGTGGTGTAGGGTTTCCTGCCTAAGCAGGGAGTTGGACTAGAAGACCTCCAACATCCCTTCCAACTCTGTTATTCTATTCTATAAGTAAATAGTCAAATTTATCGTAATTGGGGAGAAGAAAACAAACCAGTTCCTAATTCGGACAAATAGATTTTTTTTTAATTGTTCCCTAATTTTCAGAATTTCTCATCTTGAGGACTCTATGTGGTATTCTATAATGTTTTAGGCCCCCTACTTTCACTGTCATTCCTCACCCTGATATACTGAAAAATAATAATATATTCAGCTCCCAAAGATGTCGTGACCCCCCATGTCATCCAACTATAACATTTGGCATGTTCTTTACAGAAGGGATCACCTGCCAAGCGGCTGCTGGAATCAATCAAACTGCTGAGATTCTGAAACTCTCTCTGCATGCCAGACATCTCATTGGATAACTTTATTTTATTTCAGCATCATTAAACCATAATGGAAGGTCACCAGTAGCATGTGAAGCCATAAATGGCTGCTCAATGACGTGTCTACCAGACCTGAAAACCATTAATGATGAAAACTGCATTTATGATCACACATTAGGCAGAAAAATAATTACACACGAGCACAAGGGCTTAAAAAAAGAAAAGAAAAGAAAGAAAGAACCAGACCTGAAAACTATTAATGATGAAAACTGCATTTATGATCACACATTCGGCAGAAAAATAATTACACGGGAGCTCAAGGGCTTACAAAAGAGAGAAACACAACTGTCTCTTAATGTAGTGCCACCAACAGACAGAATGGCTGAAGAACCTGTAGACAAGATGGACATCAAAGTAGGACTTCCTGCCCATCTGCTAACTCTACTTTTTTAAAGGGCGAACATACAGTAGGAGATGCTCAATTCTTTTCCATGGTGTACCCCAGTTCTTACCTTACCTATGTTAATTCACACATGGTGACTTGTTTTTCAACACCTTTGTGCATTAAAAAAGCAACGGAGTGCCCAATTGATATGAAAAACACCAAGCTGTCATAAGTTATTTAGATCTAAAAGGGTACAGGTAGACTTTGCCTTACAACCATTCATTGAGCAATCGGTCCAAGTTACAACAGCCCTGAAAAATATGGCTTACAACCAGTTCTCGCACTTACAACCTAGAGTCACAGGTTCAGAATTTGGGTGCTTGGCAACTACCATGTATTTACGATGGGCGCCGCATCTCTAGGTCATGTGATCACCATTTGTGACCTTCTCAGCCAGCTTCTGACAAGCAAAGTCAACCTGGGAAGCCATATTTGCTTAATGACCACTTGATTCTCTTAACAATGGAAGTGATTGGCTTAACAACTGCGGGAAAAATGGTTGTAAAATTGGGTGTGACTCACTTAAACAACCATCTTGCTTAGCAAGGGAAATTCGGTTCCCAATTGTGGTCGTACGTCAAGGACCACTCGTATCATGAAACATTAGGGATGCCCCAAACGCTTGACATGCGAAACGTTTTTGAACTTGAAAGAGTTCTTTTGAGCTTCCGATGGGAAGTTCGTTCTAGCAGCATTCTGAACTCGAAACAGGTATTGGAAGTTGAAAGGGGACCACTTTCTAAATAGCCAGAAGAAGCCAACATCATACACAGCCCCTACACAAAGCATAAAAGGGGTTCTGAATTTATGTATGGCATGAAGTTGCGAGAGACTGTTTAGAGAGCCATTTTCATCTTACCTAAAAGGCTTCACCGGTCTTTGTTTGAAAGACCAAATTAATTGGCAATCATGTTATTTATTTATTATTTAATTGATTTGTGCGCCACCCATTTCAGTCTGGGGCATGATGGCTTAGTGGTTGAAGAGGTTGAGCTTGTCAGCTGGGAAACTGAAAGCCCGGGATCGAGACCCAAGCGCCACGTGACAGGGGTGAGCTCCCGTTACTTGCCCCAGCTCTGCCTACCTAGCAGTTTGAAAGCATGCAAATGCGAGTAGATAAATAGGTACCAATTTGGTGGGAAGGTAACAGCATTATGTGCACCTTGGCATCTAGTCATCCTGGCCATATGACCATGGGAGCATTTTTGGACAATGCTGGGTCCCTTGGCTAAGAAATGGAGAGGAGCACCATCCGCTAGAGTGGAACATGAACGGACAGAGAAAACTTTTATCTTTACCTTTATCTTATCCGCTACCCATCTCATTTAGAGGTGACTCTAGTTAAGAGAACAAGCCAGCATGTGACTGTATGTATATATAAGATAGGGTCTGCATGGGTTGGGAAGGAAATCTCTGCCTTTCTCTGTTGCTTTGTTACTCTGTGGCTTTTCTTCTTCTACTGATGGAGCTGCTAAGATGAAAGACAGGAGTTTAGAATTCAGAGAGATGGGAGAGGTTCCCCCCCTGAAGATATAGATACATGAACTGAGAAAGCATAACGCCCCCCCCCTCCAATTTTCTGTTAAAAAGAGATGGAAGTTTCCTTCCAGCAAAGAGTGGAACAGATAAAGCTAAGCAACTAACTCCAGAAGGAAAACAGCAATGAGCTAAGCCAAGGGTCTGCAACCCTGGAGCCGCATGTGGCTCTTTCATCCCTCTGCTGCGGCTCCGTCGCTCAAAACATGCGTCACAACCGCCAATGTGCGACACCCGCCGGCACGCGATTTATTGAGCTTTTCGACCCATCTTTTTTTTCAGAGTTCAAAATGTTTTTGTTGCATGCAGAAATAAAAATTTGTTTTCTATGTAGCAGTTCATTGATTACATAAATGGAACACACTATAGTTTTTTTATACATAGCATAAAGGTAAAAAACGATATATGCAGTCAGTGTTATCTTCATTTTAGATGTCAAAAGGTTTTTGTGGCTCCCGGTGTTTTCTTTTCTGTGGGAAACGGGTCCAAATGGCTCTTTGTTTAAGGTTGCCGACCCCTGAGCTAAGTGTACCTGAAGCTACAGGAGCTGGCGCCTGCTGAAGTAGACAGTGTCAAGGCCACAAAAAGATTCAGCAGGATGTAAAGCAAGCAGTCCTCTGGCTACCAGGTTTTGAAGGGTCTCATTGGTCAACTTGGTATGAAAGGACAGGAGCAACGCAGGGCAAGAGACAATTTGCTTCAACTCACGCTGTGGAGTCTTTGATGCTCTCTGAGCTTGGTTGTTTTCCTGCAGATGTTTCATTACCCAACTAAGTAACATCATCAGTGCTCCGATGATGTTGATGTTCCTCTGATGATGATGGTGATCATTGAGTATGATGATGTCACCTAGTTGGGTAATGCAACATCTGCAAGAAAATAATCAACCTCAGAGAGCACTAAGGGCTCCACAATTTGACCCTGAGCTACAGATATTATCTTCTATTAGTACCCACTCACACTGTCTAGAGACTTTGGAATATATCGTATCTCCTATAGCCAAGATGGCTAATATATGTAAGACCATTTTGTCTTACTTCCTAAGTATGTGGAAGATGGTTGGACTTGCAGTCTGGGAGTAACTTCTACCTAACCAACTCCTGGGGGCATAAGTATAAATGATCTGTAGGACAGTAGCTGTGGGGAACGCTTGGATACGTTCTTCTACTACTGAAAGAGCATGACTGCCTTCTGATGTTAACAAATTCTCTGCTATTTTTCCAGCACAAAATTCATCCGCCACTCATAAGGCACCGACCAATGTGGCATCTTCAGGCTTTCAAGACAAGGATGAATGTATCTCATTCCATCGTTTGGTTCCTTCAAGGCTATATCCCCCTTTTATTAAATGGAGCACTTAAAGGTTTGATGGATCATGACAGTTCCTTCTTTGTCTTAGGCAAAGAGTTTGGAGCCCCGTTCTGAATGCTTTAATCCCAGCCACAAACACCGCATTCTTGCTCATCACAAAATCCAGAGGTATTTTCTTTTCTTCCTTCCAGGGGTATCTATAAACCAATGGCACCGGTGAATGGAAAATGAAAATCACAAAGAGGATTAGCTGATGGTTTCTAAAGAGGATTATACAAATTCATGGAGGATAAATTTATCAATGGCCACTACTCATCAGGATGGTATATAGCAGCTTCAGAGGAGACATGACCTAGACTGCTAACTGCTGGGGACAGCACTGGACAAATCTATTGTCTTCTTAGAGGAATTTATCTGGCCATTGTGAAGGCTGGTCAGATGGATAGGGGTGTGATTCCAGAGAATCGCCGGCATGGGTATTAGCAGGCTTCTGCTTCCATTAAAGTTTGGAAATTGGGATTGAAAGAACATTCAAATTTTGCTCAGCGTTAGGTGGCCTTTGGGATATGGATGATCCCAATTTGCCCCACAGGGTTATAGATACACACAAAATAGCAATAGCACTAATATACTGCTTCACAGTGCTTTACAGCCCTCTCTAAGCGGTTTACAGAATCAGCCTATTGCCCCCCAACAATCTGTGTCCTCATTTTACCAACCTCAGAAGGATGGAAGGCTGAGTCAACCTTCAGCCTAGTGAGATTTGAACTGCCAAACTTCTGGCAGCCGGCAGTCAGCAGAGATAGCCTGCAGTACTGCATTCTAACCACTGCGCCACCACGGTGCAAAATGCTCCCTAAATTTGCAAAGCTATAATGCGGTTTGGTTTAAGCTTGGTGCCTTGAGACAATCCAGCCTCTGTGCTTTGTAAACCATGAGTTTTGACTGATGGTGTTATAAGAATCTAGCCGATTCAGGTGTATTCCACAAACTAGGATATAGCATAATTTATGACTGCAATCAGAATCTAAATGCTAGAAACTAGCCAATTCAGGGGTATTCAACAAACAATCTATGAATGCAGTGAATATCTAAACGCTGTAGCAAAAGAATGAACCAAGAGTGGAAAATATGGACCTCTCACCAAATGGAACCAATTAAGGCTTAATGGCAGGTAAAACTGAACAACAGCGTACATGGTTTTAGCATGTAAGCAAATCTTATTATTGATAGGTTCTTGCTACCTAGCACAGCTATACTGAATTAATCAGGCAACAGCTTCTCTTGCTCTACACGAAAGCATTGCAATAAATATATTTGTGGAAAACAATTTTGACACCGTGAGATCAGTTCAGCAAGCTCTTCTTATTTCCTCATATCAAGAATGCTAGATAGGCAGATTTAGACCATGTCCATGACTGCAGGCTCTTGAACTCAATTGCATTATAACTAAGTTATCAGTTAATATTCCTGATAACAAGCTTTCATGAACTCTGGAAGTAGCTGTCTGAAGTTGAATTCCAGACCAATACAGAGTTTGTTTATGACTTCTTGAACAATCAAAGTTCTCCTGGGTTTGCCCAACACATTCCTGTGATGCCAACTAGAAGCTCTTAGCAAGCATAGATTCCACCTCTCTTGTTCCTTGACTTACCGTATTTTTTGGAGTATGAAACGCACCGGAGTATAAGACGCACCTTAGTTTTTGGGGAGGAAAATGGGGGGGGATTCTGCCTACCAGGTATTCATCTGGCTAGTCCTTAGCCTGGTCAGCTTCAGCACATTCGTTCGTTCGCTGGTTTTGAGGTTGGGGATGGTGGGGGATAAGCTTCTAAAGCACAGCTGATTGTCGGAGGGAGCAGCAATTAGAAAAGCAGGCAAAGCACGAAAGATCGCTTAGCTTGTGTTTGGGCTGAAAAACAGCTTCAAAAGCACAGCTGATCCTCGGAGGGAGCTCCAGTGACTAAAGCAGGCAAAGCGGGGAAGGGATAAGACGCACCCGTTTTCACTCGGGTGCGGGGCTTCAGGAGGTCAAAAATGGCTGTATTCGGTGTATAAGGCGCACCAACATTTTCAGCCTCTTTTAGGAGGGAAAAAAGTGCATCTTATACTCCAAAAAATATGGTACTTCCAGGAAATGGTTTGACCTTGTTGAATGGTGGGTACATATGTGTGCATATGAGCATGTGCCTGTTTTTACCTGCTTTAAGTGTTCTTGGCGATATGGCCAACTCTCGTTGAAAGAAAAGAATTATTTGGGATGAAGGTCCTCTTGTCTGTAAGGAGAAATATTATTCTGAAGTGATGAAGTTAGTGGGATAAATATCCAGTCAAAGATCACAACCTGGTGAAATAAAGATTTACGACTTCTTTGTTCCAAACGAACAGTGATAATGTTTGAATACATTTTCCCACCATAGTGTTTCCTTTCAATTGTGTTTGTATAGAAAGATCTCCCACTGAGATAGTTCCAATATGGATTGCAAAATGATTTTTCCTGGGAGAAAAAATCACATCTGGGCTTGTTCTCACCAGCTTCGATTTCTGGGGTTGTAACCCCAAAGAAACTGCTTAAATCACAGTTTGGGAGTTGTGATTGTAGACCTTTTAGCTTCATTCCCAAGGTCAGATGTACACTTTCAGTATAAATATTCTTTCCTTTGTGACAGAAGTCGCTCTGTTGTGTTGTTAGAAGAAAGTTATTGGGGGAAAAGAGAACATTGGGAATAAATGTTGCAATCGTGTTGTTTGTTAAAACATGAAAAAAATATGACATTTTTGGATATTGCCTTTGCCAGGACCAATGACAATGACATGAACCAGGAATCTCCAAACTTGGCAACTTTAAGACTTGTGGACTTCAACTCCCAGAATTCCCTACCCAGCCAAGCTCAGAGGAATGTGTTGAGCAGACCCAGGATAGCCATGCTAGGTGGGGAATTCTGGGAGTTGAAGTCCACAAGTCTTAAAGTTGCCAAGTTTGGAGATCCTTGATATAAATCATTGTACAGATCTTTGAGTCTTCAAAGCTATGTCTAGTGATGAATTATTTGTCAGGGATGAAGAAGAGGCAGGAAAGTCCCCAAATAGGTCAGATGATCAACCTCCTGCAGGTACATAGATCTTCTGTCCTTAAAATTGCATGGAGCTAGGGATTATGGATTCATCTCCTTCTGACTGCCTGATGATTGGAGCCAAGGTCCTCCCCTGCTCCTTACGATGAGATTTGACATCTCTCTGGACATGCAATCTGGAGCCAAGATGAATGAGGTTCAAGAGACATGGCAAGAAAATACAACCCTAGCATTTCCTTTTTCTCTTTAGCATATGCCTGCATATGCCTAGCAATAGCACTCAAGGCCCTTGCCAAGATATTACCTCTGCAACAGCGGTGAAATCTACTTACCTTCCCTACCGGTTCGGAAGCGCTCACTCCGTGCGCGTGTGCTCCGCTCGTGCACGCTTTTTTGCCCGTGCTCTGCTCGCGCATGGGCTTTTTCATCCTCTGCGCATGCACAGAACGCTTTGCGCATGCGCAGAATGCTTTGCGCATGCGCAGAGGGTAAAAAAACAAAATGGTGGCATCCGGGCGGGTGGGCGGAGCGTCGTGCTGCCGTCGCTACCGGTTCTCCGAACCACCGGCAGGCGGCGCTACCGGTACGCTCGGACCGGGCCGAACCGGGAGCATTTCACCCCTGCTCTGCAATGCAGGTAGGTACAGTTGCAAACTCTCTTAATCTAGGCAGCCTTCTTTCAGTTGCCCAAAGCAGCCAAAATAACCCTTGTTTCTTCATGCAAATGAACACCCTGGGAATTTAGATGGGCCCTGAGAGGCTCTGAGGATATAATCTGTGGGATTCCTATCTCTGCTCTTGGGGATTGCTGTCTTGGCTATCATTTTTTGAAGGTTGTGGAGGGTATTTATTAAATAGTTCCACCAACCCTCAACTAATTTAATCAGCAAAGATGATTAAGGGCCTGGAGGTTAAAACATATGAAGAACGGTTACAGAAATTGTGTAGGGCTAGTCTAGTGAAAAAAAGGACTAGGGCTGACATGATAGCAGTATTCCAGTATTTGAGGTGCTGCCACAAAGAAGAGGGGGTCAACTTATTTTCCAAGGCACCAGAAGGTAGGACAAGAAACAATGGATGGAAACTAATCAAGGAGAGAAGCAACCTAGAACTAAGGAGAAATTTCCTAACAGAGAACAATTAACCAGTGGAATGGCTTGTCTCCAGAAGTTGGAGGCTTCACTGGAGGCTTTTAAGAAGAGACTGAACAGCCATTTGTTCTGAAATGGTCTTGGATCTCCTGCTTGAGCAGGGGGTTGGACTAGAAGACCTCCAAGGTCCCTCCCTCTGTTATTCTGTTAATTTGAGCTTGGGGCCAATTTATCTTTTTCCGTGGAGGGATTGATATATTTCAGTAACAAACAGAAGTTGAAGAGCAGAGGTGACACCAAGGTAAAAACAACTGGATCTCTCTAAAATCACATTCTCAGCCCTTTGATTGGGTTCAATGACTTTGCCCCCAATTTAGCAGATTCTATTTCTAAGGAAGCCACAGGGCTCTTCCACTCTTTGAAGAAAATATGCATCAAAACCAACAGGTCTCTGGTTTTTTTTTCCAGAGCCGGCTGCTGCTGCAGGAGCAGCTGCCTTATCCACCTGCTTTATCTTTGATGAAAGTTCACCCAACTGCTTTACAGGATGCTGCCAAACTTCACAGCTGGGAGTGAAGGAAAAGGAGAGAGGAATAGCAAAGTGTGAGTTACGTCAAACTGCTGCTGGGAAGTGATACGCGTCTCTTAACATCGGCTCCTTTCTTTCGTACCTCTTCATAGCTCAAGGCCTCCGCACAAAAGCACAATAAAAGCGTATTTGGGGGTTGGCTGGTTTATTTGAATCGGCCTGCCCTGCTCTGGCTGTTGAAAAGAAGATGACAGATGTCCGTCTGCCACATTCAGGTATACATCTCTCTCCCCACTGTACCTATTTTATAGCAATTTCTATGCAACTCAGTTCTCAAATGCTTGGAGCAGGGGCGAAATCCAGCAGGTTCTGACAGGTTCCGGAGAACCAGTAGTGGAAATTTTGAGTAGTTCGTAGAACCGGTAGTGGAAATTTTGAGTAATTTGGAGAACCGGCAAATACCACCTCTGGCTGGTCCCAGAGTGGGGTGGGAATGGAGATTTTGCAATATCTTTTCCCCAGGAGTGGGGAGGGAATGGAGATTTTGCAGTATCCTTCCCCTGGAGTGGGGAGGGAATGGGGATTTTGCAGTATCCTTCCCCTGGAGTGGGGAGGGAATGGCGATTTTGCAGTAACCTTCCCCCCGCAGCGGGGCGGGAGGGGGGCGTGTGCG
>QLTV01000964.1:102259-157862 GCA_003457575.1 Thermophis baileyi | reverse complement strand
CCATTCCATTCCATTCCATTCCATTCCATTCCATTCCATTCCATTCCATTCCATTCCATTCCATTCTGGCTGGAAGTTATGTTTTCTTCTGCTCCAATGTTTTTCTTCCATTTTGAATCCCATTTTAAAAGAAATAAGTGAAATTTACATAGCAGATCACTAGATACATAGATAAATATTGCATTCATATCTCTTTAACCCTTACACCAAAATTTTCTCAACTTTGGCAACTTGAAGTCCACACATCTTAAAGCTCTCAAAGTTGACGTGAAGCTTCTTGGAAGAGAAGCGAAACTTCTTCCTCAAGGAAAAAACCCAGTCCAGTTGCCTTTTGGAAAAGCACCTTCTAACAAATTACTGGTGGGGTGAGTCACTTCCTACCTACAATTCCTTGTTGTTGTTGTTTTTTGCTCTCTCTATATATAAAAACACCGCTGTTGGGATGAGCAATTTGCACAAGAGACCTACAACAAATTAAAGACAAAACCGTGGAAAAATCCACCCTCAACATGAAAGTGAAGAAACAGTCAATAAGGCAAGGCAATAATGGGATCATTACTCAAGTTTCACCCCTCCATTGCATTACTAAGAATGAGGAGATAAAACTCTAGCCTAAAGCAGAGTTGTGCAATCAGGCTTCCTTGCATACCAATCTTTTCCCTCTTTTGGTTTGAAATATATATATTTTTTCCCATTAGCCTGGAACAGGCTTGTCCGAGTGCCTGACACACGCTGGTCACCCTTTGATCAGTGGATATGCATCATGAGGGTTATTGCCGTGCACGGGCTCCTAAGGTGAGGAGTGTTTTGATGAAAAATAATGGCTATTTGTAAGGTGGGTTTTTTTTTTCCCCAGAAGAAAAGAGGATTTCAGGGAAGAACACGGTATTCTTGTACTCAGTAATGAAACTCTATTATTAGTGATCAAATCTTCTCTTTCGTAGACTGCAGATTCCAGCACCTCTGTTCAATCCCAACACACATCATCATAAAGGAACTTTTCCCATAGAGGTTTTTCTTTTTCCCCCGACTGCAAAGTGTAGACACCTAAGCAGACTTTCAAGTGATAGACAGATGTGTCATAAACAGAGTCATATCCTAAGTAGCACATCCTGGGACAAAAATATCTTTAAAGCACCACCGAGAGAACTGCAAAAGAAATTCACAAGCTTGTGCTCTCTGAGCTTGGTTGTTTTCTTGCAGACATTTCATTACCCCACTAGGTAACATCATCCATGCCTAATTTGGGTAATGAAACATCTGCAAGAAAACAACCAAGCTCAGAGAGCACCAAGGACCCCCTCGTTTCAACCCTGAGCTACAAATATACTCCTTTATTGGCAAATTCACAAGCTCCCTGAAATAAGAGATTGAAAAATAGAGCTTGCTTTCATTGAGAAGAAATTAAACAAATTGTAATGCACTGCAATGGTGGCGAATTGTAATGCAGACAGGATCGCAACATTTTTCCATTGTGATGCCTGCCTTCTGGGACACCCTGAAATCCAGTTGGCTCCAATACCGTTGGACTTCAAAAAGACAATAAAATCCCACTTCCCTATCCAGAGGGGTATGCAAAAGTAAGTTTCTGATTGCCTATTAATGTTTGATTGGATTTTAATTGAATTTGCTTATCTTGTTTTGCTTTGGGTTGATTGCACGCTGCTCGGAATCACAATGTTCAAGTTGAGTGACCGTATATGTTTTTTTTTTCCAGACAAACAAACCAAAAATTAATTCTTATAAAGGTTTCTTTCTATCCCTTCCAGAAGTGACCACTTGAACCCTTAATCTTTGGCTCAACCCATAGTTAGTGATTTTGATTTGGTCAATGGTCAGATCATATTACAGTGGTTCCTACCAATGGGTGGGCCCATATTTATTTTTAATATTGGCAATTGGGGAGGGAATTAACAGTTGAATGGCAGAATGTCTATGCTACATGGATAGAATGTCACCTCCGTCTATATCAGGGGTGTTCAACCTTGGCAACTTTAAGGCCTGTGGATTTCAACTCCCGGAATTCCCCAGCCAGCCGTGCTTGCCTGATATGATCATAAGGCACGTCGGTCATGTGACAGACCCAATTTTATGACTTTTTTTGCAGCATGTTTGCAAACGCCGTGGTTGTTAAGCAAACCAATAGTTTGCTATGGGACTGGTTTTGCCAAACCATAAGTAAACTGCCATAAAACACAGTGATGCGACAATGGGATGTTGCAAATGGTCACAAACGTGGGCCACGTATTGAGTGCCAAAAGTGCGATTACATTACAATGGGAAGGAGGTATTTTTGGAACTTTAAATCCGGTCGTAAGTTGAGGTCTAACTTGTAGCTGTCACCAAACACAAATTTATACTGTGACCTGAGCTGCAAAGATAAAAATTACCTTAACTCCATTTAAAAAAAAATAAAAATCAAATATTTTTCTCCTGGTCCTGTCAATTTCTTGACCTTGTCCCTACCCATTTGTGAAACTACATTTCCCTTCAGAAGGAATACCACTTCAAACAGTAACAACCCCAGCTTGGGTGAGTTGGTATATCCCAATCTGTAGAAAAGCAGGCAGAGCTGGGAGGATGGAGTTAAGTGTGTCATCAGCCTAGAATCATTACGTTCCCACAAATGGTCCTAAATCCAACCTCTCTTGAATTCCGTTGACCCTTATCTGGTGCCAATCTAGTGTTGAGCTTTAGTTGACTAGATTCTTGTGTATAGCCTTGAGCAAGAAATAGAATCCTGATCTTTGGTGCCTGACACAATCTGACCTGTTTCCTACCTCACCAATGTACGTGCCTAGAAACGAACTACATTTCCCACATCTCTGCAGGATCAGGACTCTTGACTACAGGCTGTCAGCAGAGAAGAAGAAACACTAAGATGGGAGAGAATACGTGTTTTGGCAGGACCAGGACATGGTGCGTGGATTGTGAAACCAAGCTGTCATGACCTGAGTATGACCCAGGCTGCTGCAGATTAACTCCACTCATAATTCCTTTCAACAATCCTTGTGGGGCCTCCTGGCAGTTTCTCCAGAGTTTCCCTTTTGCATAAGCTGCTCCAGGCGTCATCAGAACAAGCAGCTATGGCAGAGAGAACAGCCAGTGGATCATACTTGTTCTGGCCTGGGCTGTTCCTCCTTTTTTGGGGAAAAAGCTGGTTTTGGCTCTAATGTTTTGACTGTTAGAAGCAGCAGCCAGAGAGTCCCTAAAGTTCTCGCTAAGCCAATCAGATGCATTCAACAGATTCATAAGCAGAGCTAGGAGGGCGATAGTCGTCCATTATGTCTCCATCATTGCTGATATCTAAAGCTGTGCTTTGGGAAAGAGCAAAGAGCCATTAAACCAGGAGCCTGTTTAGAAAATTGGCAGCTATAACTCCACATCTGATTTCCTAGTTCAATAGTGTTAAAGAACAGGTTAAAAAGTCCTGCCTTTTAGCAGTTTTGAATCTCCCTGCATGGATCTTCAACAGATAGTCTAGAGTTTAACAGGGGTGTTAAACTCAAGGCCCATAGGCCGGATCTGGTCTGCGGGGTGCTTAGATTTGGCCCGTGCCACCTCCCTGGAAACAGCGAAGGACTTGCCTGCAGTGCCTCTGCCAGTGAAAACGGAGCTTGGGAAGGCTGCGCGCGGCCCTCCCAGGCTCCGTTTTTGGCTGCGACGGCCTCCTGCTAGCTCCATTTTCAATGGCAGAGGGCTAAAAAAACAAACTAAAAACAAAACAAAAGGAGAAATGTTTCCCCTTTTGCATTTGAGCATCAAAGAAGGGACAGGAAAAGGGAAAGGAGAAAGGGAAAGAGGAAAGACAAAGAAAAAGAAGGGAAGATAGGAAGAGAGCAAGGAAGGAAAAAGAAGGAAAGAGGGGAAGGAAGAAGAAAGGAGAGTGAAGAGGGAAGGAAAAAGAAGAAAAGGAAGGAAGGAAGGAAGGGAGGGAGGGAGGGGATTATAATGAGAGGGAGGGAGGGTCTGAGGGAAGTCCTGTCTTAGCACTTGGCCACCACAGGTGTCCCTGACACGAGTGATGTCGAGCTGGCCACGCCCACCCTGGCCCCCTGAGGTCAAACACAACCCTGATGCGGCCCTCAATGAAATCAAGTTTGACACCCCTGGTCTAAACCAGTGTTCCTTGACCTTGGTAATTTGAAGATTCTGGACTTCAACTCCCAGAATTCCCCAGCCAACTGGCTAGGGAATTCTGGGAGTTGAAGTCCAGACATCGTTCCTGAAGTTGAGAAACAATGTCTTAACAAAGGAAACCATTCTCTGCCCATTTTTACCACAAACAATCCACCTTCATTGAGTGCTTCCTGACCATTTGCAAAATGTCTCATTGAATGAGCCCTAGACACCATTGTGTCAATGTACCTGAGAAAGTCCAACTCATAAGTCCTGGATCTGAAGTTCTGATCGTTGCCATGCCCCACAATCACATGTCTGTGTTTTTGTGACGGTTTTGCCAAAAAACAGCATTTACTTCTGATTTTCGGCAAAACCGTACCCAGAGGCAAACAAGGAGTTTGCATTTACGAGCACCACATTTTATTAATGACCACTGCCAAAAACATCATAAAATCAGGTCAGTGGTGTGATAGATCTATTTTACAACCTTTACGACTTATGACCTTAATGATGGCTCCATGATGGTCGTAACTCCAGGACTACCTGTAACCGGATGGGAAATGGGAAGGAACAGAACAGTGGCCAAAATCCCCAACAGAAAAAGACTGCACAAGGTTGCAAATTTTCGGCCACGGAAGCTGTTCACTCTTCTCAGATTCCAGTTCATCTTAATGCACTTGTGAAATTAATGCTTGAACTGGAAGAAGCCTCATTTGGCACATTTCATTTCCTTCCCATCTCGCATTTCCACATTACAGATACACACCAGAAAAAGCAAATAAACAAAGTGCTTCTTGATATAACACAATTACATCAATATTCCTTGGAATGGCATTTTTTTCCCTGATGTACCCAGGGACATTTGTAACCTCCTCTCCCCTCCCTCACCGCCCCTAAACTGAACACAATCATACATCACACCAAGATTGATTTTATGCAGCGTTTTGTCGCAGGCCTAATCGTAATGCAGAAAAGGAGGAGGGGAAGACAGACACAAACAAACAAAGAACGTGCAATCTTCGGGAAATAAATCCTAAAGAGAGGGAATTAATAGCCATAATAGTGGAATAATAGCCATAATAAAACCACAACGTTCAAAGAACGAACACAGCGGACAATTCTTAAATGCAGAAATCTCTCCGTAAGTTTCAGACAATTGGGAAATTCCAAACACAAGAAGAAAATAGGCTTATGGGGAAAACAACAACAACACCTCAGAACATCCCTCTTGCAAAACCCAAATTCCAAGAGAAAAGCACAGTGATTTCACCTAATGGCGACTGTTGATAGAACATTGTTTTGACTTGAGCAATTGACGATTGATTGGTACTGTTCATTCACACCTAAAAATGCAACATCTAGGTGGGAGGTAAGTAAGCACAACCACAACCAACAAAACAAAGCTCATCTCTCCTGCAAAGCTCCTTTTTCCCAGCCAGACCTTAGGCCAGAGGTGGTATTCTGCTGGTTCGGTCCGGTTCGGGCGAACCGGTAGCGGCGACTGCAGGTGGATAAATAGGACATAATGCCGTCCTATTTAGCCACGTTTTTGAGGCTGGGTGCATGTGCAGAGGTGGCGCATGTGAGCGAAGCGCGCTCACATTTGCGAACCGGTAGGGAAGGTAAGTGAATACCACCCCTGCTTTAGGCATATCTATCTGGAGTTTGTTTGTGTTAGACATCACAGGATTTTCAACGTACAAGTAAGTATCCCAAAATTGCAGTCTTAGAACATCCATTTTTCTAAGTCTCCCCCCCCCCTTTAAAATAACATTGGGTGGCTTCCAAAGCAAACTTTCAGCCAGGGAACTCTCTTACTTTAGTAGCTACCTCTTGGTCAGGTTTATTGAAAAAACACCCAATTAATCAAGCAACCAGCTACTTTGGATTGACCTCATCTATCCATAAAGTGCCAATTATCCGTGCAAAGATTTTTTTCCCCCTCTGCTTTCACTATATAGTCCTAGACTCTTTAAGACGTAGGGGCTCCTTTTTTTAATAAGATATGTAGTATGGAGGGATTTAAAGTTTACTTTAAAGTTTAAAGTAAACATAATAAATGTTCTATTCTTTCCTTGGCTGAGTATGACTGACCAGACAAGGATCTCCTTTTCCTGTCTCACATCACTATTTTCCTCTTTGATTTAATAATAAGGACTAATAGCAATAGCATTTAGACTTACGGTATATACCACTTCACCGTGCTTTACAGCCCTCTCTAAGCGGTTTACAGAGTCAGCCTATTGCCCCCAACAATTTAGGTCCTCATTTTACTCACCTCGGAAGGATGGAAGGCTGAGTCAACCTGGAGCCTGGTGAGAATCGAACTGCCAAATTGCATAATAGATGGACTGTTGCCATCTATCACTGAATATAAGTTGTAGATTACATTTTGATTTTTGAACACTAAATGGAAGTTCACAAGGTGACATGTAATATAACAAATTGATTAGGAAAGCTATTTTAGGGTCAGCATGTTGTTTCCTTTCCCAAGAACAACAATCTTCTATCTTCTTCTTCTCCTTCTTTCTTTCTTCCTTCCTTCTTCTTTCTTCTTCTTTCTTCTTCTTCTTCTTCTTCTTCTTCTTCTTCTTCTTCTTCTTCATCATCATCATCATCATCATCATCATCTTTAGCCATTGCCTGTCCACTGTATAATGAAGGCCTCTTCCGCATGTTTCCAACGAATACAGTCCTGAACTTTCTTTTGCCAATTGGGCCCACAATACTTGCTGATGTCATCGATCTATCTTGTTTTAGGTCTCTTTCGTGGATGCTTTTTATCAAGTGGGATCCGTTCTATGACTGCCTTGGTCCACCTGCCATCAGTTCTTGCTATGTGACCAGCCCATTTCCTTTTCAATTCTTTTACTCTCTTGATGATATCATATACTTTTGTTTGTTCTCAAATCCATGCACAGGTCTTTCTATCTTGTCTGTGCAATATACAATACCCAGGTTTTCCTGAAAATAAGACCCTGTCTTATTATTTTTTGCCACCAAAAAAGGCACCAGGTCTTATTTTGGGGGGAGGTTGTGCACTGACTCACCTCACTTGCGGGCCTCACCCCCAGCCTCCTTTTTGCTGTCAGAGGCCTTCAGAAACTACTTTTTCTGCGGCCGGCAAGGCTTTATTGAAGGACTCTGCAGCTGGTAACAGAGCTCCGGATCGATCTGGAGCTCTGTTATCAGCTGCTGAGGCCTTCAGGAAAACCTTGCCGGCCTTGCTGGCTGCAGAAGAAATGGGTCAGCAAGGCAGATGTCAGGGTGTGCGAGGCCTGGCTGCAACTGTCCGAAGGTAAGTAATAGGGCAGCTCTACCCCCACCCATCCCCACTCTAGCTTAATTTTTACCCGTGCACCCTGGAGTGGGTGGGGTCTTAATTAGGGCTTATTTGGGGGGTAGGGCTTATATTGGGGACACGTGTAAAAATCAAGCTAGGACTTACTTTCGGGGTAGGTCGTATTTTCGGGGAAACATAGTTGTACATATAGCTTCATGATGATTATCTCCCATATATTTGCTCTTCCCTGGCACAATACACACAAAAATCCCATATATTTGCTCTTCCCTGGCACAATACACACAACTGCAAGCAAATACAGTGCATCACAAAACTTGAAAGATGCCAAAGATATTGGCTGTTTGGAGTCATTCATTTATGGCCTTGTCAATAAAGGAACTCATATTCCGAAATGGGCCATATGTTTGTTTGTCTGCAGATAGGGACATTTATCCATGATTGGAGCTTTCCATATGGTTCTTTTGTGTACCATCTGGTGTCTAAAGATAGGTGGGGAAGGTACAAGAAGCCTTTCAACAGAAGTAGCTGCATCTTTACTCAGTCTTCTCTGCATCCTGAACACACCAAAGGTGGGTTCCCAACTCATTCATTCTTTCAACCAACAAAATAATTCCCAAACCATCCCAAAAATAATAAATCATGTTCCTTGGTATGAGCAAATACTATTCTTCAAAATAGCAAGATGTCACTGTCTTTTAGGGAATTGAACAGGAAATCTGTGATGGAACACAGGACGTTCCAGTAGGTCAAACAAGTTTGGTTATCCAGCTCAATAACATCTGCTCTGATTAGCAGCCCAAATAGTGTCTATTTTGTTTTTCTGGCATTTGCAACTTAAACTGGAGAGATTATGGGTTAACCCTTGACCATTCCAAATGCAGAACATGTGTTTTAGCCCTGAGCGATGGCTTTGTTCTGGCATAAAGACAGAACTTAGTACCAAAACAAACTATGTGGAGTCTAAGAGGAGCTAAACCTTCATCCAAGGGACAATTCATGAAGATGGAATCCATGGCTATCTTGGTTTCTGAGACCTTTGGAAAAGATCATCATGCAGTTGTTCAGCTACTTGGACAATGGTATCAACAAATTCAATGACAGGTAGACAGGCAGGTAGGAAGGAAGGAAAAGGGCTTTGGACAGGAGGAACATCAGACTGTAACTAGATCCTTGAGATAAAACTAATATTGATGGTTGGGTATAGGTGAAGGCAGGTATCTCAAAGGAGAAAGGTGTGAGTAGTCTGATGTGATGGAATGTATTCACAGGAGAGAGGGGTTGCATTCCAGAGAAGTAAGAGGCAATTCAGCCTAGATGTTAATGTGAGAGAAAGAGGGTGAAGACAGTTCCTTCTACTAGTTTACAGAATATAGTAGAGATGCAGATAGCAAAGTCTTCAACCTGGCACGATTCTGTCTATAGGTGCTGGAAGTTGGAAGTTTCACCTTGAAAGTTTCACCATGTGTCCCTCTTGGGTTTGGGGTCTGAAACCTGGCTACGTGAATTATGAAATAATTTCTATTTCAAGGCTGTTGCTGATTAGGGAGGAAGGCTTTGTGTCCCAATTTACAGCAATTCCGCCTTTCGCGGCTCTTAGCATCTCCTGGTACATCCAACATCGTCTTGCTCACAGGGATTCTGAGTTATGTCGAAGGACGAGTGTTGGATTCAGTATTAGCTCAATTTCTGCCTAGAGCTTTTGGGCAACTTCACTGAAAATGGAATTGAGAAACAGAGCGACACAATGATACCATAACGTTTATCTGACTTGATATAATCTCTGTTTAACTGCTACATTTAGGTACCTTAGCATCGATTGGAGACGTTGCTTATGGGCAACTTTTCTACAAAGGACACTCCTAGATTGCAAAAAACAAAACAAAAACCTTCTGTTTGAAGATCTCCTGCCATTAAGGTCCAGTCAGTCTAGTCTTAAAGCTAAAAAAATCCCAAGGTACCTGGGCAGAAGCTTTAATATAATGCACAGTTTGATCAAAAAGAGGAAGAAAAAGCAGCTTCAATCAGAAAAAGGCACAGTTAGGTTGTTGTTGTTTTTTTATGCTAGGCTTGCTCTTTGGTTAGCTCTCTCATAGAGTTTTGCTGGCGTTAGGATCGCACTTAGGATCACATTTGATAGACAATTGAGATTGAAGGAATCTATAGCAATAGCACTTAGACTTATATACCGCTTCACAGTGCTTTACAGCCCTCTCTAAGCGGTTTACAGAGTCAGCATATTGCCCCCCAACAATCTGGGTCCTCATTTTACCCACCTCGGAAGGATGGAAGGCTGAGTCAACCTTGAATCTGATCTCTTCTTCCTAGGTGTAGGTCTCCAGATACAGCCATCTTTCAAATTTTATATTTTTTTCCAATTTTATGAAGCAGTTCTTGGCTTAGATGAATAGACCCCAAAACACAGAGCAGCATTCAGAGGAAAATAACGGCTGAATGTATTTTAAAACAATTTGTTGCAATGTAAGGACACACTGCGACAGTATCAACTTAAAATGAACTTTTCGGTCTATTTTCCCATCTATGCAACTAATGTAAATGTGGGCCGGAATGGTTTTATCAGTGAAAGCTTGCAACATTTATCCTGATTAGACACAGATCCCCCATAAAATTTCTGTCCTTTTGGAAAAACCAAAGTTACATAAATCAAGGCTTCATTGTGCCTTAAAAGTGCCCAGAACTGATTTTACTATTCACTAGAGCTGGAAAAACTATTGGAGAATGTCTGGCAGACAGTGTAGAAGAATATTAAGATAAATGGAGAGAGAATATGACCAGGAGTTAACTTGCTATGTTCCTACAGACGATTAAATTCACAGGCAGCGGGACAGCTGTAAAAGTTGGCAAGTTGGCATCATGTACAACAACCTGGCTTATAGGTAGGGCATGCATGACCTATTTCAAAGGAGGAGAAAGAGGAAAATACCATTCAGTTTCTCATATTTCCCTCCGTTTGCTCTCTGTTAGCTCTTATTGTCTTGGATGACAAAGTTGTGTATGTCACACACACACACACACACACACACACACATACATATACACACACACTCTTCCAGAACTCTCTGGTGTCCTGGAGGATTCAACGGTGGTCCTTACAGTTGGCTTCTGAATATAAAATGGAAGCTGAGGATAGAAGATAGATGGCTAATATCTCTTTTATCTCAAGCAATAAAATATTTTGGCGCAGAAGGACATTTTTCAAGAGTTCCAATCAAAAGCCTGGAGAAAAACGTCCTTGTGCAGCTAGATCAAAAACTTTTAAAACTCACCTTGGGGCAGGGATGACACTTCACGCTCCCTGGTGGAACATTATTTTAGCTCGAGGGAAGGCGTTACATCACAGAACAAGAAGGAAAACATAGCCCATCTTCAAAGCGCGATGCTGCTATATTCACAATACATCCCTTGAAGGCACCATCACACAGATGTTGCCACTGCTCCCCCTCCTCCACCTGGATGTCCATCATAAGGGGGGGGGTCCTTCATATGCTACAAAAATATCACTTTACTTCAAAGTCTCTGCATTCTATTTTGAGAAACCGAAAGAAATTGAATGATGGGTGCTCGACAAACCTCCTCTCCAAAGCACGAGGGATTTCCAACAAAGACTCCCGTTTCCGTTTGGCTAGTTATCCTGGTTAATTGGATCGATGGTGACAATGGTAATTAACAGAGATAGGACGGCTTGTACTGTAATTATGTGTCAGTCTATGGTATGAATTGAACTACAGGATACATACAGTAGATTCTCCCAATTACAAGCAGGTTAAGTGAATGACTGAAGCTAATCATGTTTATTTTTATACAGAGGGATAACAATTCCTAATCAGAAGCAACGTTCTTCTTTCAAAGGGATTAAAGCTGCAAAACTGCACTGCATCATGGATTTGTAAGATAAATATACAACTGAGGGACTAAAAGGTTTTATTTAATTTAAGGTTTTGTTTTTTTTAAAAGCCCGAAGTAGCACAATCTGCTTCAATATGCTGGCAGTCACCCCTTCCTATTATTACATTTTAAAAAAGAAGAAATAACTCATTATTTCCAAAAGACATCTTCAGAATGGGAATAATTTAAATTGCTGTGAAAGCTTTTGGAGGGTTTGTTCAAAAATGATATCCTACAGTAAAATATATAGAATAGCTTTCGTGGTTCACAAGTGCACAGTTGTTTATATAATTTTAAGGACCTTGAGGAAAGCATTATTAAGTTTTCAGCAGTAGCTAGAAAGGCTTTAAGGCTCAGTGCAGTAGAATTATTCTTGATGGCAAACGGTTGGCCCTAAAGAAGATTGGCCAATGGCAACTAATCTACATATAGCTCAGAATGAAAGAAATGCATGAGCAAATCATGGTGGACATCAAAGTTCACCTTGATATCTTGCTTGGCCAACCATTTGACAATGGGCAGTATTCTTATTTAGAATGCTGGGGAATACTCTTTATGCTGCTCTATGACCTTAATAGAGATTTGATTAGATTTGCTCTTCTTGAAATGTGCAAATTAATAAGAAGTGGCAAAAGGGTCCCCAGGTTTTGGTAGAGCTTCATGGTACAATAGATAATTTTCGTGTGGGATCCTTGGTACTCTCTGAGCTTTTTTTTTGTGTTTTTTTGCAATGGTGTTTGTGTCCCATTGATGCCATCTTGGTACATGATGATGTTAGCTAATTGGGTAATGAAACATCTGCAAGAAGACAACCAAGCTCGGAGAGCACCAAGGATCCCAGACCAAACCTCTGAGAGCCCCAAGAACCTTCTCTGAGTGACAAATATTTTAGATTCGAAACTTAATCTTATGCCTTCTTCTTCTTTAGATGGTTATGGGGATTACTTTAGCTACTACTGCTGCAACCAAACACATGCTCAACCAATCTGACTGCCTTTATAATTGGATGAACTTTGTCTCCAACTGTCTATGGAGATTCTCAATCATCCAGGTCATGTTTATCCCAATGGTGCTTTTCCAAAAGGCAACTGGACTTTCTTGGTTTTTTCCTTGAAACGTTTCATTTCTCATCCAAGAAGTTCAGTTCTCATCCAGAACTGAAGGACCTTCTTGGACGAGAAGCGAAACGTTTCAAGGAAAAAAAAACCCCAAGAAAGTCCAGTTGCCTTTTGGAAAAGCACATTTGGCTTCGTTCCCAACTTATGCTTAGACAGCATTAGCGGGTTATACAAAGTTCATAGGAAGGGGACAAATAAAAATATAGTGCTAATAGAAGCAATGACATGGGCTCTAAATTGAAGCTGAGTGGCACTGTTTTGTTCCCACTGGGAAATAATATTAGTTGCATGAAGAATGGGCTACCAAAGCTTGAAGCACGCATATCGTATATTATAATTCCATACTGCTTTCCATACAGTGCATCTTGAGACTGTTGGCAATAGAATTATAAAATGCAGTACCATAATGAAAACAATAAATTTAAACAATATAAGGCACATTCATTAAAAGGATAGACAGGGAAAGGGGGGGGGAAATAAACAAGAAAATCAGTCATCCAACGTTGATACGGGGATGGCTTGAGTGAAGAGATGCGTCTTCCACAGATGTTAATAGAGGTTCCCTATCAAATTTCATAGGGGACAGCGTTCCACAGCAGAGGTGTTACTACAGTGCCCATGTGCCCTTGAGTAAATGCAAAATGATACTCTTCCATTTCAGGTCAAGTAACCTTTTCTGATCATCTTCATGGTCAACCAAGTCTATTAATAAGATGGCAATCCAATCCATTTGGCTGCATTGGCAAAACTGACTACTCTGATTAAAGAAAAGAACATACAGTAAATACTTTTGTTTCCACATGGAAACTGCTTCTGAACTCTGTGCTTGATGTGGAAAAGAATGTAACTTTTGACTTTGGGTTTGACAGATTAGATTGATAGATCTTTATAGAAATGACTTGCTCATATTATTATGGAAAAGCAAAAAGCTGTGATTTGATGCTAATGCCTTATTCTACTGCAACAGAGAGAGTCGGAAGTCAATGCTTGTTTTTCTTTTCTTTTCCCTATCTTTCCTCACTTCTCTTTCCCCTTTCCCCTCCCCCCTTACTGCTCTTTTATTTACCTTTGTATTTTGTAACACTTTATAACTTAATAAAAAAAGTTTGAAAAAAAATAAGCTGGCAATCCATTAGACGCCCCTCCTCAGCCAAAATATTGATATCGTTTTAATGTAAGTCTGAAAAGTTTGGCCATATAGCCATCCTAGATTTCTTAGGTAGACAATCAAATTTGGCTTTGCTTGGTGCTTTCATAAGACCTGGGTTCTTATGAAACATTTATTTTTTTTTGGTTGAATTTTGTTGCTAGCAGTGTTGCTAGTTTGCAATTATGATGCTTTCTGACGAAACAGATCCTTTGGTAACCGCTTCCAACCAATCAGCTTGGCGAAAACTAAGATAATCAATAGCAAAAAGAATATCTCTACAATGTAATTTCTTTTTAAACAAAACTCTTTGGAAGACATTGCATTTTTTTTAATGTTAGAAAATGAGATAGGAGAAACAAAAGACTTATTTTTTTATAGACAGCTAAAAAAAATAAGCAGAAGCCTAAATGCTTTGAGATCAGGAATCCTCACCGTTACTTGAGATTTTAATAAGAAGTCTTGTTTATCAGGATGCAGTTATTATAGATGACCCTTAACTAACAGTGACGCAAAGTATTTCTCCTTCATATTGTATTTTCTGTAAACGAGTTCCAGACATCTCCAGCAAGGCTTTGATTGATAGTACTTGAAAACTGAACAACCTGGTTAATTAGGCAGTTTTGTGGGGGCCCTACACAATGTGCACTGAAAACCATAATTAAAATATTATATTACAGTGATCCAAGGGAAGGCAACTCGTCCTTCTTTCCTTAAGCCTGTCTTTTGCTAAAGGTGCGCCACTTTGATCAACGCACCCGACAAAAGGTCTGGTTGTGTGATCTAGCTTTAGAGGTCAAGAGCTCATCCTTTCATGAAGGAAAAGGGAAGACAAAAAAAAGTCTTTCTTTTGTTCTTCTTGTATTTTTTTCTCCAAGGATCTAACCCTTAGCTCAGTCAAGTCTTGTTTCACTGCTTAACTCCCAAACGCAACCACCAAGAAGCTGCTTTAGTGTGTATCCCCGGTCTTAATTCATGGAGACTGTCATTGAAAAAAATTGGATTTAATGTAAGGGGAGGTTTTTTGCCCCCAGTAACAACTATTTATAAGGACTGTTTCATTTCCAGTAGGGACTGGAAAGCTTCAAAAAATGTATTAGATCTAAACAAGGATGATTCTCAAGAAGCAATGGGTGGAAACTAATCAAGGAGTGAAGCAACTTAGAACTAAGGAGAAATTTTCTGACAGTTAGAACAATTAATCTGTCGAACAACTTGCCTCCAGAAGTTGTAAATGCTCCAACACTGGAAGTTTTTAAGAAGAGAGTGGCTAACCATTTGTCTGAAATGGTAAACGGTTTCCTGCCTAAGCAGGGGGTTGGACTAGAAGACCTCCAAGGTCCCTTCCAACTCTGCTATTCTATTCTATTCTATTCTATTCTATTCTATTCTATTCTATTCTATTCTATTCTATTCTATTCTATTCTATTCTATTCTATTCTATTCTATTCTATTCTATTCTATTCTATTCTATTCTATTCTATTCTATTCTATTGTAATTTGGGTCTGGATAGTCATCATTTTGATTACATTAGATCCCTTTCACTTTGTAGATATGCTCCTGTCTTTATCACTGATTAATTAATTATACTTCCAAGCTACCACATAGGAGCAAGTTCTGTAGAGAGCAAATATGTCAATAAAATAACAAAAGCAACAATAAACCAACCATGAAAAAGTAGGTTAATCAGTGAGAGCTAACCACTAAACTACCCAACAATAACATGTTAAATGTTGCAGTCAAACCAGCAGCAAAACATGGCGAAGGTCAAATGAAAGGAAAGTTGTTGTGGTTTAATCTCAACAGAAACAAAAAAACATTTCCCTAGTACTAAAAAAAGATTTTAATACAGATGAGCCCCCTGTGGAGAGGGTGCTCCATAGATGATATGCATCACCATCTTTTTGGCTAAGTGTCTCACCTCACTTGGTGGGACTGGGGACCCTATGAAGAAGAGCTTCAAATGAAGATCTAGAACAGGGCTGATAGAAGGTGCTTATAGGAGTTCTCAACTTATGGCAATTTGAGGCCCAAATTTCCCAACTAAGCAAGGCACTGGTTACGTGAGTTTTGCCCCATTTTACGACCTTTCTTGCCTCAGTTGTTAAGTGAGTCACTGCATTTAAGTTAGTAACGTGGTTGTTCAGTGAATCTGGCTTCCCCATCGACTTTGCTTGTCAGAAGGTCACGAAAGGGGATGACATGTGATCACATACATACCAGTTGCCAAGCATCTGAATTTTGATCACATAACCATGGGGATGCTACCATGGCCATAAGTATGAGTATGAAAACCAGTCGTAAGCCACTTTTTCTCAGTGCCATTGAAACTTCAAACGGTCATCAAATGAGAGGTTGTAAATCAAGGATTATCTGTACAGGTAGTCCTTGACTTACAACAGTTCATTTAGTGACCATTCAAAGTTACAATGGCACTGAAAAAAAGTGACTTATGACCATTTTTCACACTTACGGCCATTAAGCATCCCCATGGTCACCTGATCAAAATTCTGGTGCTTGTTACCTGGCTCATTCTTATGACCGTTGCAGCATTCCAGGGTCATGCAATCCCTTTTTGCGACCTTCTGACAAGCAAAGTCAATGGGGGAAGCCAGATTCACTTAACAACCAGGCTACTAACTTAGCAACTGCAGTGATTCACTTAACAACTGTGGCAAGAAAATGGGGCAAAACTCACTTAACAAATTCTCACTTAACAACATAAATTTTGGGCTCAATGATGGTCGTAAGTCGAGGACTACCTGTATTTTGGTTATAAACTGATATGGTTTTCAAGACTGAAACAAACAGCTTGACATAATCTCAGAAATGGACTAGTCCCGTGATGGCGAACCTATGGCACACGTGCCAGAGGTGGCACACAGAGCCCTCTCTGTGGGCACATGCGCCGTTGCCAGCTGCTCTTCCAGGTTCCGTCACACGCATACGCGCCGGCCAGCTGGTCTGCAAAGGCCAGCTGGTCTGCGTGTCGGAACCCAGAGGAGAGCAGCTGGCTGACGCGCATGCACGCGACAGAACCCGGAAGAGCAGCTGGCCGCCACACACATGCGCACTGGCCAGTTGCTCTCTTCCGGGTTCCAGCGCTCCGGCACGTGCATGCTCCAGTTTCGGCACTCGGTGACAAAAAGTTTAACCATCACTGGTCTAGTCATTGTCTCATATACGGCAAATGACCAGCATTCTATAATTCCCCCCACCCCCCGTTTCTTTTCTTTTTTTAATACATGTATTGTTTTCAATGTGATTAAAAATCTGACAGTACAAACTTTGTCTTTGCTTTAAACCATATTGTGATATAGCAATAGCAATAGCACTTAGATTTATATACCACTTCACAGTGCTTTACAGCCCTCTCTAAGCGGTTTACAGAGTCAGCCTCTTGCCCCCAACAATCTGGGTCCTCATTTTACCCACCTTGGAAGGATGGAAGGCTGAGTCAACCTTGAGCCTGGTGAGATTCGAACTGCCAAATTGCAGGCAGCCGGCAGGCAGCAGAAGGAACCTGCAGTACTGCACTCTAACCCCTGCGCCACCACGGCTCTTAGTTTGTTAACAGCGTAGCTGCCTTGCTGAAGATGAACTGAAGTTTCTAGAACATTTTCAAAGATACAGTAGTTCCATCGTTAATGTGCTGCCATTACAAGAAATATACCACCTAGGATTTGAGAATAACAGAATTGCCCTTGTAGCACCAATTATTATATGTTACTCATGTTCGGATCAATCATGGAAACGTGAACCATAAACATCCTCCACAAGGTGTGAATTGGATCCAGTTTCACTGACTCAATCTGAATGTTCCTGTTCAGATGGGCCATCTGACTTGTTGAATTAAACCAAATTATATTGATTCACTTTGATTTGGACCAGAATAATACCCATGGACATGCATAAAACTTTCCAATCAGTTCAAACCAACCAAATGCATCTAATTTCATCCAACAAGTGGAATGGAATTGGCACTCTTCAGCTGGAAAGGGAAAAACGATTTGGAGACTGGAACAAATGGCCTTTAATATTTGCACAGTCCTTGTTTATTGGCAGTAGCCATAAACTCTGAAGTTCATAAGAATATGCATCCAAAATCAATCAGCGGTAATAAACCATCACTATTGATAATGCAGTAACACAACAGTCCAGATTTGGTCCTCTGTAGGAAATTATTGGCATCAGAGACGGAACAGACAAGAAGTAATGTATGGCAATACACGACAATATGGATCCCAGAGCATGTTAGATTCATTAAAAGACTGCTTTGAACATACAGGTAGTCCTGCACTTCTGACCGCAATGAGCAAAAATTTCTGTTGCTAAGTGAGACAGTTATTAAGTGAGTTCTCCCCCATTTTACGACTTTTTTTTGCCATGGTTGTTAAGTGAATCACTATAGTTGTTAAGTGAGTAACACGGTGGTTAAGTCAAGGTAGCTTCCCCATTGACTTTGCTTGTCAGAAGGTCACAAAATGACCACATGACCCCGGGAGACTTCGACCATCATAAATATGAGTCAGTTGTCAATCGTCTGAATTTTAACCATGGGGATTGCTGCAATGGTGGTAAGTGTGAAAAACGGTCATAAGTCATTCTTGCAGTGCCACTGTATCTTTGCGTGGTCATTGAATGAACTGTTGTAAGCCTTAGGACTAGCTGTACTTTGTCTGATGGAGTTGCAACATGAATGGGTTGATATTAATAACCAATGGAGCAGGGTCGGTATTCACTTACTTTCCCTACTGGTTCACAAATGTGAGCGCGGGCACGCGCTCGCTTCGCTCACATGCGCCCCTTCCGTGCATGCTCATGGCCTTCCACGCATGCGCTTTGCTCGCGCTTGCACGCATGCGCACGGCTTGAAAACGTGCCTAAATAGGACGGCATAGCCCCGGGGCGGGTGGGAGGTCGCTACTACCGGTTTGCCCGAACCGGTCCGAACCGGCTGAATACCACCTCTGCAATGGAGAATTAAAAGACCTTGCACCTGGTTGTGCTGTTGACCGAAGATAAGCAATCTTTAAAATAGGCTTCACTTTGTACACATGGAAAGCGCTAGTGATGTTGGCTAGCACAATACAAATGACTACATCTCCAGCTGGACAGGACTTACCTCCTGAGGACAATCAGAGGCTGTATACCGAAGCTAGGGAAGAGGAGAAAGAGAGAGAGAGAGAGAGAGAGAGAGAGAGAGAGAGGAAAAAAATCAACATATAGTTCCAACGTTTTACAAAGCAAAATGTCATTTATTCACAATGTCAACGTAAGAGACCTGGAGAAGACGTATACCAGGTTGAATTGCTAGCCGTTGCAGAAAAGATTGGAAAACCTCTTAACTGAAAATTAGGAAAATTGTTACCATTCTGGCTATATTTTTTTTAACTATTATTATAAATGCATTTTTAGACTGCTTACTATATTTCCAAAGTAGATAAGAATATTTGTAAAAATTGCTGGCCTGACTCCATTCTCAAATGTAACCGACAGGGCCAGGGGTGGGTTCCACTTACCTTCCCTACCGGTTCGCGTCGCGATGTCACGTCGTGCAAAAGACCCGGAAATGACCCTTTGCACATGCGCAGAAGCCTTTGCGCATGCACAGAGGGGGGTTTTTTTGCAAGTCGCGGCGACTGGAGGACTGGTTTGGGAGCGTGGAGCAGTGGTCATCGCTGCCGGTTCTGTGAGCGGTGGTAAATTTCCGCTACCGGTACTAAAGAACCGGTCCGAACTGGCAGCAACCCACCACTGGACAGGGCGAGTTGGAAGTGTCCATTTTGGAAGGAATAAGACATACTTTTGGCTAAAGTTTGGCTTTATAACTTTTGGGTAAAGACCATCCCCAACTCCAGCTGTTTGAAAACTCTTCCCTTGCAGATCTGATTCATCCCTAAATCGAAACACGTTCTGTCACAAAGCCTGCAGATGGAAGAACTCTTGATGCAATCAGCTATATAGGAATAGATATATAAATACATATCCTTTTTATATGTTGTAACTAGATATAGAAACATTTCATTCTGAACGGCTCAGGGATAATCAAGCGTTTCAACCTGAAAAGGAATGCCGGTGAAAGAAAACGCGGGGACAATTTGCAAGCGGTTTAGTTTTCTTAAGATTTTCTTTGGATTGATATTCCCCATCCTTATTTTTTTTTAAGAAAAATATCTTAAGAGCAACACATTTAATTTCAGCATTGAAATATCTAGTCTATGGGCACAAAGAATTTGACACCTATTCAGTATAATACTCATTGGCGCATGGATAGTCCTCAACTTATGATTACAATTGGCACCAGAATTTCCATTGCTATGTTAAGTGAGTCATGTCTGATTTTATGAGATGTCTTACCACAGTTGCTAACCAAATCACTGCTGTTGTTAAATGAATCACATGGTTATTAAGTGATGAACTCAGGGCTGATAGTTGGGATGGAATCAGTCTGATTTCTGATAGAGATTGTGGGTTTTTTTGTTTGTTTTTTTGTTTACAAAGTCTGGTAAACAAAGACTTTGTATGCCATCCTAGTGCAGGGATAAAATAGCTAAATATCTATGAAGATTCTCAGTCATCCAGGTCATGGACTGGAAGAAGCTTCTTGGATGAGAAGCAAAATGTTTTCAAGGAAAAACAAAGAAAGTCCAGTGGCCTTTTGAAAAAGCACCTTGCGGATAAAATAGCTACTTATCTATACTCGATATAAGTACAGATCTGCATAATATTTCCCTTTGTTGATTTAGAGGTGTGGATTCAAACTGAACAAAAGATAAAGGTTTCCCCTATCCAGTTGTGTCCTACTCTAGGGGCTGGTTCTCATCTCCATTTCTTAGCCGAGGGAGCCAGTGTGGTCCGAAGATGCTTCCGTGGTCATGTGCCCAGTGGCAACGCTCCGACTAATGAACCCAAGCAAATCAGAGCTCTTTCTCAAAGGTCTTCTTTAATGAGTATATCATATCGGCACAGCTTCAATGGAAAACCAAATCTAAATCTTTCCCGCGGTTTCAGTATAATTAAACTAGGAAATAACCCCATCCCCAAGTGTCACAGGTCACATTGGCCAATTAGGTTAATTGGCGGGCTCTTCAGGCACTCCTTCTCCAACTTTATCTGTTGCCAGTAGAGACGACCTTGGTTCTCACGAGAAAACTCTTTGTTGTGTCTAGTAATGCATTCCAACCTCCTTCCCCCCTTCCCCCTGTGTGTGGCAAACTGAGGAACAGAAAGATGGCTGCGACCAGGTTCAGTTCGAAGTTGACAGCCAGTATGACTATATGCCAAAGTGCACGGAACAGCGTTACCTTCCCACCGAAGTGGTACCTATTTAACTACTTGCATTTGCATGCTTTCGAACTACCAGGTTACCTTCCCACCGAAGTGGTACCTATTTAACTACTTGCATTTGCATGCTTTCGAACTGCCAGGTTACCTTCCCACCAAAGTGGTACCTATTTAACTACTTGCATTTGCATGCTTTCGAACTGCCAGGTTACCTTCCCACCAAAGTGGTACCTATTTAATTACTTGCATTTACATGCTTTTGAACTGCCAGGTGGGCAGGACCTGGGGCAAGAACAGCAACTCATCCCGTTGCACAGCACTCAGGTCTCAAACCGACAAGCCCGGCTTTTTTAACCGCTGAGCCACTGCGCCCCTAAATTGAACAAAGCACCTTGCAATTTAAACACAAATACAATCTATCTCTTCCCTATGGAGGAAGACCTGGGTGCCTCCTGCGGAGTCTGCAATTTAAAAAACTAACTCTTGATAGGCAACTTGGGGCCCTTCCTCCTTCGTATTGCATAATTTTATTCGACAGTAGAAAACTCCACCAGAGAGAGGAAAGTTTTCCCCATCGTAGCTGAATCTACACCTTTAAAACAAGAAAGGGAGGAGGGAGAGAGATTTCAAAGAGAATTCATGTGCTACCAGGATCATTTTCAGCAAGTCAGAGATGTTGTTTAGATTCTAATTACCACCTAATTAAAAGGCTAAGGCCACAGATGTCCTGCATTAGTGGAGACAGGGAAATATGCAGTTATTAAACATTAAAATTACTAGCGGAAATGATCCAAAGGCAACAAGAAGGAAGCTTCTAAGCACACAGAAAAGGGAAGATTGTTTGTTGTTACCTACAGGGCAATGGTGGGAGAGGGATGGGCAGAGGGGAAGGAATTACCAAATTCAGAAGTCTGTCAGGTTTCTGAAACCTGCCAGGGAGGGTAAAGGGTGGATGTTAGTTACCTGAAAGGAAAATTAGTGATGTTAGCTTTAGCTCTGATGTACATTTGTATATATTCTCTTTTTTTTGTCTATCATCATTCTTATATTTATTTCTCATTTCCAATTCATTAATCATCTTTTCTCATTTATTTTCTTAATCTTTATATCTACTATCTAACCAGTTATACCATACATCCCAAGTTATGTAATATTCTGTTTCTCTTTTATCTTTGATTTCCATTGTCAACCTGTCCATCTCAGCGCAATCTAATATTTTCTTTATAACCATTTCTTCCGAAGGTATGTTACAATTTTTCCAATTTTGAGCATATACAATTCTGGCAGCCGTTATTATATGTAGCATTAAATATTGAATTTTTTTTGTTATATTTCTCTGTTAATACGCCTAATAAAAATAGTTCCAGTTTTAGCTCTATTTGCTGTTTTACCATTTCCTCTAACCATTGTTTTATCCTTTTCCAATATTTTTGTGCCGATGGACATGTCCACCACATATGATAATAAGTCCCCTGTATTTGTTTGCGTTTTCAACATTCAGATGATCTGTTTGGGAATATTTTTGCTATCCTTGCTGGTGGTAGATGCCACCTATAAAACATTTTATATAAATTTTCTCTTTATGTTGCCGACATTGTCAATTTATATTTTTCCCCCCACAGTTTTTCCCAATTCTCTAATTCTATGGTATATCCGAAATTCATTTGTATATATTCTGAGGGCCTCTTTTGGGAACCAGAAGAGTTTGAGATTTGGTGGACTCCATAAGACTGGGGGCACGATGGCTCAACGGTTAAAGATGCTGAGCTTGTCAGCTGGAAAGTTCTGAGAACTGAGTGCTGTGCGACCTCCTTGCCCCAGCTCCTGCCCACCTAGCAGTTTGAAAGCATGCAAATGCAAGTAGATAAATAGGTACCACTTTGGTGGGAAGGTGACAGAGTTCTATGCACCTCGGCGTATAGTCATGCTGGCCACATGACCACAGAAGCATCTTCAGACAATGCTGGCTCCCTCAGCTAAGAAACAAAGATGAGCACCGTCCCCTAGAATCGGACACAACTGGACAGAGGAAAATCAAAATTCATAAGAGAAAGCCTTTTGTTAATGGAAAACAATCATTTTTTCTCTGGCTTGACTACAGCTGCTGATCAGGAACAAATAGGGTGACAGATCCAGATCTAAGATTTCCTTAAAACCCAAAACTTCATGAACTCTGTTGAACACATGAATCTTCTCCACGCTGCCTCTTTTTTTTTTTAATTTCTCCAGTGTGAACTGGGTCTGACAGATCTGATTTACGGAATATGGATGACAATATTATGAGCTTTTAACTGAGTCCTAAATCTTTAATGCAACATGTACCAACGGGGGGAAAAAAAAAAACAAGAGTTCCACCTCCGTGATCTACAGTGAAATAATGACACAGAAATTTGATTGATCACCTCCCATCAAACCTCAAAACCAGCAAGGCTGCTCTTATAATGATGCAAAGGTATCCTTCATTCTGAACACGGAAGTACATTCAGACAATAATTTCAGATACAAACAGATACAACATAACACACTTGGGCAGTGGTGGGCTGCAACCAGTTTAACAACCGGTTCGGTGATCGCGTGCTTCACGCGCGCCTAACGCACTTGCGCGCAGCATTCAAAATACAGCAATTTGAAGCTCAGCTGCTTACCTTCTAAGGCAGCCCCGGTAAGTAGAACAGTGGAGGCGTGGAAATCAGCTGTGCCGCGTGAATCAGCTGAGCCAGAAAGAAGGAAATTTAGGACAGGATAGGGCGGGGGCAGGTGGGCGGGGCCAATTGATCATCTGAACTACCGGTTCACCCGAACCGGTCCGAACCGGCAGCAGCCCACCACTGTACTTGGGCCTAACAAGAGTTTGATGCTGCTTTATCATGGGTTTGCTCATGTTCTACATTGTTTATAAGTGATCAGTTTTGTTGTCTGTAGAGTTAACTTTGAGGAGAGGTGAATTAGGAAACACTATTAGCACTGAGATTTAAGAAATGACCAGGCTGAGCCGGAGGGAGAGGTTAAACACGTCATTAGTCTCGCGCCCACAAAAGATCTAATTCCAGCCCACCTTGAATTCCATTGACTCTTATCTACCACCAATTTGCTTTGAGCGTTAGTAGTTCCGATTCTTGTAGAGAGCTTAAGCTTGCAATAAACCTTATATACATTTGGACTTCTGATTTCCAGCACTTGACACAAGCAACTGACTGGTGAACAGGAATCATTGTGTGGGAGTCAAAATTAGGAATTAAGGATGCAGCCAAAAATTAAGAAAAGCCAGAGTGTGGTTGTTTGGTCAACACATCCACAACAGTTGTTGGTGAAGAATGATGAATGGCTTCATATCCTTGGGGTTCATTCAACAAACCGTGGTTAAAACACACCCAAGCTTAACATGGAACATGAAGCCAGCCAATGCCATTTCCATATCAAAGCAGCAGCCAAAGCAAGGAACTGTTTTAATCTTCCCTGTGGAAGTGAGCCAAGGTCCAGCTTTTGCAGATGAGTCTCTTTGGTTTCCTAAGTGTTATCTTAATTGCATCATGTTTTATTTTTGGCAGGGAGATTGTTAACATAAAAAAAAGGCTATAAACAAACCGAACTTCTTTTGCAAGGTGAGTATAGCATTTTAAAGGAGGACTTTCCCTCAGAATTGCTAGGGCATTTGAAGGCCAAAGTCCTTATTTCCCTTGTACTCCTATAACTTATATCATTAAAATAAGGCAAAATAATATGCTTAAGCATACAAACATTAGCTTGAATTAAACCCCAAGAAGCAGAACTTCCTCCTTCCCTTCCTTCCTCCCTCCCTTCTTTCCTCCTTCCCTCCCTCCCTCCCTCCCCCTTTCTCTTCTCTTCTTTCCTTCCTTCCTTCCTTCCCTTCCTCCCTCTTAAGATCAACTTTCCTCCCTTCCCCCCCCTCCCCCCCCCTCCTCGTTCTTCCTCTCTCTCTCTCCTCCCTCCCTCCCTTACATGAAAAATGCACAATTGAGAATAATGTTACAAACATTTTACGGAAGAATTATCTCATCTATCACAGCTTTAGCACAAATGCGTACGACTGGGCAATAGGTCAGCATTACCAGAAAAAAAGAGAGTTAAATAAATCCACACAGTTAATTAAAAAAATTGGCAGTGTGTGGCTATAATTGCCAACCTTGTAATAGAATTTTTAATGACCCTTCATCAACAAATGTATGCTAATGAATCCATATTCAGGCTAAATTTCTTATGCTCCTTCCCACTTTCTCCCCTGCGATATAAAACATTAGCTTCAGAGTTTTTTTGGAGGACTTAAAAAAAATAAAATAACAACCCAGCACATCGGATCCCCCAAAGATATTGTTTTAAAGAAAGAATATTTTAACAGAACAGTCAGGCTTGTTTCATTTTTGCTTAATTTGCAGTTCCTGCCCACAAGAGTAGCAGACAACCCACAGGGGTTGTGCATAGATTACAGCTGACAGAAACACAAACTTTTAGACAGTTTGGCAGCCTCTGAATTGTTACTCCTGGGAATGTTCCAGATTCTTCACAGCATCAAGGACCAAAATAATAAAAATAATATTTTTTTTTTAAAAAATGACTAGGGGCATTTATTGTGCAGCTCCTTAGCTTTGTGATTCTAACATGTGCGACCACGACAGGGCAAAGCACACCTCCGTGTGGAGAGGTGGTGTTCATGCACAAGTGAAATATAGAGCTGTAGAAATGTTTAGTGCCTGAGGCAAAGAATAAATGGCTAGATTGACTTTTGACTGCCCTATGGAGACAGGTTGAAGGTGTTGTGGCCCGCCAGCAGCCAGTGGAACTGGCAGCAGATTTGGACAGTGAGGAGGTTGGGGAGGAACATGGGCCAGTCCTGGAGTCTGGGGAAGGTTCGGACGAGGGCTCTGCATCAGAAGCAGAGAGAGGGCCGAGGCCATCTGGCAGTTATCAGCTGCCTCCGGAGTCAGACATCAGCGAGGCAGAGGAACAGCTGGAGCCTGTTCCCAGTGTGCGCACGCGCAGAGCTGCCAGAAGACAAGAACAACTAAGAAAACAGGGTTGACTTGGGAGTAAGGCCACACCTTGGAGATGATTGGCCCCTCCCATAGGAAATAAAAGAAGAGCGAACGGGACGTGGGCTTTTGCAGGAAAGTTCTGTTTCTGACTCTAATAGACTTTGTGCCAAGTTTTGCCTTGCCCTGCATTTGGAAACTAGTTCTCTGGCAGCATTCCAAGTGAGATAAGATTGGTGTTGATAAATATTCCTCTGAAAGACTGTTTGCCAAGCCTTGCGGACTGTGAATGAAAGGAATTCACAGTCGTGTAAATAAAAGAGGTTTTGCCGGGACTAAGACTCTGCTTCATGCTTTCTAAGGAAGCCTAGGTCAGAACAGAAGGAACTTGGGATGTTCAGTCTGAACAAAAGACAACTCGGGGAGACATGGTCAAGAACGATTTTCCCTGACCACAAAAACTAGGACCAGACATAAAGATATACAGCATTATTGGAGCTACCTAGATTTAATTGCTTGATTGGTTAGGTTTACAAAGGTAAAAAGGTAAAGGTTTCCCCAGTCCAGTCATGTCTCACTCTGCTCATCTCCGTTTCTTAGGGAGCCACATTGTTCTGAAGATACTTCTGTGGGCATGTGACCAGCATGGCTCTATGCCGAGGCACACAGAATGCTGTTATCTTCCCACCAAAGTGGTACCTATTTATCTACTTGCATTCACATGCTTTCGAATTGCTAGATGGGCAGGAGCTGGAGCAAGTAACAGGAGCTCATCCTATAACCCAGAGCTCAGGATTCGAACATGAGCTGTCCAACTGAGAAGTTCAATGTCTTTAACTGCTGAGCAATCGCACCCCTGATTAGGTTTATAAGGCTGCTCAAACTATGACTCCGGGTAGCAGATAACAACAACAAGAAACAAGCTATAAAGAACATGCACAGACAAAACCCACATAATGCTAATTCTATAGCTAATTGAAATTACCTTATAAGAGATAGTCACCTATCCAAGTATGGGTACTGGGAGTAAATCTGAACAGTCTCTCTTTCTCTCTCTCTCCCTCTCCTTATCCAACACACCACTACACTGGAGAGAATTTTATTGGTCTATTAATTGGTTATTCCCAGACCAATAAACAGAGGGATAGAATCAAGATAACATGAAGTGTTAATACCACTTTATAATGCCCTGGTAAGGTCACACTTGGAGTACTGCATCCAGTTTTGTAAAATTTAAAAAAGATGTGGAGACTCTAGAAAGAGTGCAGAGAAGAGCAACAAAGATGATTAGGGGACTGGAGGCTAAAACATATGAAGAACGGTTGCAGGAACTGGGTATGTCTAGTCTAGTGAAAAGAAGGACCAGAGGAGACATAGCAGTCTTCCAATATCTCAGGGGCTGCCACAAACAAGAGGGAGTCAAGCTATTCTCCATAGTACCTGAGGGTAGGACAAGAAGCAATGGGTGGAAACTAATCAAGGAGTGAAGCAACTTAGAACTAAGAAGAAATTTCCTGACAGAACAATTAATCAG
Source organism: Thermophis baileyi (assembly GCA_003457575.1). Classification (NCBI taxonomy): domain Eukaryota; kingdom Metazoa; phylum Chordata; class Lepidosauria; order Squamata; family Dipsadidae; genus Thermophis; species Thermophis baileyi. Next base: position 130,458 of record QLTV01000964.1, on the reverse strand, counting down.
TGGAACAACTTGCCTCCAGAAGTTGCGAATGCTCCAACACTGGAAGTTTTAAAGAAGATGTTGGATAACCATTTGTCTGAAGTGGTGTAGGGTTTCCTGCCCAGGCAGAGGGTTGGACTAGAAGACCTCCAAGGTCCCTTCCAACTCTGTTATTCTATTCTGTTCTGCTCAATGTCTGGCTATGTGATTCTCCAAATCTTGTGATACACATCCAAAACCACGTTCCAGATTGTGATGGGAAAACCCTACCAAAAGGCACAAAGTAGGAAAGACGTGTATGCTAGGTGAATTTGCCTACAGGCATGCGCGGGGTTGCAATTTGCGGATCCAAAGTGCTCATCGATTGAATAGGAGGTAAATAAATAAATAAATTTTAAAAACCGTGAGAATTTGTTTGGGAAAAATCATTTACTCAGAAGCAGATCTCAAGGGTCAGTTGCTTTGCTTTGGTTTGTCTGCTGCAGAGAAGGAACTGCAGACGAAGCAATGCTTTGTTCCAGGTGAACAGGTAAACAAACCAGGAAACAGAAATCAGACCTTTTCAAATAAAAGGTGACAAAGTTATATTGCAGGAGTTTCTGTACAAGACTTTGCTAAGGACCTACCCAAGAGGGCAATAAAGAACCCAGAGGGCTGACAGCCTTGGGCTATTGTAAACCGAACATATAATACATATCAATCAAGACTTCAAAAGGGCAGACCTAGCTACGCAACACCACCAAAAATAAAAAATAAAAATCCAAAGCTGGAGTCAGATTGTGGCTCTGGTATGGTATCCACTCTATGCTCATTTCCTATTCTGCTCACAACTTTTAAAAATAGACTTGTGGTCTTGGGTCAATGCAACACAACATGTGAGACACGAACCTAAATAAACAGAACAGGAAGTGGGCAAAACTTTGCTTGGGTGACCACTAGCAAAAGAGTAATCTTAGTTAGGAGAAAAAGTATTGCAATTGAATCAATTCTCTGGATTCCTTTCACTGAGCTGCTCTCATAATATCATTCTACTTATTATGCAGAAATAAGCAACTAGAAGTTTAGGATATGCTGTTGCAGAGAAGGTACAGTTACATAAAGGATAATAGTTAGAGAAATGCCCATCCGTGACATTTTTCTGAACCCCAAAACTTCCAAACTCTCAACTATTTTTCCTAAGAAATGAATAAGGTGCTAACAGGCTGGCGTGCCTGATAACAGAACAAGAGGGACCTTGGAGGTCTTATAGTCCAACCCCCTGCTCAAGCAGGAAACCCTATACCATCTCAGCCAAATGGTTCTCCAATCTTGTCTTAAAAACCTCCATCGATGGAGCACCCATAACTTCTGGAAGCAAGCCATTCCACTGGTTAATTGTTCTCACTGTCAGGAAATTTCTCCTTATTTCTAGGTTGCTTCTCTCCTTGATTAGTTTCCACCCATTGCTTCTTGTCCTGCCTTCAGTTGCTGCAGAGAAGAGGTTGTAAGTTTTGTTCCATGAAACAGAGAATATAAATGAGCTGCTCAGAAATACTTTCTAAAAATATGTGATAGAAAGGAAGCATACCGACATTGGCTTTTAAGCTTTCGATAGGCAGCCCCCAACTTTTATTTTTTTATTTTTAAATGAAATCTGGATTTTGCAGACAAGGTCTACATTTTGCAGGCTGATGCTTGATCTTAGTAAGAAACAGCAGGGAAGGAATTCTGTGATCTTGCAACTTGCAACAGTCTTTTTGTCCTGCACTTACTTATATCTTGCATACCTACAGACAAAAATGTCTACCGATTTACAAGGCCCGTAAATTATTTTATCCTTGAAAAACAAAGTAAAAAAAAAATATCCGAGTTCTTTTTCTATAGGGCTGGAATCAGGGCTGCAGAAACATAATTGGTTCTATAATGATCACCATTTCTTTTATCTGTTCCCAAGGAAAAGTAAAGAAGCCATCTGCAACTGTTGATTGTATTCATCACTAAAGACAGAAATATAAAGCAGGATTTCTATTTTCTGGTTATAGTCTAGCAAAAATCTTAAATCTAAATTCCACATAATTTAGCTGTACAGTCACAGCATCCACAAAGTGAGTTTAAACCTAGGAGTGAAAGTCCATTTTTGGTGTCCATATGATTTTTTACTTAACTAAGAGCAGCCATAACTTATATTCCTACCGTGTTTCCCCGAAAATAAGACCCTGTCTTATATTTTTTTGAACTCTGAAATAAGCGCTTGGCCTTATTGCCATGCACTGAAAAGCCAGATTGGGCTTATTATCAAGGGATGTCTTATTTTGGGGGAAACAGGGTTGGTTTCAAGAAAATCCTAATATATAAAAAGGCTATTTCAATAGAAGATAATATATATACCCCAGGGTTGAATTGTGGGATCCTTGGTGATCTCTGAACTTGGTTGTTTGTTTCAGACATTTTATTACCTGACTAGGTAACATCATCTGTGCTGAGGACAACAGTGAGTGTGGGGTTTGCTCCTGTTTATATACAGTACCCTGCCCTGTACTTGATAGTTCCTTGAATAAATTGTTGTTTTCTGCTTGATTGTTTGTCTAGTGTTAATCCCTGCTTATCTGGATGTTAGATGCTGGAGAGGATCTGTTCTGGTTTTTTTTTTAAAAAAAATTATTTCCTTCTTAGCTTTTTTATTGTCTCTTTTCAATGTAGTTTATCTCTGTGTGTATACTATGGCTGATTTGTCTGTATGCTAAGTTTCCAGGAATTCCCTTGTGGTTTTGGATTTAGCTTGATCTAGGATGCTCACAGTTTTCTAGTTCAAACCATGGTCAAGTCCATCCATGTGCTGTGAAATTAAGGAGTTTTCATTGTGACTTCTGACTGCTAGTTGGTATTCATGGAAGTTCTCTGCTAAACATCGCAAGTAAACCAAGACCCAGTAGCCAAGAAGAAAAAGAACCAGGAGTCATCTACAGCATACAATGTAAGGACTGTAACAACCACTATGTGGAACAGATACTGTACGTAGAAGATTTGCAAAGCACTAATACATTTGATGGAATCTCACCAGAGGTGGGTTTCAGCAGGTTCTGACCAGTTCTGGAGAACCGGTAGTGGAAATTTTGAGTAATTTGGAGAACCGGTAAATACCACCTCTGACTGGCCCCACCCCCATCTATTCTCTGCCTTCCGAGTCTCAGCTGATCTGGAGGAAATGGGGATTTTGCAGTAACCTTCCCCTGGAGTGGGGAGGGAATGGAGATTTTGCAGTATCCTTCCCCTGTCACGCCCACCAAGCCACGCCCACCAAGCCACACCACGCCCACCAAGCCATGCCCACAGAACCGGTAGTAAAAAAATTTGAATCCCACCACTGAATCTCACCCATAACAAACTACCAATGACAATCTCTATGCACCATCTGAAAAATAAGTCTTGGTGGGTTTGAACTAGCTTCTTTTTACATAAATGGTAGCTCATTTTTAACCAGGAATGTGTGGGACTTATTTCAAACTAAAGCCACATCTCCACATAGGAAGAAATTGCTGGTTATCAAAGATAGAGTCCATTATATTGAATAAAGAGCTTGTTATATAACTTCTCGGGCAAGTCACATTCAATTCATACATTCCCTTAAAATGGCTATAATAATACCAATCAGCTATTCAATATGATATAATGCATATGAGGTGGAAATGGCCACAGTCATAAGTAATAAAATCGCATTGCTCAAGGCTGCATCAAATTTCTAAAAAAACTCAAAATCTAAGGAAGGTTTTGGGCTATAAAAATTCAGACCACAACTAGATACTGGTAAAGTGTTACAGAAACACTTTGCTGCCATCTAGAACCATCCTAATTCTTGAGCTCAGATCCAGTAGTTCTCTTAAAAACTGCCAAACAGTCAGAGCTTCCATTGGTAAAATCATCCATCAAAAAAAATAATAATCAGTAAAGGTGGTATATTTTCTCAAATTCCAATATTAAGTCCTCCAGAGACAATGCAGCTATGAGCATCTTACGGAGCAAAACTGATGCTTATCCATGGTGATGGGCAAAGCTGCTGGGGTGACTTGATTTACAATAATTTAAAAATCCATTGGCTACACATTTATGAAAAAAAAAGACCAATCAATTTTCAATCAAGGTTAATTGAAAGCAACCAGAAGAGCAGTTGCTGAATGATTTTCCCATCACATTCAGGGCTTCTTCAGGAGGAAAGTGTGTTACTGATTTCCTTCTGTGTTGGTATGCAAGTTGCATTTACACTTCCTTGCAGCGAGACTTTGATGCAGTGCACTCTAACCCGAATAGCTAAAGATTTAATTTATGGAGGAAGGAATTCTACAGGAAGGCCTCTCCTATACAGTCGTGGTTGTAACACGACAGTTTACCCAAAGAAGAGCTGGTGATGGAACTGCTCATTCTAGATGCTTTCTACACTTTTTCAAATTTTATTATTTTATTACAAGTTTTACAAAAGCAAAGCAAATCCAAATCAAACTGGCTAGAAGTTCTCTGCTGTGGTGAGTCTAGGAGCCGAGACTGATAAGAGTTCTCCATGTGAAACCCTTCCTTCCTTCCTTCCTTCCTTCCTTCCTTCCTTCCTTCCTTCCTTCCTTCCTTCCTTCCTTCCTTCCTTCCTTCCTTCCTTCCTTCCTTCCTTCCTTCCCTCCCTCCCTCCCTCCCTCCCGCCCTCCAGTAACTCACAACAATTGATCTCTTTTCCTTTTCCTGACAATTTAGCACCAATATTCTTTGTCCCAAAGGCCCTTTTTCAAAAGGCAACTGGACTTTTCCTTGAAGATGTTTTGCTTCTCATCTGAGAAGCTTCTTCAGGCCTTCAAAACTGAAGACGTTTTTGGATGACAAGCAAAATGTCTTCAAGGAAAAACAAAGTCTAGTTGCCATTTGAAAAAACACCTTTGGGACAACCATGACCCAGATGACTGAAAATCTCCAATCTTATCCTATCTACTAGATTTGCTGAATTGGCTCCCTGATCATTCCAACTGCTTACAAATCTATACTACTATGGGTCAAATCACAAGGTACCTTCCCCCAAACCAAAATGTTCAGAGAAAGGAAAAGATGTTATTTAGCTATAAAAAAAAAATAAGAATGTCAGCCTATGTTGCATCCATTACTTTTTTCCATCTCAAGCCCATTTTGTTCCTCACTATACTTTGTGTACTCTGTGGAGTAGCACGCAGGAGATGCAAGTGGCAAGGCCAATAGGCTACAATTATTCTTTAATAGAGAATCTGTGTCACTCCCCCTCCCCTCCTCAGGGGAATTCATTTAGCAGTTAGCAAGACACAAAATTGCACTGCCTCCCAGGTACAGCAGCTGGTGAGCTATTAAATAATAATTGCTCCATGTTGGCCTGTCCCCCCCCCCCACCTCACATCCCTGGTGCTTTTTTGTGTTGTTGTTCAAGATTTCTAAAGGGTTGCGTCCTAGTGAATCTTCAAGATCTTCTACAATCCAGACTGATTTTCCACCAGATGTGTCCACATCTTTTAGCCTGCACCTGGTCCTCCTTTTAGAACTACACAAATTTGGGGGTTTGAGGCAGTGGTGAAATCCAATTTTTTTTACTACCGGTTCTGTGGGCGTGGCTTGGTGGGCGTGGCTTGGTGGGTGTGGCAGGGGAAGGATACTGCAAAATCTCCATTCCCACCCCACTCCAGGGGAAGGATACTGCAAAATCTCCATTCCCACCCCACTCCAGGGGAAGGATACTGCAAAATCCCCATTCCCTGCCCACTCCTGGGGGAAGGATATTGCAAAATCCCCATTCCCTCCCCACTCCTGGGGCCAGCCAGAGGTGGTATTTGCCAGTTCTCTGAACAACTCAAAATTTCTGCTACCGGTTCTCCGAACTACTCAAAATTTCCGCTACTGGTTCTCCAGAACCTGTCAGAACCTGCTGGATTTCACCCCTGGTTTGAGGGAGTGGAGGAGATAATCTTCTGTAAACAGTCACCCCCACCCCAAGGGAATAATAGAGGGCCCTGAATTGAAAAAAACTTGGCATGACAAGTCTAATGTATTTTCAAGCAACATGACCTTGGGATCACTATGTGGATGGCATATCATTGAACTTTTAGGTGTTGTGAAGTTGGTGGAATTATGAGCAGGAAGATCCAGATTTTAGTACATCTTAATCTATGGAAACTTCCTGGGGGACTTCAGTCACACTCCCACACTCTCAGCTGAACAGCTCAAGTGTGTCTAGTCTTGAAGGTGCTGGCCTAAGAATAACCACACTTGGAATACTGCATCCAGTTTTGGACACTACAGTATAAAAAAGATGTTGAGACTCTGGAAAGAGTGCAGAGAAAAGCAACAAAGATGATTAGAATGCTTGCAAGAATTGGGTGTGTCTAGTTTAATGAAAAGAAGGGTTAGGGTTAGGGTTAGGGTTAGGGTGACAAGATAGCAGTGCTCCGATATTTGAGGGGCTGCCACAAAGAAGATAGGGGTCAACCAATTCTCCAAAACACCTGAAGGTAGGACAAGAAACAATGGATGGAAACTAATCAAGGAGAGAACCAACCTAGAACTAAGGAGAAATTTCCTGGCAATAAGGACAATTAAACAGTGGAACGGCTTGCCTTCAGAAGTTGTGGGTGCTCCAGTATTGGAGGTTTTTAAGAAGAGATTGGACCAACCATTTGTCTGAAATGGTGTAGGGCCTCCTGCTTCAGAAGGGGGTTGGATTCGAAGACCTCCAAGGTCCCTTCCAACTCTGTTATTCTGTTAAGTTCTAGTCTACCATCGAGCACAGAAGCTTCCCAGGTTGTTGTTAGGAAAAATAATAAAGTAATAATTCACCACCTTGAGCTCCCGAATAAAAGGAAGGGCACACATTAATGAAGGAATAAATACACCATGAATGAGCAAGCGAAGGGTTCAATATGCTCATAATGTACATTCCAAAACAAGAAAGCTTATTTTTACTTTTCTTTTTATTGGGTCACTTAATAAACCATCAATCTTAAAATTAATTATATTATGTTAAGCTTTCTTCTGAAGTAGCTGATCTATATCTTGAGTAATTAATGTAATTATTTAAGGGGGCATTAACTATATAATAACCAAGGAACCTAATTGTGATCCTTTTAATTAGCTGATGTAGCATTCATGATAGAAATACATGAATGTGCTTCTTCCCATCCCTTTGGACCTCTTCAAAAATATTGGTTACTCCAAGAGGGAGCATTTTGAAAAATGGAATCATAATTCTTAAGGCAGGGAGTCTGAGTGATAGGCATGACAGCTTACCAGTAATCAATATTTCCCAGTAACAATAATTTGTTCTCTAAACCAACTTAGAGGCTAAGAGAATGTATCAGCTGGTGGATTCATCTCATTTTACCTTACCCATTTCCAACTTTTGTTTTCTGTAATTTCAGATTCTTTTATTCAGATTCACAGTTCATATCAACCTCTTCTTTCATTCAGATGGTGAAATAATGGCAATTGTTCTTCCAATTAACAGCATTTATCATCATCTTCTTTTAACAACCCCATAATCTCTTGCGGGGTGGAGTCTGGGCAACTGAACGGAGCTAGCAGAGTGTTTACTGGCCAGATGCCCTTCCTGTCGCCAATGCAGAGTTTTGTTCAGCAGATATATTCTCATTGTGCCCAGAGAGAGAAATATCTGCCTCTACCTAGGATCGAACTCACAGCCTCCTGATTGTGAGGCGAGAGCTCCACCTCTAGGCCACCGCACCACTCCAATTAACAGCATTTATAACTGCAGCAGATTGCATGTTTACTAGATGTGGAGCTGCTTATTTTATTGTTTCCCTTTTGACTTTCACTGAACTTTCACCAAACTCTAAGGAGCCCCTTCCAATGACACACATTTCTGCTTGCCTAAAATGATGGTGGATCACCATTCTGATTGCAACCACTGGATGCTATGACTTGTCTACCTGGCATCTTCAGAGCTGCACTAGGCTGAATTCTGCTTTCAACAATATGCAGTATACCTGTTCAAACACCTTCTGAAGACAAAGAATCATTTTTTTAAAAAAAGAAGAAGAATCCTGTAATCTCCTTCCTCCCACTCTCTCTTTCAAATAGCTGGATGTGATTTACACTGCCAGATGGAAACTGCAGAAAACATGTCATAATTTTGAAATTCATGATCCATTCTCAACCAGTAAATGTGAATCACTTTGAGATGTAGGAGAAGAGCAGGAAGAGCTGGAGGGCAGAGTTAAGCAAGTCATAAGCCTAGAGTCATTGTGTTTTCACAGTCTACATCCAACCCTAACCCTAACCCTAACCCCTAACCCCTAAACCCAACCCTAACCCTAGCCCTAACCCTAGCCCTAACCCTAACCCTAACGCTAACCCTAACCCTAACCCTAACCCTAACCCTCTTGCATTCCATTGACCCTTACCTGGTGACAATTTAGTATTTAACCTTAATTGATTAGTTTCTTTGTGCATATGCTCAAGCAATAAATCTTCTTAACTGCAACTTAACATATGGCCTGGTTCTTTCCACTTGGCATAATCAATGAAAAGTCAGATTTTACAACAAGACATAATAACAATATATTACAAGTGTAATGCTACATTTCAATACGTGGGAGCCCCCCCTTTTCCCTGGAATATTTTAAAGTCTGGCTGTTTTGCATGATTGCTCCAAAGCTATTGCCATAAAATCCATACTGGTAATGAATAAAAATAACTCTATATTTTCCTATTCGTATTGCTTCTTTTTGGGGATAAGTATACTTCTATAGCAAGGGACACGGTGGCTTAGTGGCTAAGACGCTGAGCTTGTCGATCAGAAAGGTCGGCAGTTCGGCGGTTCGAATCCTTAGTGCCGCGTAATGGAGTGAGCTCCCGTTACTTGCCCCAGCTTCTGCCAACCTAGCAGTTTGAAATCACGTAAAAAATGCAAGTAGCAAAATAGGGACCACCTTTGGTGGGAAGGTAACAGAGTTCCGTGCACCTTTGGCGTTTAGTCATGCCAGCCACATGACCACGGAGACGTCTTTGGACAGCGCTGGCTCTTCGGCTTTGAAACGGAGATGAGCACCGCCCCCTAGAGTTGGGAATGACTAGCACATATGTGCGAGGGGAACCTTTACCTTTACCTATCTTCTATAGCTCTTATTTACTTTGTCCCTGTTAAGGAGTTGGGTAGTGTTCACAGACCACTCTACTGTTGAGAGATAAAGCAAAACAGAAGAGCACTGAAACACACCTCTTAGCTTTACCTGATTATTAAACAGGAATACACTGAAAGCTCCAATTCTTTCTCAGTGCAATTTGAGAAAAATGGTAAAAAAATTTGCTTACATACTACCATCTGTCTTAGCTGGAACACGGGAGGGGATGTGCAATGAAAAGGCATCAAATTATCCACTCATTCATCTAACACTACATTATTACATTATACTGAATTACATTTAATTGCTGTAATGCAAATTGTGAAATCCGTGGTTTGTATCTTGCCTTGTTCATATATAAGTTGTCTGGCAGACAAGCCAATTCTCTCTTAAACATATTTTCTCCAACTGTATAATGGGAAAATAATAATATTGACTTATCTTTCAACCTAATATATTTCAAATATGTTGGGATTGCAGCTCCCAAATTCTGCTCTAGGCACACTGGATGATAAGTCGAAGAGTTCCAGGTCCAAAGATCTAAAGCAGAGGTCTTCAAACTTGGCAACTTTAAGACTTGTGGACTTCAACTCCCAGAATTCTCCAGCCGGCTGGAGAATTCTGGGAGTTGAAGTCCACAAGTCTTAAAGTTGCCAAGTTTGGGGACCCCTGATCTAAAGGTTCTCTAACAGGGGGTGATCTGACTATCACAAACATTATTTCACTGAGAGCATTGTTAGCCAAAGAGAATGCAGTTTATGTTTTTGTTGTTGTTCAGCCATCAAAAGGTGTTAGTGGCCATCTCTTGGAGCAACAGTGCAATCCTGTTATTGATTTACCATTTTTCATTCATTCAGTTTTTCCTCTGACTCAAAAAAAAAAAATCAGGATGCTATTTGAAACAGTGGAAGTTTTTAGTATCTGTCAGGCACAAAGAATCAGGACCTCTGATTGGGTTGCAGCATAGAAAAATTATTGAAGCTTATACACAAGAATCTGACCAACAAAAGTACAACACTAAATTGACACCACATAAGGGTCAGCAGAATTCAGGAGTTGGACAGTTTGTGGGAACATAATGACTCTAAGCTGATGGCACACTTAATTCCGCCCGCCCACCAGCTCTGCTTGCTCTTCTCCTTCATCGCCTGGATTACTTTAACATTTCACTACTACCTTGGTACCATGTTCTACGTAGCATTTTTCTTTTTTCCATGTCACTCAAATGTGTCTCTTATTTGGCTTTGGTTCAGAAGTCAATTATCAAGCTGTTCCTGCCACTTTTGACTCTCCTGGTTTTGTTTTTATTGTCACTGGGAGTAATGTTACTGCACCATATGATTGGTGGTAAGGTTTTTGTGTTGCCATGAATGATGTATAAACCTAGAGCAGGAGGTATATAATTTGTACAAATAAATAATGGATGAATTAAAATATTAGACAATGACTTGGTGGGGGGAGCACCAACAATAGCTACATATATAAAACCACTTCTACATAAGTGCATTGAAAAGCCAATTTCATTGAGTTTAGAAGTAGGATGGTAGCCTTAGGCGTCATAACACAGCTTCACTTACCAAGGTCATTAATGGCTAAACTGCTATTTGCTGTTTTATTAGGGTGTTTTAAAAAACCATTGTAGTGTTTACTGCATTATTAATTCTTTCTATTGGTCCCTCTTTTTTGTGTGTGCTTTCAGAAGCATTGATGTGTTCTTGTTTTATGGCTTCTACTTTTGGTTTTGTCCATTATAGTCATACTAGCTGATACCCGTGCTTCGCTACGAAACTATGTGATGGGGCTTGATAAATTGACACTTAAAGCTTGAAAATTAATGAGTAGTTAAAAAAGGGACTGTATTATTTCATTAGAGATGGTAAGCTAAGTTTCTGTTCCAGATGAAGACATTATTTGCATAGCATAGACTTTAAATTCGTCCCTCAGATGAATTGCTCAGGACCTCCCTGTAAGCAACATTCCTGGTTTTGCTCTCTGGCTGGCTGATGACCAGGCTGTCAGGTGAACTGACTCTGGATCATGCCACATAGAACTGGCCATGGGAGAAACAGGCAGCTTCCCTTACTTGTGTTTTCCTAATCGCATCTGTAAATCTTTTCCTCTGTTTTTTGCCTCTTTTCCCTTTAACTGGTGTTACAGTAGAAGGAACAGATTCGTCTGAACTGAGGAGGAAAATAAGGGGGAAAAAAATCTGTCTCTGCCTACCAGCATCCATCGGTATTCATCNAGCGGGGGGGGAGGGAATCTGTCTCTGCCTAGCAGCATCCATGGGTATGCATCTGGCTAGCGTGGCTTAGCTCAACTGTTCTGTAGTAAAGCTGCTTGCTGCTGTGAAAGCAAAAGTGAAACTGAAACTCCTCTGCTTGTGTTTTGCATTTGGATCAGATTTCTTTTCAGGTGGGGAGGAGGGAGTAGAACTCCTTAGCATCAGAGCTTGTTAATATTAATATAAGAAATACTCATGCTGCGATGGTCATTTTGAAAAATCCTTTCTTAGTGAGCACCTAGAAGCCAAGAGGAACATACGTGGCAAATTTCAAGTTTGTAGGCTTTACGGTTCTGGAGATTTCGTGATTAATGCGTGAGTGGTTTTCACTTTTATATATACTGTATAGATACTTGTTTTGTGAGTTGTTTTGTGTTTTTTTTTTAAAAAAAATTGTAATCATGTGTTTATTGATCACGTCTGACCTGGTTGGCAGACCAAGAAATAAGGGAGGCGTGAAGAGATGGAGAAGAAGAACAGGGGAGCTATGTGTGGTGAGCAGAACGTCAGAAGTTCAATTATTTGCATCCCCAGTTGGGAAGATAAATGCTAGGTGTTAGAAAACCATTCTGGAAGGCAGATGGAATATTTGGATTTGGGCTGCTCTGAACAAAAACTGCTCCCAAACACTTCTCTCCACTGAAAGAAACCAGATGGGGAGGTGTGCAAGGCTGGATCTTTTCTGGGTCAGCAACCCAACCATGGGGTCAGTTATTACTTTCAAAACTTTTGGTGACACAGAACCAGTGGTGGGTTTCACATTATGTTACTACCGGTTCACCGCACGCGCACATGCTTGCTTTGTGCACGTGTGCGCCTGGTTCACGCATGCGCCTGCCTTCCGCGCATGCACTTTGCTCACACATGCGCCTTCCGTGCATGCGCCCAGCCTCAAAAACGTGCCTACATAGGATGGCATAGAGCCGGGGCAGGTGGGCGGGCGGGGCCCACCCACGATTTCCACTACCGGTTCAGGCGAACCAGTCCGAACCGGCTGAATACCACCTCTGCACATGACAGGAATGTTCCAGGCACTGCCATGCCAGAGCTAAATCTGCCCAACCATTCCTATCCATCTAAGAAGGGCCTGGTAAGACTCCTTTCTCATGGGAAGTCTTGGGTGTGTGTGTGTGTGTACCAGAAGATAAGTCTTTCCCCAGATGCCACCATTCCTCCCCATGGAGGAGCCTTTCATAAGCAGCTGAAGTCTATAATGTTTCCACGTGCCTTTATCCTCAGCTAATTTGACTGAAGTTTCAAGCATTTACAGTACATTGATCTGTTCCTGGTTTGAAATTCCTATTGGTAATAACTGGAAATGGATGTTTGCCATAACCAGAAATGCAGTTTTTACAAGGGGTTGGATCAGGTTCTGAGAGGCCTCTTCCAACTCTGATTTTATCAACAATAGCTATTGTGCCTCTGGGCAACATAAGAAGCTTCCAACTGGACAACTATAAAAAGGTCTCCAACCCTGATTTAATATTAGGGGCAGCTGGTACTGCAAGCACTTTTATTCACCACATGGGAATGGCTCATACATCATGAGAACTTCACCACAGAGCTATTATTCCAACCCATCTACTTTAAACTAGTTTCAAACCAACCTTCCATACCTTGGGGTCCTCCGACTGTATTGCATCTCAGAACATTTCACGATGGCTCAGTATTAAAGAAGCTGAGCTTGTCAACGACAGAGCTGACAGTCCAGGTTCAAGACCCAAGCGCCGCTTGATGGGGTGAGCTCCCCAGCTCCTGCGAACTTAGCAGTTCGAAAGTATGCAAACGCAAATAGATAAATAACCTACTTTGGTGGGAAGGTAACAGTGTTCCGTGAGTCTTTGGCATACAGCCATGCTGGCCACATGACCACGAATGTGTCTTTGGACAATATTGGTTCCCTTGACTAGGAAATAGAGATGAGCACTACCCCTTAAGAGTTGGACATGACTGGACAGGGGGAAACTGTTACCTTTAATGGTCAATCCAATTTGCAAGGTACTTTTGGAAAAGTTGGTCTCTACTAATTAGTGCAGTTCAGTTCTGAGAATTTGAAGGACTTTCCCTGCCTAATAAGGAAGATACAACTCTAATGGGAAATGGTTCTACCATCTCCAAGAAGCTCCAAGGATACCTTGCTTTTGACTCAAGTACAAAACAAGGTAGTTTTCAATGGCTGCCTAGGAAGCTTTAATAAATAACAAAATATTTGCCTTTATTTTTTTTTTCCCTGATTGTTTTTTTTTTAAAGGTTAAAACCTGCAGCTGGAATAACATAAAGTTACCATTAGATTTTTTTTTTTTTTTATGTTGAGGTTTGCTTTACAGCCTTTTTGGAAAATGCAATTGCATTTTACTTGACTTTCAGTTCTCCTTGGAGACGCTGAGAATTGATCCTAAGACCTCTTGACATACAAATGAATGATGACCAATTCTTTTTCTCAACAACAAATACACACTTTTTTTCCATTTCCATAGAGTGTCTCCATGGCATCAGGTAAACCTTTTGTTCGTGTTGCTTTGTTTTCTCATTCTAAAGAAACTTTATGAGCTTGATATTTGATTATATGACTCCAAGTATAATACCTTTAAATAAGAGGGTATTTTAATATATAGAACAGGAGCAAAGTCAGGCAATGAAAAACTCTGTAAACCTTCTGCAATAATTGAATTAAAATCCCTCTACTTCCCAATGAATCAAGTGTTAGGCTTAGCATGTTAATTCAATGTGGTTTAATTGGTCTCCATCCCTGAAAACTATTCCAAACCCCCTCACCCCTCTATTAGTCTCTAAAATTAACCGATTTGCCAGTGCTAAAACAAAAATGAGTATTACATAGCAACCTTAGTTATTTCTCATTTGGAACAAGGTTGGGGAAGTAATTTGTTTTCATTTCTCGTTCCCTCTGATAAATCTGTCAGAAAGCTTATCTACATTTAATCTGTCTAAGGTTTAATAACACAACAACAGACAAAACAGAGGTTAAGAAGATATATAGAACCATCCTGCAGAAAGTGGCACCTGCTGTGAGGAGCCACAGGTGTTTTCTGGACACCTTTATGGAATTTTGTGCAGCCAGAAGAATTTCATTATAAGGCGAACACATTCAATTATATGTCACATCTCAAATCTGGGTCCTAATCTAATGTAATGATGCTCCAGTTTCTTCTTGTTTTTTCCCCTCTTTGTTTAAGACAGGAATGGGCAATCTGTAGCTCAGGTAACTTTTGGACACCCTCTGCTCAAGCTACTAAGTCTGAGAGCCAGTATCAGCTAGTCGTTAAGGCACCAGGCCAGAAACTAGGAGATGGTGAATTCTAGTCCTGCCTTAGGCATAAAACCCAACTGGGTGACTTTGGGCCAATCATCAAAAGATAGTGAGTTCTAGTCCCATTTTAAGCAGGAAAGCTGACTGGGTGACTTTGGGCCAATAACTAGGAGACTGTGAATTCCAGTCTCTCCATAGGTATGAAAACCAGTTGGGTAACTTTGGGCCAATCCTCCTCTTTCAGCCCAATTCATTTCACAGGGTTGTTGCTGTGGGGGAACATAGGAGAAGGGATGAGTATTAGGTATATTCACCGCTTTGAGGTATTTATAAAAATAATAACGGCAGAGCAACACGTACAATAGCAATAGCATTTGGACTTATATACCGCTTCATAGTGCTTTACTATGCCCTCTCTAAGCGGTTTACAGAGTCAGCATCTTTCCCCCAACAATCTGGGTCCTCATTTTACTGACCTTGGAAGGATGGAAGGCTGAGTCAATCCTGACCTGCTTAGAATCGAACTCCTGGATTGAGCAATGAGTTAGCCTGCAGTACTACATTCTAACATACTGCATTCTAACCACTGCACCACCATGTACAAGCATGCAAAGAAATAATATTTTTTCTACTATAGCGCCAATGGAATCTTAGATTATGCATCCATTCTTGTCAATGATACATCAGAGCTTTGACAAGCTTCTGGAAAAACAAAATCAACTGCCAGCCTCCTTGAATGAATAAAAAAAAAATCTGACCATCACTTTTGCATGAGGGAAATGAAAACAATCTTTCTTATGTGACCATTACTGTGAAAATAACACCAATGGGGCAGAGTTGCCAGAGATGAAAGTGAATTATTTATTTAACTCACAGCTGATCCAGAAGTGTGATCCTCACATGACACTTGATTGCAGCCACCTCCATCAACATCTGGATGCCGGTTGCATAAGTTGGTTTAACAAGATGTTGTTAGCTGCTGCTTAAGAGAAAAATGGCAAAATCACCGTTAGGAGAATATCTTCATTATTAAATCGATTCAAAGGTCAGAACAAGCTTTTAAAGATTTTTAGACGTCTTTTAGATTTCTTAATGAGAAATATGAAGACATCATCTCCCCTTTCTTCTCTCTCTCTCTCTCTCTCTCTCTCTCTCTCTCTCTCTCACCTCTCACACACACACACACACACACACACACACACACACACACACACACACATACAAAGAAACAGAGAAAGGGAACAACAACCAAACAAAGATGAATAATACTGAGACCCTGAAGTCTCCATGGTCTTCTAGTTTAAGTTTAAGTTGACTTTATTGTCACTGCACCTCGTACAACAAAATTAAATGCCATCTTCAGTGTACATTATACATAAAAAAAGAAATAAATCCTTCACATTCTATACAATTGAATTGAAAACCCCTGATATTACATTAATATTGCACTATACAGTAGAATTCAATATAGTTGCTGCTTTGGGATAGGAGCTGTTTTTCAGCCTATTGGCCTTGTTTTTATTGTCCTGTACCGTCTGCCAGATGGTAACAGTTCAAAAAAAAAATGGATGAGATGGATCTTTAAGAATGTTTTGAACTTTCTTAAGGCAGCAGGAGCTATAAAGCTCTTCCAAAGGGCTTTATAACCCATGATCCTCTGGGCAATGATGTTAACCCTCTGGAGCGCTGTCCTATCTGCCACTGTGCAATTGGCAAATCATACACAGATGCAGTAAGTTAAAATACTCTCTATGGTGCAGCGGTAGAAGGTCACCAGCAGTTTTTCATTCAGTTGTTGTTTCCTGAGAAGTCTCAGGTAGTATAACCTCTGCTGAGCCCTTTTAACCAGTACTGCAATGTGAGCGCCCCAGGTCAGGTCCTCTTGATAACACCCAGAAACTTAAAACTGGCCACTTGCTCCACTTGGTCTCCATTAATAACCAAGGACTGGATGTCTGATCAGTGGTGGGTTGCTCCCGGTTCGGCCCGGTTCTTAGAACTGGTAGCGGTGGTGGCGGGAGGCTCCGCCCACCCACCCGGGATGCTTCTGCGCATGCGCAGAAGCGTCGCGAGTGTGCGCACGAACCGGTAGTAAAGGGTTTTAGAACCCACTACTGTGCCTGATCTATTCCTTCTATAGTCCACTATAAGCTCCTTGATCTTATTGGTGTTATTGGTGTTTCTAGCACACTTATTGGTGTTTCTAGCACACAAACCTAACTACGACCCTCATCTCCACGTTTGTTGTCCATCTCTCCTCCACAGAAATAATTAAACCTTTAAATAGCACTATGCTTAGATACAAATACTACACTGTCATTTGCTTGTTTATATAATAACTGTGTGGGTGCAACTACACATTGCCCTCAATCAAATACGCTACATTATGGCTTAGTATGCTTGTAGGAACCTTTCTAAAGAATATCTATGGAGATTCTCAGTCATCCAGGTCATGGTTGTCCCAAAGGTGCATTTTCAAGAGACAACTGGACTTTCTGGTAAAGAATAGGTACCTGCCATGTTGTGCTAAACTGGCTGCTTTTTTTATGACTTAGCATGTTGTATGAAGTCAACCATTGTGGTTTGTGAATCATGGTTTGGGGGTTTAGAGCAATATAAAGTGAGAGCAAACAACCCCCAACCAACCAAAGCAGTCTATTCTGCTTTTCTTCATACCTTCACAAGGAGTAATAAATTATACAAATGACTGAAATTCCTGGCCAATTGTAACGTCAAAGCCAAATTAGCACCATCTTGTCCTTTCGACTAAAAACGGGCAGCAAAAAATAAAAAAAATATTCAGTTCATCTCACAGTCTAAAACCAAGCTAGAAATGTTTCCTGACAGTTAAAAACACATTACTGCAGGGGTGGGTTCTAACTTACCTTGCTGCCGGTTCGCTTCCTCCTGCGCCGCATGGCCACGCAGTGCAAAAAAAATAAAAAAAATTCCCCCCCCAAAAAGCCAAAAACAAGATGGCGACGCATGCGCAGTGCCGGAAACTTGGCTTCTGCGCATGCGCAGAAGAAAAAAACCCAGAAAAAAATTCAAAAAATAAAAATAAAAAAAATAAAAAAGATGGCGGCGTCCAAGGACCGGCACCAACTGAACCGGATCCGTGATGTCATCATGACATCACCAGTGGGTCTCTACCGGTTCAGGCGAACCGGTCCGAACTGGGAGAAACCCACCTCTGCATTACTGGATATGTTAATTCAAATGTCAAAATCTGCTTTTACAAGTATATTTTTTATTGTGCACCACAAAACTGATTTATTCTCAAACTGTCTCGGAAACAAGATATAATGGTAAGGTTTGTTTGGTTTAGTTATTTTTTTTTTTTAAATAACTCCTACTGTAAACGTGTTTAAATGGATAGATTTGTATGTTTCTCATGTATTGTTTTTCTTCTGTATCTTTTGAATTCTCCTAAATGAGTCATGCAACACCCCCCCCCGCATTTTGTCTAACCCTCAATTTGGAATTTCCAGAAACAATACTACTTGCTTCTCAGAAATTTGCTAGTTTTCATAGAGGGGGAGAGTGAATATGAGTTTCTGGAAAACATTTCAAAACAGTCCAAAATACCACATTACCAGAGGTAAACCAAAATTCTGGCTTGCGTCTGGAAATTGTGGGTACTCCATCATTGGAGGTTTTCAAGAAGAAACTGACATTTGTCTGGAATGATATAGGGTCTCCTGCTTGGACTAGAAAACTTCCAAGGTTCCCTCCAATCATATTATTCTAAAGTGCCATATATTAACATTCAAACCAGTGGTGGGATTAAATTTTTTTTTACTACCGGTTCTGTGGATGTGGCTTGGTGGGCATGGCAGGGAAAGGATACTGCAAAATCCCCATTCCCTCCCCACTCCAGGGGAAGGTTACTGCAACATCTCCATTCCCTCCCCACTCCTGGGGGAAGGATACTGCAAAATCTCCATTCCCTCCCCACTCCAGGGGAAGGATACTATAAAATCTCTATTCCCTCCCCACTCCAGGGGAAGGATACTGCAAAATCCCCATTTCCTCCCGATCAGCTGGTACTCAGGAGGCAGAGAATAGATGGGGGCGGGGCCAGTCAGAGGTGGTATTTACCGGTTCTCCGAACTACTCAAAATTTCCGCTACCGGTTCTTCAGAACTGGTCAGAACCTGCTGAAACCCACCTCTGATTCAAACCCTAAATCAGTTAACTTATATTCATTTCAAAGTTAATCTGAGTTATGGAATTGAACAGACTGGAAGTGGACACTTTCCATCAGAAAACCACTCAGTTTATTATTCAGGACACAAAATCGAACGAAGGAACCAGTGTTGTTTCTGTAGTCGGAAAGGATATAATATTTATAATAAAGATATTACGTTGGGACAGTCAATGCAGTCAATGGCTGTATAATATTGATTACACTTCACAGGCAACTCTTTAATATGACAATTATCTAAGTTTGTGCTCCAACCACTGGTGCAGAAGAAGAGACTGATGAGATTTAGGGACAAGTTTAATCTGAAATTGACAGAACTTGCAAGCCACATACAGGGGCGGTAAAATTATTGTCAGGTCACCACATTTCATGATGTTCTCAGCCAAAATATGTGAGATTTTTGCCCTCTTTTTAAAGGAGGCCCATCACTGTAGTAAAATGGCCAGCAGCTGAAAATGTTGATCCTTTGTCTACAATCTTAAGGCCCATATAGGAGATGACCAAGCTGAACCTGAGGGAGGGGTCAAATGTGTCATTATTCTTGAGTCTTTTCATGCCCACAAGAGATCTAAGTCCAGTCCACTTTGAATTCTGTGACCCTTGAGGGTGAATGTTCCTTCTCCAAGCTTGTGGGCTGGTTTCCAAGTGTTTCATTATCAGGCTAGATAACATCTTCAGCAGAGTTTAGAGCAGTGGTTCTCAACCTTCCAAATGCCGCGACCCCCGCCCCGCCGCCGTGACCCCCGCCCCTCCCTCTCCCCACGCATGTGCGTTGCCAGGCGAGAAGCGATGAGGTGACAAAGGGGGCGTGGCACCAAGATGGCGGGCTATCGTGCGCTTAGGCGACCCCTGTGAAAGGGTCGTTCGACCCCCAAAGGGGTCGCGACCCACAGGTTGAGAACCGCTGGTTTAGAGGATGTCAGTGTCCGTGTTCTTCCGTTTACAAGGGCTTTGTGTGGTCAGTAGGTCTTGTGATGGGTCAGGTGTGAGACATCAGTGAGAGTCTTCTAATGGGTCTTCTGATGGGAAGGTTACATCAGGTGAGGGTCATTGGGAGGTGAAGTGCTGGTGGGAGGGTTGTGTGAGTTGGTGGGAGGGTCGGCGCTGTCTCTGGTTAGCTGTGTGGTCGATGAGGATTCTTAGGGGTTCGTAGGCTGGTTGTAGGTCAGTGTGTCTGTTGATGGAATTGCTTGTGGAGTGCCAGGCTTCGATGAACTCACGAGTGTGGCAGGTGGGATGTGGTCGATGATTTTTGTGTTGTTCCAATTGAACTTGTGCTGTTTGGTATTGGTGTGGGTGGAGATTAAGGATTTGGGATCGTGGCGTTTGAGTGCCAGCCGGTGTTCGTGGATCTGCGACCCTTATCTACCATCCATTTGCTTTGAATGTTAGTTCAGATTCTTGTAGAGAGCATTAGCATATATTAAACCTGCATTCATTTGAACTGCCGGGACTCCTGATTTCCTGTACTTTACATCCCAATAATATAAGAAAAGGTCTATGCAAGAGATAAACATCTCATGAGACTAGACATCTAAAACAGCTTAAGATATAGAGACTCTTAAAGACTCTCTGTGACAGACCCGAAATCATTCATATATCTTAGCTCTCAGTAGTCTTATCCCTTGTACTAATGTCTACCATCTGCCTAATTTAGCCTACTGAATATAAATAGGCTAACATATGCTATGCATATCTTTGGTTATAACAGCCACTGTGTAAAACAACTGGCAATAACCTAGGTAAGTCTTCAGTGAGATTTGAAGAATCTCTCTCTCTCTCTCTCTCTCTCTCTCTCTCTCTCTCTCTCTCTCTCTCTCTCTCTCTCTCTCTCTTCTAGAAGATGTTTGACGCATACTCTTCCATAAATCTCTGCCTGTTGACCTTTCATTGATGAAAGCCTTAGGTACATATATGTCTTGCTCCTATGTTGCAATGATGGAATAACAGAATATGATGTCTAGGCTGAATCTTTGTGATAGTAAGGATGGTTTGGCTGTTGAGGATCCCATAATCAATCTCAGCAACTCCAGGTAGGACCAGGAGAAGTCCTATTCAAACCAAAATCCTATCCAAGAGGAGAAGCAATTCCAGTCTTGGTTGATTCTCTGGCCACACAACCCACAAAATCTGATCATTGAATTAACCCAGTTTGCACAGGGCATTGAATGTTGGGTCTGTGATGTGCATATATCCAGAAAGGAGGAAAAGCAGAAATGTATGGGACGATTTGTTTGAAGCATTTGAATGTCTCAAGGAGGGAAGGGAAATATCTTATTTCCACCATGGAACATAAAATCAAAGTAAGAACTGGGAAGAAGAACAAATAATCTAGCAGAAATAAAAATGAGACAAGACAGAAGAAAAGAGTTTGATTGTTTTGTTTTGATTGGAGGAAGACAGTCTCTTACCAGACATTAAGACAGTATTCTCTCCACCTGAGGCACCTTCCATGATTCCTGATAGTATGGAGAGATAGAAGAAGCAGGAAGCTGAGGAGAGTTCCTCACCACATCTAATTTCATAGAATCATAGGGCTGGAAGGGACCTCGGCAGGGGTGGGCTGCTGGGGGTTCGCAGGGGTTCGGGAGAACCTCTAGCTAAGATTTTGTGCAGTTCGGAGAACCCCCAAATCCCACTCCTGGCTGGCCCCGCCCATTCCACCCCTCCCAGGAGTCCCCACACGGCCCGTTTTGGATGCAGGTAAGTGCAGGGCGCACGCGGAGGCTCGGGAGGGTGAAAAACGGGCCTATTGGAAGTTCGGGAAGGCTGGAAACGGGCCCATTTCTGGCCTCCAGAGGGCCTCCGGAGCCTGGGGAGGCAGTTTTCGCCCTCCCGGAGGCTCGAGGAAATACTCCGGAGCCCGGGGAGGGCAATAATGCCCCCCCCCCCACTGTGGTGCAGGAGGCTGACTAGGCCATGCCCACCATGGCCACGCCCACCCAGCAACCGGGCAGAAAACCCCTTGCTAAAATTTTTGAAGCCCTCCCCTGGACCTCGGAGGTCTTCTAGTCCAAACCCCTGCACAAGTTCTATCTCAGACAAATGGCTGTCCAATCTTTTCTTGAAAACCTCCCGTGTTGAACATCTACCACTCCAGGAGGCAAGCTGTTCCACTGATTAATTGTTCTCACTGTCAGGAAATTTCTCCTTAATTCTAGGTTGGATCT
The DNA here is from genome assembly GCA_003457575.1 of Thermophis baileyi. Taxonomy (NCBI): domain Eukaryota; kingdom Metazoa; phylum Chordata; class Lepidosauria; order Squamata; family Dipsadidae; genus Thermophis; species Thermophis baileyi. Next base: position 108,436 of record QLTV01000964.1, on the reverse strand, counting down.
CCCTCTGACCAGCTTCCATCTATTGCTAATTCAATCTCAGTTATAACCCTTTAAAGGTTAGGAACCCTGAATGGAAAATAAGGTGGGGGCGGGGGAGTACAAATCAACTAATAACCACTTTAGGGAAACAGGCTAGACTCCATACCATGAAGCTGGGCCAGGTAAATGGTACCGGCTGCTACCTCTTGTTCAATTTAGCCCTTCTATCAAATTGAAATAGAGTTTAGCTGATTGGGCAAAGCACATACCAGGCCAACTAAAGCTCAAATCAATTCCATTTCAGGCTAGTTCTAATAATGGCTGTTTGACAGTCTGGAGGTTTTTTTTGATGCATATCAACTGATGGCAGACATCCCTAGTATCTGCAAAAAAAAAACCAACAACAACAACAACAGAGGCTGCGTTAATAAACTTGGGAATGTGCTCATTTCCTTTAAGAAGCCGGGATGAGCGGCCAATTAGCCGAACTTCTTGAATTTACCTGGTTCCTTGATTATCACATTTCAAAGCAATTAAGCCGGTTTTGTGGGATAAATGAGAGAGCGCAACTTAGCTCAGTGGCTTTCTGATATCGAATGAAGGGGGCTGCAATTTTCGGGAAAGAAAATGCAGATAAGTGGCTGGCTTGTTATCAAAGCGAAGAATGTTTCTCATCTCTCCAACTCGGGGTTTTTTTGGTTTTTTTTTGGAGGCGGGTATCTGATGGTAAGCATTAAGAACATATGGAAAGATAAAGCATACAATTACAATTTTAAATTGGCAAGGCCGTCTTCCCCAGGGTTGATTTATTGATGTATCATTAACAGATAACAGATTAACAGAGTTGGAAGGGACCTTATAGGTCATCTAGTCCAACCCCCCACTCAAGCAGGAGACCCTACACCATTTCTGACAAATGGCAGTCCAGTCTCTTCTTGAAAGCTTCCAGTGATGGAGTTCCCACAACTTCCGAAGGCAACTTCTGTTCCATTGGTGGATTGTTCTCACTGTCAGAAAATTCCTCCTTATTTCTAGGTTGAATCTCTCCTTGATCAGTTTCCATCCATTATTCCTTGTCTGGCCTTCAGGTGCTTTGGAAAATAGCTTGATCCCCTCCTCTCTGTGGCAGCCCCTCAAATATTGGAACACTGCTCTCATGTCTCCCCTGGTCCTTCTCGTCTCTAGACTAGCCATGCCCAGTTCCTGCAAACCTTCATATGTTTTAGTCTCCAGTCCCCTAATTATCCGACAAAGAGGAGAGGCTATGTTTTCACAAGATCCCAACAAAGGCAATCTTACCCTCATTTGGCTATGCATTTTGAACACGACATTGGCAAGATGTATAGGTGAGCTTTGGAGGCAGTTTTGAATTTGGCCTCATGAATTTGCAGGCCTGCCATAAAGAGTCCAAGAGGACATAAGTTCCTTCGTATTTTTCTTGGTGCCAAACTACAGGTAGTTCTCGACCTACGACTGTAATGGAGTCATAACAATTGTAAGTTGAGGCAGCCACATGACTGAATTCGATTTCACTACTTTATTTGCGTTGTTCGTTAAGAGAATGCAGTGACTGTGAAGCGAATCTATGTATTCCTATGGGTGTTTTTAGTTGGAGACCGTTCAAAAAGGCTGGAAATCAGCCAAAAAATGTTATGAAATACAGTCATGTGACCACCACAACTAGCCATAAAGGTTGCTAGCACCTGAAATGAAGTCATGTAACTGAGTGTGTGTGTTTGTGTGTATGTGTGTGTGTGTCTGTCTGTCTAGCCATTGGAACTCTGGAACTGACTTGTAAGCTTTTGGGTATCTGCTGTAACCTTGACCCAGGGGTGGGTTCCTCCCGGTACAGACTGGATCGCCTGAACCGGTAGTGACCCGCTGGTGACATCACGGATCCAGTTCGGCCAGTGCCGGTCCGTGGGCGCCACCATCTTTTTTTTGTGAATTTTTTGTGAATTTTTTTACTGTTGGGATGTTTTTTCCTGTTCTGCTGCTTGAAAAAGGGCCCTCCCACCTGCCCCTGGGTTTATACTGACCTTTATTCCTTCGCCCGAAGCACAGCTGATCAGCTCCTCAGCTGTGTTTCGGGTTGATGGCAGCTACTGAGCATGTGCGGAAGCAAAATTGCGCGAGGGAACACGCAAAACGTCGCGATCCGAACCGGTGGGGAAGGTAAGTGGAACCCACCCCTGCCTTGACCAGTTGTTAAGTGAGGATTACTTAGCTTGAGGCTTCTGTGACTGAAACCTTAGTAGATAAGTTAGAAAGCTTACAGGGGCATATAATGGAAAATTGCTGGCCATTCCCAAGTGGTTTAATTCATTTTCATCGCACCTGATCCTTTTATTGATGTCTTCAGAGACTCTTTTTGTTTGATGTCAAATGCAAAGTGTATCCATAAAACATCTATCGATTAATTTAACCAGCTCGTTAACTTTGATTATTTAACAATCATTAGCTCGTTCCCTTCCCATACCAACTTTGCTACTCTGTGATCATTTGATCAAGTAAATGTTTTGGGGTTCTGGATTTTCAACTCCAAAGCATACTCCTAACAATAAGCCTTTTCTGCTCTTTGCGGCCACACAATGAAGACATACATTACACAACTCTAAACCCACTTTACCACTTGTAATGACATTCAGACGGGAAAAGCAGCCCATAATGCTTACAGACGTGCAACTGATTTGCACTGTCAACCACTATAAGCCCAACAGATAAGAACGAGAGGGGAAATAATCATGTTTTACAGCAACGTGGACTCTTTAAACTTGGCAAATTTGACAAAAGGCAAAGCAGAAATTCTACGCTGCTTAACCTTTCTCCAGATTGTGAAACCTAATCGTATCGATTATTCATCGTGAACCCAGGCAAGCAATTTACAGTTTATTTTACTTATTTATTAGAGCTATTTGGCCGCCAAATCGGAAAGAGTCAAGACAGTGGGTTTTTGCGGTCTGCAATGAATTTCAGCTGGGCTGAATCCATTCCAACATTAGGAAGCATGTGGTAGAAATCACACAGATTTATTCTCTAATGAAATGGGTAGGATGCAACTTTGAGAGCCCCTTCGCAACACCCAGGGAAATGCAATGGGTTGAGATCAGAAGCACCTTTTGTTCTTAATTGATAAAACCCAGGCATTTATCCTTGAATACGTGCATGGGTGTAGGTGTGTTGTGCTTCCCAGACAGCTTTGTACCAGAGGTGGTATTCAGCCGGTTCTCACCGGTTCGAGCGAACCGGTAGTAGCGACCTGCGGTTGGGCCTACCCACCCACCCGAGCGCTATGCCGTCCTATTTAGGGATATTTTGAAGCCGCGTGCATGCATGCAAGCTGCGTGTGTGAGCAAAGCACATGCGTGGAAGGCTGCACGCATGTGCAGAAGGGGTGAATGCGCTCACATTTTCAGTGCTGGGCGAACCGGTAGGTACATTATGTTAATCCCACCTCTGCTTTGTACCATCAAGTATGTATATTAGAGAAAGCATACACAAGAGCATATTTATTAAGAAAGGCTGTGTTCAAGAGACATGGAAAATGTTTATGCTGGTGAAGGTTGCTTAGCTATAATTTGTTGAATGATTACCAGTTGCATAAGTTTGTATACTACACAAAGGAACACACTCTACACTAACAAGCATGCCACCTGGGCTGGTGCTTTGCACTCAACACTATGACATTTAAGCTTTGCCTTGACTAAATTCCAAATCCATTCCATCAAAAGTCAACATCGCCTTTGACTTAAATCACAAAATCCAAAACATTTGCTTTCCTTTAATGTACAATTTTGCATAGTGCAATCTTTCTCTAACATACAAATTTTCTACGTAGCTTTCTCGAAGTACATCGTTTGTATGTATTTCTATTTTTCACACACACTTTCGGTTGTAGTTTTGGAACTGAGAACTGCAGCACGACATTTGGAGAAAGTTGGAATCTGAGATTAAACTGTTTTAATACTAAGAGCTTTCCAGACATTGTGAATTAGGCGAGTTCAAAATGCAGAATTAATTAATTTTTCTAACAAGGTACAGTTTCTCAGTGAAATACCTTCACACTGAGCATTTAATTCCTGGACAAGCAAAGTTTTTAAAAAACTGGCTTTCCCGAGTTCTACTGAGTCCCAGTATTGTTATATTCTTTTAGCCGTTTGCCTCCTTGGTTGCCTTTTCCATCTAATTTGTTCAAAAGTAGTACATGTTTAGAACAATAAATTATAGACTGTATGCTGCCCAGAGTCACTTGTTGAAATGAGTAGGTATAGAAATCAAATAAATAAATAAAACTGTTTCTGTAAAAATGATCTTTGCCCTTTCAAATGCCCCTTAAGGATGCAAAAGAACAAGATTAGGCTCAAAACCTTATAACTGCTCACTCCTGAAGTCTGTGCTGATAGGCATATTAAAAATATAGATATTTTAGAGTTATATAGTAGAAAAAAGTAAAGTCTTACACTTAGGCAAGAAAAAAGCAAAAGTACACATATAGACTAGGTGAAACCAGGCTTAATAGCAGTAACTGTGAGAGGGATCTTGGAGTCTTAGTGGACAACCAATTAAATATGAGCCAAGAATGTGCAGCGGCACCCAAATAGACCGGCCATGCCCAGTTCCTGCAACTGTTCATCGTATGTTTTAGCCTCCAGTCTAAAAAAACAGCCTCCAGGATTTGGGTTTGGTTAGTCTAAGGAAAAGAAGGACTAGGGGTGACATGATAGCAGTGTTCCAATATTGGAGGGGCTGCCACAGAGAAGAGGGAATCAAGCTATTTTCCAAAGCACCCGAAGGCCAGACAAGGAATAATGGATGGAAACTGAACAAGGAGAGATTCAACCTGGAAATAAGGAGGAATTTTCTGACAGTGAGAACAATCAACCCATGGAACAGCTTGCCTTCAGAATTTGTGGGAGCTTCATCACTGGAGGCTTTCAAGAAGAGACTGGACTGCCATCTGTCAGAAATGGTGTAGGGTCTCCTGCTTGGGTGGGGGTGGGGGTGGGGTTGGACTGGATGTCCTACAAGGTCCCTTCCAACTCTGTTAATCTGTTAATCTGTTAAATAGCCCAGAATCTAAAATTTCTCAATTGGAACTTTCTTTTAGCTTCTGTTTCTGAATTGAAAATATTGAGATAATAAAACCGATCACATTGGCAGATGTGTCTGTTGCAGAGGCTGCTCTGAACACTTTCAGAAGGCAATATAAATTCTAATTATTGTTTGCATTTCTTTATTATCTTTTTATCCTTCCTCTCCTCCAAGGAACTCCATGGTGCATTTGTGCCTCCCATGCCAAGTTACTCCATGAATTCTATAATCAGGCAAGGATTTGATGCTCCAACTACTAAACCAGCATGTCCTCCATCTATGACCAAGGTCTCAAGAAACAATTTCAAGAAATAGTGGGGAAAGAAAAAATACCAAAAAGCACTGATGGTGTTACTTAGTTTGGAAAATGAAACATCTGCAAGAAAACAACCAAGCTCAGAGAGCACCAAGGACCCCTCATTTCAACCCTGAACTATGAATAGTCTCCTTTCTTGAATACCAAAAAAGATACAAAACGTGGACAGAATGTAAAAATTAGAGATGACTGAAATGTGTTAGATAGATGATAGTTGGATGGATGGATGGATGGATGGATGGATGGATGGATGGATGGATGGATGGATGGATGGAAGGATGGATGGATGGATGGATGGATGGATGGATGCAGAGAGAGGGGGGCAAATGGACAGATGGACAGACAGATAGATGGATGGACGGACAGACAGACAGACAGATGGATAGACAGACAAAATCAAAATCACAAAATCAAGCACTGTGCATAGGAACATCTGCACTGGTCTAGACCTTCCCAAGGCCAGATGGCAGATCCCAGATAAAGTGATGGGGGGCTAAGATCCTGTGGGACTTCCAGATCCAGATGGACAGGCAGGTACTGGTCAATGAATCAGACACCATAGTAGTAGACAAGGACCAGAAGACAGTGGTGCTCATGGATGTAGTGATGCTACATGACAGCAACATCAGGAAGGAAGAGAATGAGAAATACCATGGCCTTCAGAGAGGATGTAAAATGTGAGGCCCAAAGTGGAACACTAGTGCCAACATCATCTCTCTCTCTCTCTCTCTCTCTCTCTCTCTCTCTCTCTCTCTCTCTCTCTCTCTCTCTCTCTCTCTCTCTCTCCCAGA
>QLTV01000964.1:14038-37373 GCA_003457575.1 Thermophis baileyi | reverse complement strand
AAACCCTTTCAAGTTGGGAAACGGGCCATTTCTGGCCTCCGGAGGGCCTCCAGGGGGGTGGGGAGGGCTGTTTTCCCCCTCCCCAGGCCCCTAGAAGGCTCTGAAGCCTGGGAAGAGCAAAAAAAACGGGCCTTCCCCACCCCCTCCAGAGGCTGGAAACAGCCTGTTTCCCGACTCCCAGTGGGCCCAGAAGGCCCGAAAATCAGCTGGCCGGCACGCGCATGCACACCAGACCTGAGCTCGCATACCCACCGATATGGCTCCACGTGCCACTTGTGGCACGCGTGCCATAGGTTCGCCATCACGGGTATAGGGTTTCCTGCCTGAGCAGGGGGTTGGACTCACTAGAAGACCTCCAAGGTCCCTTCCAATTCTGTTATTCTATTCTGTTCTGTTCTATTCTATCTCTACAAAACTGCAGTTATGTCCACCAGCCCCAAATCACTGTGATTTCCACTTTGTGACAGCCATTAAAAGAATCTTATATATATATATATATATACAGTAGATAGCAAAACTGAGAGAAAGTTTAACTTAGGTTAAGCAGAAGAAAACCAACCAATGGGCTGCTTCATATTAGGGTTGTTTTGTCGAATTCTATCATTCATTTTTTATGCCATTCGATTTTTTACAAATTCATCTCAAATCTTGTTTATTGCTTATTATACTTTTCCCACAGCTTATGCTTCTGGATTACATTAGCACAAGATTGCTACAAGATCCACTGTTAATGGCATTTCCTAACATCTACAAGGAATTTGAAAAATAAACAAGGGATCCCTGTTTAGGGGAATGCTACAACCCCCCGAGTCAACTCCCCACAAAATCCACAATCTTTTCTGCATTAGTGGAAATGTCTGTTTTTACCCTTCATCTTCAAAATTGCTAGAAAATAAGGATAAACTATTTAAATGTTCAGTTCTTGGCTTCTAGGTTTCAAAAAGAGGCATGGCTTATTAAGTACAAGAATCTAAAGTATTCCCAGAAAATAATTTATATTCTGGTTGAGAGGTAAATTAAATCAGAATTAGCACATGCTAAATATAAAATGGCTTTTCAGCTTGGATTCATTAATCTGCTTTATAAAAAGAAGAAGAAAAAGGCCTCCAAGCATGAGACATCTCCCTTGGGCAGAACACTGCAATGGAAGTTACATGGATACACTTAACTAATAAAATAGACACAGCATTAAAGCACAATGTTTTAGGCCATTTTCAGTGCAATTAATATTGTGAGGATCATGGATCGAAATGGTTTCATACTTGGCCCATATAGGAATTGTGTATCAAAACAGATCCCAAGTTCTCTAAGACCTATTGCTTACCGAGCCAAAATGCCTCCATCAATGAAGAAGGAAAAACCACCAATAACTGGGCGAGAAATACGAAACTTTCCAACAGCAGGACACTGAGACAAAATCTCAACCCCTGTTTCATGTTGGGCAAGAAGAACCAAGGAGAAAGGCAATACCAATAAAGGAGAATGGATATGCTTAGGAGGGCTCTGACTTTTCAAACCTGCCCTACCTATGTTTCCTGGTAAAATACAAGGGGAAAATTCCATTGGAGGGCAAACCCAGGTAGGGTTAGGGTTAGGTCTCCATGAAACCTCCATGAAACTCCCCAAAAACTTTAACCTTAGACTGTCTACTGTCGACCTCACCCCATTCCTAAGAGGTCTGTAAGGGGCGTGCATAAGCGCACCAGCGTGCCTACCGTCCCTGTCCTACTGTCCTATTGTCCTCATCTATCTGTATTCACTTTGATTATGTTTATGTTTATACCTATACCTGCTATCTTGTATATGTTTGACAAACAAATAAATAAAATAAATTCGGAGAGCAAAATGGACTTCGCCAACGGATTCCTAGCACATCGGTATGTTTAGAAGGGTGCTGACTTTTCGAACCCGCCCTATCTATGTTTCCTGGGAAAATACATGGGAAAATCCCATTGGGGGGGGAAAACCCACTTAGGGTTCAGGTCTCCATGAACTTGGAGAACAAAACGGACATTACCAATAGATTCGGAGTGCCAATCAAGGAGAATATTTGTAGCTCAGAGTGGAAATGAGCTTGGTTGTTTTCTTGCAAACATGTCGTTACCCAAATGAAAGCTGATCAAATGGCTGTTGCGGTTGTATTGCTACTGCCATGCAGGTGAGATGGGTTTTATTATATGGTGGATTTTTTTTAAAAAAAAATTGTTTAAGCTGCCTGGAGCCAGCTAGGTGTGAACTGGGAGGCTATATAAATTTGTTTGATAAATAAATAATAAATAAATGAATTGTGCTGTGATGTGATGTGATGTGATGTGATGTGCTGTGCTGTGATGTGATACAAGGATGGTCCCAAAGGTGCTTTTTCAAGAAGCAACTGGACTTAGCACCCTTGGGACAACCATGACCTGGATGACTGATACAAGGAGCTCATTGGCTCGTTCTCATCCCCCTGAGTGTTGTCCTTCTCACATCTGGCTGAGCTTTCTGCAGTGGGCTCCCCACCCACCTCTGCAATCCAGCTGCCTGCAAGAAGATAAAACAATAGAGAACCTAGCTGGAGGTGCCACTAAGGCAGAGATCCAAACACTTGCCAATACAAAAGAGGGTGCCAAGGAGCACTCTTTGTTTGCAAGCACGCTTTTCATTACCTCCAATTGCCGGTTAAATGTAAAGCACCTTTGTGTGTTCAAGGTCTACATCAAAAAAAAAAAAAAAAGGAGAACTACATAGAAAAAAAGGAGAAAGAAGTGAAGGCAAGCAAAGAGAACAATCAGATCTCTTTCCCGCCTCTCAGTGTAAACTAAACATTATCGCAAGCTGCTAGCCATTTATTGACTCCTAGTACAGGATATGCTTTGTGGTATAATCAACCAAATCACTGTTTTGCAGATTTTACCTTTGTTAGCACTTGGAAAGCAAACTTTACTCTCGTGGCACTGTTCCTTCCTCAGAATCTTTTCAAAAGACAAATACTACTGATTTTGTACCCCAAGGTCTGCATCACTCAGGATGATTAAGGCACTAAGCTAGAATTAGTGAATTCTAATTCTGCCTTACACATGAAAGCTGGCTGGGTGACATTGGGCCATTCACCAGGCACCTGTGAGTTCTAGTTCCACCTTACACATGAAAGCCAGCTGGGTGACTTTGGGCCATTCACCAGGCGACTCTGAGTTCTAGTTCCGCCTTAGGCATGAAAGCCAGCTGGGTGACTTTGGGCCAGTCACTCTATCTCGGTCTAACTTACCTCACAGGGTTATTATTGTGGGGAGAATAGGAGGAGGAAGGAGTATTAGGTATGTTTGCTGCCTTGAGTTACATATCAAAATAATAAATTTTATAAATTAATAATACATCTTCCACCATTTACTCAGAAGCGTTTACCAAAAATAACAACAACAATGACCACTATGATTTTCTTTTTCCACATTTCAATGACAACAGGCAGCTTTATTTGAAACAGCTTACATCTTTTAACCACTACCCTATCCCAGGTTTTGGGGGAAAGACTCGATAGGTGGATAAAAATGCCAAATCCAGTCTAACCCATCCAGTTGATAGTGCAACCAACTGTATAAGTAATTGGAATCCCTGCCCCAATCACCCTGAACAAACAACCGTCTTCAAAACAGAACAAGCAAATCGAAAAGGCAGCCACTGACTGAGAAAAATCTGAAGTTGGCCCTTTCTGCTTTTATTCCCATCGAGTCTAGGCCCATTTGTCTACCGTTGCTTGACAAACTGTCCCTGCGACTGTATAATAGCTTCACTCGAGTGAAACGATGAATTGGGTTTTTGCAGATTAACATTTGTGTCTTCTAAAAGTAGTAATTTTTTTGCGCAACCCAAGGACAGAGTGAGAAATTGGCTAGGAACTAGCTGAGCGCCAGCTGAAAGCATCCATTCTTATAACTGCTGGGTGGACAAGGCCTTCCAAGCCAACTGCTGTTGTTTCCCATCTTTCTGCTGCGCAAATAATTTGGTCAGATTGCTTTCACCAAAGTAGACAGCCTAGGCTAATATTGAAAGTGCTACAAGCTGCTTAAGCCACACTGTGTTAAAATACAAGCCCCAGAACAACACTGAGTGGCACAATTATGATCTACCCGAGGGAGTGAGGAGGATGTAAGGGAATTATCTGAATTTTAACATTACCAGCTCTCCAGTAACAAATGCAGATGAATCCAGGGTTATGGTATTTCCCCATATGCAAAGGCCAGCCCTATCATTAGAGAAAAACAGACAACTAACTTTGGTGGCAGGTTCTGCACAGGAAATAATTTTGTGCTATTGAGTTTGTCTTGTGCCCCTCTATCATGAGAAAAGTGTTATGTTAGTGAAATCTTTTAATTCCAAAATGTCCTGGATGATGTTCTCCATCCCAGTTTTGAAATAACCACTATGGATTTTTGGACAGTGTGTGAGATATACTAGCAAACTATTCTGGTGTGAATGAATTCCAGTGTTAAAGAGGTGTCATTGTTGGCAGCTTCAAAAATGGGAGGGAAAATAAATAAATAGAAAGTAATCCCCACTCCCTTCTAGCATTGATGATGTTACCTAGTTGGGTAATGAAACATCTGCAAGAAAACAACCAAGCTTAGGGAGCGCCAAGGACTCCTTATATCTTGACTACTAATGTTGGTTCATTCTTAGCCATAGAAAGAGTAGAAAGTGATGAAAGAAAGGATAAGGAACTTGCTCTCTTGCTGGAATGGCATAACTCACCACAGCCAACTCACCATGACCAACTCACCACAGCCAACTCGCCGTGGCCAACTCGCCATGGGCCAACTCGCCATGGGACAATTTAACAATTCAATTTAATTCTTTAAAATAAATATAAATTTATTTTAATTTTTGTCATTCACAGTTCATTCTGTCCCTCCTTTTGCATCTTTTCTTTAATAATTCTATTCCACCATTTTTTTTAATTATATTAGTGTAACTCTTATCCTGCAGCGAGTTGGCCTGCAGAGAGTTGGCCATAGCAAGTTGACCATGGTGAGTTGGCCATGGTGAATTGGCCACAGTAAATTGTCATAGACCCCTCTCTTGCTACGGATGTCCCATTGACCCCAAAATATAAAGTTTTCATCTTTAGCTAATGATAACTAAAATAGCTAGGTCTGTAGAAGTGCTACTGACATAAGTTAGCTTACTTTTCACTCAACTTTTTGGGGCAGGAGTGGGGGAGGTAATTTCATTGCTTACTACCTTAAGAGGTACTGGAGATAAAAAGAAAAGAGAATTTCCTGTCTATAACCTTTTCCGTATGCTCTTCTGTGCTTTTATTTTCGTGAAATAGTCCTACTGGGCTGGCAAATGTTCTATAATCTTTCTTTTTAAACAGGGCCACATCATAAATCTCAGGTAATATCTGTCTTTGAATGATGGATATCGTTGGGACCAAGATGATGAGGGTTTTAAGAACAAACACGGTGTTGCTAACAAAAACAAGTTTTTATTTTGGGGCTCGGTAAGCCTGAGCAGTAAACATTCAAATCAGATTATTAGATGAGATTGCGTGTGCCAAAAAGATAAGACAGCGCTCTTAATGCCGAAGGTGTAAATAGAATCCAGTCGCAAGATCCAGGAGAGAGAAATAAGTGACATGCAAAACTTTCTCCAGCTCTTTTCTTTCCGTTTCTTTTTACCAACTTTTCATTCAATCATCGGATGAAAGAGAATTCGGTTTTGAGCTTTCTTTCAAAAGAGAAGAAAATTGGATAAGATGCTCATGGGTTGTATGTGGTGGTTTTTGCACCATCTGGAGGGAAAAGAAAATCTTTCCCATCTTTCTTTTATAATGAAATCTCTACAGTCTGTAGGATCTTTGGTTTCCATTCAATCCCAAGAGAAGTTCCTAGGAAGGAACTCCAATGAGAGGGTTGTTCCTATTAAGATTTATGGGCAGCCAAGAAGTCTTCAGAATGATGGAAAACCTACCACAGATATCAGAACCAGCCAGTGGTGGGATTCAATTTTTTTTACTACCGGTTCTGTGGACGTGGCCTGGTGGTCATGGTGTGGCTTGGTGGGCATGGCTTGGTGGGTGTGGCAGTGGAAGGATACTGTAAAATCTCCATTCCCACCCCCTCCAGGGGAAGGATACTGCAAAATCCCCATTTCCTCCCAATCAGCTGGGACTCGGGAGGCAGAGAATAGATGGGGGTGGGGCCAGCCAGAGGTGGTATTTACCGGTTCTCCGAACTACTCAAAATTTCTGCTACCGGTTCTCCAGAACTGGTCAGAACCTGCTGAAACCCACCTCTGCAACCAACCTTCTCTGACACTCCCAACGAGAAAGCAAGCTCAAAAACACCACTAAAATTGGAAACAACAAGCAACAAGAGAGCAAGGCGGAGAAATAAAAATTAGCTTTTATTTAATTTATTGCAGAACGATTGCAAGATGGTTATGGCCCCAAATTTGTGAAAGCATACATGCCTCAAGGCTATGTTAGCATTCTTGAGGGACAATAGCAGAATACTTTTATTTTATTTACTTAATAGGTTAAATAAATACATATAAATATATAAATACTTATTTATAAATGTCCATCTTATCATCAACTCTGCGGAGCTCCCAATCCAAAGTCATTATTTGAAATGCTTTTAAAAAACATAAATAAATAGAGGTTGGGTGTGAGACAGGGGTGGGTTCCACTTACCTTCCCTTCCGGTTCACATCGCGACGGAAGTGCGTGTTTTGCGTGCCCCCGTCACGTCACACAAAAGACCCAGAAATGACCCTCTACGCATGCACAGAAGCCTTTGCGCATGCGCACAGGGGTTTTTTGCAAGCTGCGGGGACCGGAGGACCGGTTCAGGAGCGTGGACCACCGGTCATCGCGGCTGGTTCGGCGAGCGGCGGTAAATTTCCGCTACCGGTTCTAATGAACCGGTCCGAACCGGCAGCAACCCACCACTGGTATGAGATGACCACAACTAAATATGACTCTCTGAATATGTGATATCATTTTTTTAAAATGATAGAGGGGAGGATTTGAGCCTTCAACTCAGTTTTCTGCAACTGTATGGATTAGAACCCAGACATTTTCTTGGCAAAGTTTTTTTTTTTTTTTGGAAATGGCTTGCCATTGTCTTCTTCCTAGGGCTGAGAAAGAGGGACTGGCCTAAAATCACTCAGTTGGCTTTGTGCTTAAGACAAGAACAGAATTCATGTTTTTCTCAGTGTCCACTGGTTAGTTAATAGGACTACTAACTTAAAAAAAAACATTTGGTGTGATGCAACGGGGGTCTTTTACGTTCTTTGCTATTCTTTATTGTAAGATCACTCCAATCCCCTTTGCAAATGCATTGCTACACCATTTAGACCCAAGTGTTAGTCAAGGAGGAGGTGTGCAGGAAAAGGAGAGATAGAGCCAGAGGGTGGAGTCAAGAGAGTCATTAGCCTAGAGTCGTTATGTTCTCACAAACGGTCTAATGCAACCCCTCTTGAATTCCATTGACTGTTATCTAGTGCCAATTTAATGCCGATAATTAGTTGATTGGATTCTTGTGTATATGTATGAACAATAAATTACCTTAACTGGAGCTTAACCTGTATTCCTGATTCTTAATGTGTGACCAGGTATGACATATTGGTGGGTTTCAATTTTCTGATTAAAAAATGGGACCTAAGACAATACTTGCATATTTGGAAGAGAATATTCTCATTCCTTCTTATTTTGAAGACTTTCCCTCTCTCTCATTTTCATAAAAAAAAATAAGGTACAAATTTTGAAAACAGAGTAAAGAAAGTTAAAAAAAAGTAGGTGGAAAAAAGGAAAAGAAATAGAAAATAAAAAGTTATAAAGAAATGTTTTCTGATCTTCTTTACAAGTACATTTGTATTTTACCATCTCTGTCTCTGAGGTTAAATTTCCATTCATTCTATAATCTACCCTTTCCAATCACATCCCTAAATCGCAAGTTTATTTTTCTTCTTCTTTCAGCAAAAAGCCCATAAGGGGTTTCCAGTCACTAATAAAAGGGGTCATTGTTCTTCTTAAGAGCCGCGGTGGCGCAGTGGTTAAAGTGCAGTATTGCAGGCTACTTCTGCTGGCTGCCTGCAATTTGGCAGATCAAATCTCACCAGGCTCAAGGTTGACTCAGCCTTCCATCCTTCCAAGGTGGGTAAAATGAGGACCCAGATTGTTGGGGGCAATAGGCTGACTCTGTAAAACCGCTTAGAGAGGGCTGTAAAGCACTGTAAAGCGGTATATAAGTCTAAGTGCTATTGCTATTGCTATTCCTCAAAAGCAGACAAGTCAATTTTGCTATCTCTGCTAATTATGTCATCATCACCAACCATTCCTTCGTTGTGAGTATTTCAGAATCCTTAAACACTTTCTATAAAATTTGTATGTGGTTGGAGAAGATGATACAACAACATATTGATCTAAAACCGGAACTATTTTTGTTGGGGATTTTACCAGAAAATTATAGCAAAGAAAATGTATATTTGATTATTCACGTAATAACTGCAGCTAGAATTGTATTTGCACAAAATTGGAAAAGTGAAGAGATCCCTGCAGATGAAAATGTGATTAGGAAAATATTAGAATGTGCAGAAATGAACAGATTAACACTTGCAATGAAAGGAAAGGAAGAATCTGATTATTATAATATATGGAATTTATTTTATCAATGGTTAGAGAATAAATATGAAAGCAATGTATTATAAAGTCAAATAAGTTAAAAGAAATGTTATGATAGCAGATATGTTAAGTATTAGTAGTAATATAAGAATAGATGTAAATAATGATTATGGTGGTAAGTTTTAATTGTTATGACACAAAAACTTGTACTCAGACAACACATTGATTAATGAAAAATGAAATGTTTGTATAAAAGAAAATTAAAAAAAAAAAAAAAAAAAAAAAAAAAAACCCTTTCTATAAGCCAGAAATCCTGTATTTCTCGCGTGCTTGTGTTTTTTTTTTTTATAGGAAACCCTTTCATGGACAGATTTCTCAAAACTGTACACAAAGTTTGCATAGATAGGCATTCACAGAAAAACAGTGCTGCTGTTTAACATTAAGGAGGCCACCAACAGCTTTTCACCATCATTTCTGCCCCACGTCATGTCAAACAACTACTACATCTCATTAAATATAGCAACTTAATGACTATTTTGCTTAATATACTCCAGACTGCATCCATATATTTAACAAACATTCAGATTTCTTTATTAAATAAATTTAAAACAAAAATAAAATAAAATAAAATGAACACAGATGACGCAAGCTCCCAAAAGAAACTATTGGAAAAAAAAGTTATAATTTAGAAAAATGAAGGGCTACTTGGACACCCTTTAAAACTACACATTGAAGGAAAGTACAGAGTTGTATATATACATTGTCAGGGTAGATTAATGGCTTTTTTTTAACATTTCGGGAGGAGTAGAGCAAGGCCAGAAAATGCTTTTCTGAATCAGCTTCTCTCTGTTGAAGAATAAGACCAGAGACAGATGAAATCTCAGCTGGTCTGAACTTCAAGGAACTTTTCAAATTAGGTAAGGGCCAGGGGTGGGCTGCTGGGGGTTCGCAGGGGTTCGGGAGAACCTCTAGCTAAGATTCTGTGCAGTTCGGAGAACCCCCAAATCCCACTCTTGGCTGGCCCCGCCCACTCCGCACGCGAAGGCTCAGGGAGGGCAAAAAATGGGCCTACTGGAAGTTCGGGACCCGTTTAGGGCCTCCGGAGGGCCTCCAGAGCCTGGGGAGGCCATTTTCGCCCTCCTAGAGGCTCAAGGAAAATCTCTGGAGCCTGGGGAGGGTAAAAATGCCTCCCCTGCCGTGGTGCAGGAGGCCGACTAGGCCATGCCCACCATGGCCACGCCCACCCAGCAACCGGGCAGAGAACCCCTTGCTAAAATTTTTGAAGCCCATCCCTGGTAAGGGCACTTGGGACCACAGTTTGGAAACTCATGTGGGACCGTCACTTGTTGTAATAAGTGGTAGATTGATTGGATAGATTGAATCGGTAGATTGAAACCTGCCCAATTTGAAAGCATTCAAATGCAAGTAGATAAATAGGTACCACTTTGGTGGGAAGGTAACAGCGATCTGTGTGCCTTGGCATATAGTCATGCTGGCCACAAAGGTGCTTTTCCAAGAGGCAACTGGACTTCTGGTTTTTCTTTGAAGATGTTTCGCTTCTCATCCGAGAAGCTTCTTCAGCTCTTTGCTTCTTGGATGAGAAGCGAAATGTCTTCAAAGAAAAACCAGAAAGTCCAGTAGCCTCTTGAAAAAGCACCTTTGGGACAACCATGACCTGGTTGACTGAGAATCTCCATAGACATACTGGCTACATGACCACAAAAGTGTCTTCGAACAATGCTGTCTCCCTTGGCTAAGAAATGGAGATGAGCAACATCCCCTAAAGTTGGACACAGCTGGACAGAGGAAACCTTTACCTTTTTACCTTTGATATTGAATCAATATCTATTTGCCTGCTTATCGCCTACTGCATAAGACCAATGTCTACAAAAACAGGAATGTACAAATATAGAGTAGAGTCCATGAGAAGGGTTGAAATGAGTGCAAAGTCTTGAACACATCCTACGCATTCCATAGCTTTGCACATGTTGAGAAGAAACATCTGAAAAATTTTGGAAGGTGGACAAAAAAGTGTCCATGCTTCTTGCTTCCATCTGAGACAGAAAAACTAATATGAGCTATGTTGAAGTTGGAGCTGATACTTTTGTAAGAGGGAGGTGATGTAAATGTTTTCTCACCAAGGACCACACTTCATCTTTGAGTGGTCTGCCAGAAGCTCATACTTCAGGGTGGTGACAATAAGGCAAGCACATTGAATGAATGTTAAATTTCAGTGTAAATCAAATTAATGTTTAATGAAAGGTAGTTAAGGTTATTACATCTCATGTATTAACAGAGCATGGTAGCTCATGTGGTTAGGACAATGGGATGGAGGTTAGCAAGCCTGTGTTTGAGACCCGAGTGCTGCCGTGGGGTGGAGTTGAGCTCCTGTCCGTTGCTCCAGCTCCTGCCAGGGACATGAAAGTAGCTCCCAACTGGGCATCTCCCAGGCAAAAGTTATGTCACTGGTTAATCCTTTCAACTGGGAAGCACTTCAGTCCTTCTGACATGAGTGCAAAAATAATCCCATGTATTCAATAACTTTTACGAGTGGTGCAGTGGTCTGGAGGTGGAGCTCTCGCCTCACGATCAAGAGGCTGTGAGTTCAATCCTAGGTAGTGGCAGATATTTCTCTCTCTGGGCACAATGAGTAAATATCAGCTGTGAACTCTGCATTGGCAACAGGAAGGGCATCCGGCCAGTAAACACTCAGCTCCATTCAGTTGCCCTGACTCCACCCCGATGCAAGGGATTACGGGGTCAATAAAAGACCAAAAAAAAAAAAATCCAATAACTCTTACATTAAAACTTATCAAAGGATACAAAATTTGGAAGAAGAGTTTTATCAGTTGCACGTAGAAGGCTTAGGAGAGCCTTCCTTATATACTGAATATTTCCCTTATAGTTCCAGATCCAGTTGCTAGTGGGAAATCAGGCTAATGACAACCCCACATATTGACTGCCTTATTCCTACGATGAAGTCAATTTCCGAGATGATATTTTGGAACAGTTATAAGGGAAATAGTATCTCCCCGACTCGGTGTAATCTTGTTTGTAGCAGGAGCATTTTCTCTCGTAGGCTCCTGGACTAAATGAACACAGCATCGCTTGAGCAGTTATGATTGTGCCTATACTTTTATGCTGAGCCATAATGTAATTGCTGTGGGCTCAACTTGTCATGCTGGGTGAATTCAACCATTATGGCTTGTAAACCATAGCTGATGGCTTACTGCTATGTGTGTAACTTGAATGGCTGGGTGTATATAGCACATAAAGCAAAAACCAAATAGGTTTTGGCAAACAGGGTCATGAGAACCAAGACACTGTGATTTATCAGCTATGATTTATGAGTTAGCACGAGGATTCTCAAACTTTGTGGTGCTGGGCAGTGGTGGGTTCTAAATGATTTTGCTGCCGGTTCGCGCGCAACGCTTCTGCGCATGCGCAGAAGCATCCTGGGTGGGTGGGCGGAGCCTCCCACCACTGGCACTACCAGTTCTAAGAACCGGTCTGAACCGGGAGCAACCCACCACTGGTGCTGGGACCCTCTAAAACAATTAGTGAATTTATGCTATTCCCCTCCCTCTCCCCTCACTCCCAAATAACTACCTGTTCAATGTCCCTGCTCTGCTTGGACAATCCAGATATTGATGTGTCTAGGCCAAGCAGGCATGTAGTTGGTTCCTTGGTGTGAGCACATAAATCCAGGAATAAGACCCAGTGTGATCTTCCCTGGAAGAGCTGATCCTGTAGGAAGCAAAGGATGAAGCTAAGCAAATGTTCCTTTAACACAACCACATCTCCTTAGTCATCATTCAATAGTTGTCTGGGGCTGGTACAGAAGCTGTTGATCTCAGTGCAAAAACATATTGTAAGAGAAGAGCAAGCAGAGCTGGAAGGTGGAGTTAAGCGAGTCATCAGCTTCGAGTTAATAAGTTCCCACAAACAGTCTAAGTCCTCCTGATTTCCGTTGACTCTAATCTGGCATCAATTTAGTATTGACCTTTAGTTGAGTAGAATCTTGCGTATAGGTTTGAGCTATAAATCTTCTTAACATACAACTTTACATATGGTCCTGATCCTTTGTCTCTGACAACAATCAGAGTTCTACTGCTTGGATCATTTCCATATTGTAGTCCAATGCCAACTTCTCAAAAACAAAACCAAACAAAAAATCCAGCCATGTCCAGACACATCAGGAGAATGTATCCTCCTCTCTCAGACTTCCTCACAACCCTCCATGGGATGACAACTCAATCTGAGAATGCTTGGGTTTCCATGTGGGGTGAAACCAGTTAATGAAAGTTTGTTCAAAAACCACAATTAATCAAACTCTGCATGATGGTAGATCCAGTCTCTGCCTATATGCTTCAATAGCTGAAAGTTGGCTGTTTTGTTTTTTTTTAAATGTAGGCTGGATATGTAGAGTGAACGAGCAAGATAAAGAAAGAGAGGATTATTTGTGAGATACTTCATCAGCAGCAGCCTCATGGGACAAGCACAATGCAAAAGAGTTGGCGGATAAGACTGTGATTTAGGGCAATGCATGAGAAGACAGAAACCTTTGCCATCTTAATCAGATTCCTAAAACTTTCTGTCATGGCTTCCAATAATTACTAAATCACTTTAAGGGAAGTATACAAACGTCTGATGATAAACAGACCCTGAAGTATTATGAATCTTGTTCTTTAAATGATGTTTTTTTTCCTGAGGATGGACACTCGGGGAAGCACATTTTAGACAGCTTAAGCTGTTAAGCAAATCCACTTTGTCTTTTCTCTCTTCTCTATATGTCCCCTGCCAGCAAACAGAAACACAATGTGGATTGTAAACTCCTTTAGAAAGCCATGGAAAAATTTCTTTGAAACAAGATGGCCGAGAGCCATTCCTTGGGAAACGATCAGCCTTTGTTTTGGAAGACAACTATACAAGATCCAACAGCTAGTACCAACATCATCTTTTGATGGCTTGATGTGTTCACGCTTAAAAAGAAATCTCTCCAGCATTTCACTCAGTGGGAAAGTTTGCAAAGTTTTTTTTTTACAAGACTTATCCACATAGTGGAGGTCCATGTTGAGAGGGAAGGGTCAAAATAATAAAAAGCAAGATGGTGGCAGCAACCGACCAATTAAAACCCTACCCTTTTCTATGATGCTCATCTGATTTTTGTAAAAAAAAAAAAGGGGGGGGGTCTTTGCCCTGTCATGGTTGCCATTCTACCAACCAAATAAAACCCTTCCCTTTTCTATGATTTTCAACTGATTTTAGAAAAAAAAAAAAAAGGGGGGGGGTCTTTGCCCTGTCATGGTTGCCATTCTTTTTTTGACTCCTGCCCTTCCTGATGACCTAGTCTACATATGAAGAAAAGGAATTAGGAAATGAAAGCATTTGATCAAATGTGAAACCTAATTGTGTTGTGTGTTATTTACACATATTACCAGAAGCATTTTCCTCCATCTTCCTCTCTTGGATCTGGCCCAAGAGACAGTTTTAAAAAACTATATTGAATCATGTTGATTATTTAAAAATAATTTTCACTTAAATCACAGTTGTGTTTGGAATAGCACCCAGCCCTTTATAGAATCACCTGTGTTTGGCTTGGGGGACCCAAGCAGTCTTTCTCTTTTCTTGAAAGCAAACAGCCAAGAAAAACATTATTTTTGCATTAGAAAGTTCAAGATACTAAAAGAATGTAGTGGTGAAAAAAAATAACTCATACACATGCCCCCTCCTTGACAAACAGGACTCAGTGTCTGCAAATATTGTGGACCATGTAATATTTATTTCATTTATTAAACTTATGTGCCAGAGACAACTCTGGGCATCTATGTATATTTATATGTAATAAATCGTTCAATATTATTATTATTTTAAACTCTTATGTGTTTGGTCTTGGACTGTGAGTAAATTTTGGTTGATTGAAGTCTACCAGAATCAGCCAATTACCTAATACAACTTTATTTAATGTAACTAGTCACGTTGAATTAAGAATTACTCCTAATACTCCCAAGTTATATTTTAAAGGATGGAGGATTGTTTAGAAGGTTTCCTAGCACAGAGATGGCCAATTTCTGTGACTTCCAACCCTTCCTTTTCCCAAATTAATCCAAGAATCCACATGTTTTCTAATGCTCAACCTATTATGTTTTTCTTTCTCCAAATACACAGGGCAGATGATGCAGAACAAGTGTGCAACAAAAGCCACAAAGATCACACTGCCAAACCATTTCTGGATAAAGCAAACTTGAGTTAAGAAGCAGCAAAGAACTCCAACTCTGAGAATATTTCAAAGGGTAAGTTCCAGCAAAAGCTTAATTTTTAGTCAAGAGCATTGGAAATACTCCAAGGAAGTCTACAGCTTTTAAAAATTGTACACAGAGGCCAGTTTATCAAAAATATGGCCAGAATCCCAAGGAAGCAAGCCAAATGATAGCTAATGAATAACCTACTTCGGTAGGTTGTGGAACAACTGCAAAAGTCAATTTGCCAATTTGTAATTGCTGGTGTACATTTTCTCCCTCTGATAAAAGCCTTAAATTAAGAAGGCGTTTCATGCTTTATTTGAAAATGGCTCCCATCTGGAGGAAAATGGTAGAGAGAACCCTTTGGGGGCTGGGGCTCTAGAGAACAATCTTACTCATTTGCTTGTTTGGAAACCAGTTGCTATTAAACCAATTATGTTTGCAAAGTCAACCAGACTTTAACCTTGCCAACTTCCTCAGTGATAGTCATTTTCTGAGAGAACACCAAAATCAACAACAAAAATGAAGATGAATCTAAGTTGACAAGCAAAGGATAAACCTTGGATCTCCATTTTCCAAGAAAGGAAAGGGGAGGGGGGGGAGAAGAAGAATTAGACTTACTAAAATGGCTCCAATAAAACAATTTGGAACAAAGCAGAGATGGAGAAACACAGGTTATAAATACATCTCAAGGACTCCATCACATTGTTAGAATTCAACCATCATAAATTCTTGTTAAGCTCTGTTCTTCATCTGAAATCCTGATTTATGCAGGCTCTGTTTTTCCTTCACTCTGTTTGCTAGGCTTTTGCCGTTTACTAATTACCATTGGCGTCTTCTGACTTCTGGCAGAGGCAGTCAGTCTTGGGCACTATGCTGGCATGGATCTTTAGGAAGCCAAAATAATGCCCTGCATGCATAAACTTGTGGTAGGACTTACATATGTACATACACACACAAAAGAGAGATGGAATCCCAGTCAAGTTTAATGGGGAATGAAATGCTCAGAAGTCATGGAATGCCAGTTGGGTAAAGGGCAAAAAGAAAGGACGCTGAAATCTCGAACAGAAGAATGCTACAACCTTGCAACCTTTTGGTGCAGGTTGAGCGGGTTGCATTGTCCTTCAAAATTACCATAAAAACAGAGCCCCATTAAGCAGCGACTTTAAATTACAAATTTCAGCCTGCTAGGTTTCGTAACAGTTGTGGCGGACACCTCAGTGAGAATGCATTTTTGGCATTGCCGTCATAGCAATTCCACAATGGTGTTACTGTGAACCCTTCTTGTTCTCCATGCTAATATACACGGCCCTGATTACGTGGGCACCCTTTCAATGGCTGCCACTGAGACTGGTTTTTTTTTAAGTTTCTTTTTTGGTTATTGTTGGGTAAATAACTGAATTATGAGTGTGCCCCTTTGTTTCTGCTCCCTACAGCCTCCAGAGAAAACCATGATTGTTTCTCATTTCTTTACTGAGATGGTAATTATATACATTCCGTGCATAAAGGAAGTATTAAAAGAACGCTCAACTCACAAGTGAATGTTGGTTATATCTGGGTAGCTGCGAATTGTGTGGTCAGACCTATCTATTGCATGAATGACATAGATAAACACTAGTAATTGATTATTGTTCTGATAATAAAGAGAGGAAATTAAAAAAAAAAGTTACATTGGAAAATATTACCCTGTGTCTTTTTCAAATATTTCTCTTGTCTCCTCATAATTCAAAGACCATGCTGAGTTCCAGCAAAGTACTATGAAGTCTTTCCCTGTTGTAAGGATTTATTCCTGAAAATTATTTGACAAAATTATTTTTGTCAAATATGGGTTTCTCTCAGATAGAGAATCTCTTCTCTCTTACAGCTCTTTTGAATGAATGGTACTGTTTTGACCCAGTGAGAACATACTCAGATGAGGATTTGAATTAATACAGAATTATGAAAAAAAAAATAGCTTCAAAGTCATTATGAAATATATTTTCATAGACTAGAGTCCACCAGAGCCCACCAGATCAAAGACTTAAAATGTTTCCATTTGATGGCAGGTGTAGTTCTACTGTGTTAATTCTAATCCCCAAATATTTCCATTTTCGATAACCCTGCTTAGCATTATATCTCCACCAGTACCCTGCTTAGCATACTTCAACACACATGGTTTGTACTTGTGATTTGGCCTCAGCCATATTTACTGGATGTGGGGCTACTGTAACCCTAGCCCAGAATAACTCTGCAAAAGAAAATAAGGGGTAATTCAAATGCAGAGGATATAAACTAAACAAAGGATCACAGATTAAGGATTAATGCCTATCTCCTAATCATGGCTAGGAACAATTTTGTCTATGCATATGGGGAGATTCCACCATCAGGCTCAGGAAATTAACCTTCCCGCCCAAAGAAATACAATAACATTTAAATAACATTTAACAGAATAGACGCAATTTACATAGACTTCTGCAATGCCTTTGACTCAGTGGTACACGACAAACTACTGTTAAAACTAAGCTCTTACGGCATTTCCGGATCCCTGCACAAATGGATAGCCGCGTTCCTGTCAAACAGGCAACAAGTAGTCAAAATAGGGAGCGCCCTATCAAACCCTGCACCAGTTAATAAGCAGTGTTTTAGGACCCACACTCTTTCTGCTCTATATAAATGACCTTTGCGATCATATTATAAGCAGCTGCGTCCTCTTCACTGATGACGTAAAACTATTTAACACCACCGACAATACTGCTGCCCTACAAAGTGACCTTGACCTTGACTATGTCAAACAATTGGCAACTCCAAATCTCAACCAACAAATGCTCTGTCTTACACATTGGCAACAAAAATCAGAACACCAAATACAAGCTGGGCAGATACAACCTCTGACAAAACCTTTGCCAGACCAATTCTCAAATACAGTTCGTCTGCCTGGAATCCACACTATATATCGGACATTAATACAATTGAGCGGGTCCAGAGGTATTTCACGAGAAGAGTACTCCACTCCTCTGCTCACAATAGAATACGTTATGCCACCAGACTTGAAATTTTGGGCTTGGACAATCTAGAACTACGCCGCCTACGGTCCGACCTATGCATAGTACACAAAATCGTCTGCTACAATGTCCTACCTGTCAACGAGTACTTCAGCTTCAACTGCAATAATACACAGGCAAACAATAGATACAAACTCAAGGTAAACCGCTCCAAACTCGATTGCAGAAAATATGACTTCAGCAACAGAGTGGTCAATGCCTGCAATGCACTACCTGACTCTGTTGTTATATCCTCAAACCCCCATAGCTTTAACCTCAAACTGTCCACCGTGGACCTCACCACATTCCTAAGAGGTCTGTAAGCGGGTGTGTATAAGTGCACCAGCGTGCCTACCGTCCCTGTCCTACGGTCCCCATTTATTTGTACTCATTTCTTGTATTCATGTCCATGTTTATACTTATACCCGTCATATCGTACATGTTTGACAAACTAAATAAAATTAATTTTTTTAAAAAAATAACAGAGTTGGAAGGGACCTTGGAGGTCTTCTAGTCCAAACCCCTGTTCAAGCAGAAAACCTTATACTATTTCAGCCAAATGGTTGTCCAATCTCTTCTTAAGTGTTGGAGTACTCACAACTTCTGAAGGCAAGCCATTCCACTGATTAATTGTCTTCACTGTCAGGAAATTTCTCCTTAGTTCTAGGTTGCTTCTCTCCTTCATTAGTTTCCATCTATTGCTTCTTGTCCTGCCTTCAGGTGCTTTGGGGAATCGGTTGCCCTCCTCTTCTTTGTGGCAGCCCCTTAGATATTGGAACACTTCCATCATGTCACCCCCTAGTCCTTCTTTTCATTAAACTAGACATCGCTTAGTTTTCATTAAACTAGACATTTCATTATTGCCTTGATTTATTGATGACTTGGTTTAAATATTGTTTTATTGTTGTAAGCTGCCAGGAGTTTACAACAAATTATAGCATGGACTTCTGGCAGGATATTTATGTTAGAAATGGAGGCACCCTCCACCCACCCACTGTGGCTACACTGCCAATGAAGTGGTGGAAGATCTCTCTCATCCTATCTTCCTCCCTGACACCTGGGAGGCTGAAATGTTGCTAGATCTACATTCTCTTCTGGGCTGGAAATAAATGGGGAAGAAACACTGCTCACCTCCTTATCACTGTTGCCAAAGCAGCAGGCAAGGTGAACAGAGGTATGCTGAAGAACATGAGGCAGGCAGGGAGAAGACAGGAAGATGGAAGATCTTTTCATGCACAAATTAAATCCCGGGGCCTCCGAAATCCTAATTTTCAAGCCAGCAAATATAATTTTGGCAGCATCAGTAGCTAGGAGATGAGAAGCAGCATTTCAAATGCACCAGCTGTATGTCATGGAAACCTCCGTGCTCCCTGGCACACAACTTAGAGCATCTGTGACACAAAGACCGCGAGCTGCCAACTAACATGTGTTAGAGGTTTATGGGGAAGGGCGACTCCTGGAAACCAGGGGCAAAACAACAACAACAACCTCACAACCTTCCAAGCTGCCCTGCCCAGCATCACAAGTGGATCATCCCTTCTGCCTTCTGTGCTTCCATCGAAGATTCTGGAAGGCTATCAGTGTAGGATATCCTGGAAATCTGTAATCCAAACAAATCAAGATCTCTTCCTGTGCCAGCAATTTTTCTTGCCTTAGCCTTTGAATTTCCAGGTGAATGATTTTGCACAGTGCAGCCAAGAAGAAGGCCAAATTTTCCACCTGGCCAATTCAATAAAGACTTAACTGTTCTATGCATACCTATTTGTAATTTGAAGCTGGTGTGTACTGCACTCCATCGCAGTCATTACAACTTCTATCTCTTTGGTGTGAATTCTTCTAAACAAGCAGACCAGAGTTGCACGGCTGACAGCACTTATAATATTCCTTCCCTTGTCAATAGACAGTTTCTTAAGCCAACACATCTACATTATTAGAGGGCATGATGGCCCAGCAGTTAAAGATGCTGAGCTTGTCAGCTGGAAAGCTGATAGTCCGGGTTCGAGACTCAAGTGCCATGTGATGGCGTGAGCGCCCATTCCTTGCCTCAGCTCCTGACCACCTAGCAATTTGAAAGCATGCAAATGCAAGTAGATAAATAGGTACCACTTCATTGGGAAGGTAATAGTGTTCCATGAGCCTTGGCATATAGTCGTGCTGGCCACATGACCACAGAAGCATCTTCGAACAACTCTGTCTCCTTCAGCTAAGAAACAGAGATGAGTGCTGTCCTCTAGAGTTGGACACACCTGGACAGGGGAAACCTTTACCTTTATCTTTTCCACTTTATTAACAAGTTCCAGTCTGCTGCTCATACCAACAGAAGAAATGATCTTTTACTGAATTTCACCCAGATTCTGACTTTAGGACAAGGCTGGTCCATGCCTTGAACTGTTTTGTTCCAGCTAGTTGTTAGACCAACTTTAGAACTCATTACTCTTTCTTTCAATATCTCTTTTCCTTCTCAGTCGAGTGTTTTAGGAAACATCCTTTTGAAAGGATGTTCTGGTGAAGCCGCTGAGTAAACCCACTTAAAATAAAGAAATAAATACTTTCATAGACAAGAAAAGAGAAGGAAATTTGGCAATGATTCAACTTAGTCTCTAAAACAGTCACTGAAGGCTCTGGCTAATCCAAAATAACAGGCACTTACATCAATCATTTTGTAACCTCTAGCTGCACATAGCAACACAGCCTAGTTTCTCTGGATGACAGATTTAAAGAAGTCATTAATTCCTGGAGGAAAGAGAGGGCCAGGGTAGTCTATAATCGCCTCCATGAAAATTTACTTAGCAGCAGGAGGAGGAGTTGAGCAGGCAAGAAATTAGTCTGATACCTCAACAACAACCACATAAAAAGGCACCAATGCCACCCAGCCAGAGTCAGGCGTGGTAGAAGCTTTGCCTACCCAGGTTGACTGCAGCAGATGGATCTGGCCCTGGGGACAGCTAAATCATACTTCCAGCCTGCTGAGGTCAGGCAAGATTTGAAAGCCTGAAAGGCACGGGCTGCACAGTACAGTGTGACGCCAAGCTCACATCAAAGCGGACCAATTCTGATGCGCGCATGGCCCGTCTATGTGTTCACTTCCCCAAGGGGGCTATTTACATGCTAATACTGTACGAACGTCTTCGGGGAAAGGGGAAATTTATCTCCCCCTGAAATAAAGTCCAGGAACAAAGCCCATTACAAAATTGTAGCAGGAGAAATAAGGAATAGATGCACATTAAGAAGGCAACTATAGGGCAAATTTTTGGCATTTTTGATGTATGCTGCTTGATCTTATGATTATGGATGCACACCATTGAAGTTCATGCATTTCCTTAAGCTTATTATTCATGCCAAGTCTTCGTTTACCTATTATTATTATTATTATTGCCTCATTGGCACAAAACTGTATTGTTTCCAATGTAGTCTTCAAAACGGAAAACTCCCAGAGCACCATCTGCAGGTTGTCACAGAGTTCTTCCTCCAAAACATAACAAGTGGTCAATGGACTGATGCAAGAAAACTACAGGTAGCCCTCACCTTATGACCACAACTGGGACCAGACCTTCTGTTGCTAAGTAAGGCAGTTGTTCAGTGAGTCACACCTGATTTTACTAGCAAGAATAGAATAGTTTTGCCCATTTATTTATTTATTTATTTATTTATTTATTTATTTATTTATTTATTTATTTATTTATTCATTCATTCATTCATTCATTCATTCATTCATTCATTCATTCATTCATTCATTCATTCAATTTATTGGCTGCCTTTCTTACCATAGGGTAACTCTGAGCAGCTTACAATATTAAAAGTAGAAAATAATAGAATAGAATAATAGAATAGAATAGAATAGAATAGAATAGAATAGAATAGAATAGAATAGAATAGAATAGAATAGAATAGAATAGAATAGAATAGAATAGAATAGAATAGAATAGAACAGAACAGCTTTATTTGGCCAAGTATGATTAGACACACAAGGAATTTTTTCTCTGGTGCAGAGACATTTAGTATTTACAATATCAAAAAGATAAAACTATACGAAATAAAATTCTACAAAAATACAAAATACAACACACAGTCCTAGCTGAAAGATCGGGATGGAGGGAGTGGGATGAGCAGGGAGGGAGGCGAGATCTGTTATTCATCTATCAGCCAGCTCCACCCCAACTGCCACTGTATTATAAGCCGTCTTCTCTCGACTGATGTCAGTGGAAACTCTCTCTTCTGACCCATCAGAAGGTATCTCAGCATGAACTGGTTCGAACCACGTCCTGCTCAATCAAGCCTTTGTATCTCCCTCCCCCCCCATGATAAAACCACCTGTTTAATTTGTACAGGACATAAGAAACTATCTCAGAAATGTGGATCCTGCCTGCCTTTTCCTCGGTCCTCTAGGCATGGCTGGATTAATTTTCGACAGCAAAACATTATCTGCATTCAAGATCGGATCTATCTGCAGAAATCCAATCCTTTAGGTTGTTCTGGTCCTCAGCAACGCTGCTTGAAACAGCCCAAAACGCCTTTAAGCCACTTGCTCACCACTTCCAATTTCTCCCAAATTACTATTTTGTTAATGTCATTACATTCTAGACTGCCAGTAGCATTCTGCATATCTTGTGTGCCATTTCAGGCTTTCTTTGTGAGTCGACGTTCTTTTCAAACGCTTGGCTATCAAGACGGCCACAGTAGGATCCTGGAGGGAGAATCCTTAAAAGCCATTACAATTTATTGTACCAATAAGCACCACCTTTTAATAATACAATTAGAGACATTTTTTCCTTAATGCCTCGTGATAACGGTGATATGGCAATTTTCTGGTGAGTGAGTGCGTGCTGTACTGTTTCAAAAGAGAAGATGTGCAATTCCACACCAAAGAGATTCCAAAAGCTTTTCTGCTCAGTTCCAGGAAGAAATGTGCAATTTTAATAATATGCATTACCAATAATTCTCTGACCCACCAAAACCTCTCGCCTTCCATTGTCCTTTTTCAGGCTGCATTCTTTTCACAGAAATATTCTACACTAACAGTTAAAATGTAAGTGGAGAATTGGAAAATCCTGAACCCATTATAAGCAACAATAAAAGGCCAGGGAATAAAAGCAAAATGATAAATAGCCAATTATGCTTAAGATTAAGCTGTTGAATATAATCAGTTTAAAATACTCTCTTCCCGTGGAGCGGGTGTAGTTAAAATCCATAATTCATAGATTCTATCCATTTTTCTTTATTTGTTAAGAGGATGAAATGCACACCATATGTATATCACTTTCCAGGGCATTACTTGGTATAGAATAGAATAGAATAGAATAGAATAGAATAGAATAGAATAGAATAGAATAGAATAGAATAGAATAGAATAGAATAGAATAGAATAGAATAGGAATAGGAATAGGAACAAGAATAGAATAGAATAGAATAATAGGAATAGGAAGAATAGAATAGGAATAGGAATAGGAATAGGAATAGGAATAGGAATA
>QLTV01000963.1:226281-236380 GCA_003457575.1 Thermophis baileyi | reverse complement strand
GAGCATGCAAGAAGGGAAGAAAAAGGGAAAGAGGAAAGACAAAGAAAAATAAGGAAAAGATGGGAAGAGAGCAAGGAAGGCAAAAGAAGGAAAGAGGGGAAGGACGAAGAAAGGAGAATGAAGCGGGAGGGAAGGAAGGAAGGAGGGAGGAGGGACAGGAAGGAAGGAAGGAGGGACGGAAGGGAGGGAGGGAGGGAGGGAGGGAGGAAGGAAGGAAGGAAGGAAGGAAGGAAGGAAGGAAGGAAGGAAGGAAGGAAGGAAGGAAGGAAGGAAAGGAAAACCACAGGGTCTCAACCTAGCCCTGATCCAGGCCTAAGAGAACAACCAGGTCTTTGCCAGTTTGCAGAAATGGCAATTTGCGGAAAATCAAGAAAAGTGGGAGCAACACAAACTCCCGTGGAGTGTCGTTCCACATGGCAGGAGACAGCCCCCAGAAGAAATGCCTCCAAGGTCCCACAGGAGGACTCCACCTCACTGACGGGATGGGACAACCAGTCCCTTCTAGCTCACCCCACCAGACAGGGGGAAAACCCATGGAGACCGACAGTTCCTTAAGTCCTACACCATGCATCAAAGCTTTATGTACCTATGCGTGAATGCCTCTGACATGGAGCCTCTTCTGTTCCAACCTCTTGAAGACCAGCTACGTACAAAAGAGGAAGCGAATGTTTTATTCTCCATTATTCCATATTCCAATTGGCTTACAAAATAAGCAAGGAAAGACCAGTAACTTATCGTATTTTGCAAATTACAGCAGCTCTTAATGTTCTTAATCGCATTCGGATCTGGTCTCTAATGATATTAGACTCCATCGTGGTGTCTCACTAGAAGTTCTCCCCCCAAGTATAACATCTGCAGCCCAGACACTCCCAACAAACCCAGACAGCCAAGCTTCAGGAAGAATGATGGGAGTGGAGAAGGACAGTGTGGCTTGCTTCCAGGGGTCGGCGAAGAATGAGATGTACAAATGGATCCAATGATAAGGTGAAGAGCAGCAGAAGGGAAGAAGCATCATTGTTATTTGATTCACTCACTCACTCTCTCAGTTCAGCCCAGCCATGACACATCTTTCAATCCAAGACTCTGATGATGTTACCCAGCTGGGTGATAAAACGTCTGTAAGAAAACCACCAAGTTCAGAGAGCACCAAGGACCCCAAGAGTCCTCCTCCTCCTCCCTGTAATTCCCACTCCCTTCTAGTACTGATGATGTTACCTAGCTGGGTAATGAAACATCTGCAAGAAAACCACCAAGCTCAGAGAGCACCAAGGACCCCAAGAGTCCTCCTCCTCCTCCTCCCTGTAATTCCCACTCCCTTCTAGTACTGATGATGTTACCTAGCTGGGTCATGAAACATCTGCAAGAAAACCACCAAGCTCAGAGAGCACCAAGGACCCCAAGAGTCCTCCTCCTCCTCCTCCCTGCAATTCCCACTCCCTTCTAGTACTGATGATGTTACCTAGCTGGGTAATGAAACATCTGCAAGAAAACCACCAAGCTCAGAGAGCACCAAGGACCCCAAGAGTCCTCCTCCTCCTCCTCCCTGTAATTCCCACTCCCTTCTAGTACTGATGATGTTACCTAGCTGGGTAATGAAACATCTGCAAGAAAACCACAAAGCTCAGAGAGCACAAAGGAGCCCTCCTCCCTCTCCCCCTCCTTCTGCTTCTCCTCTTCCAATCTGCAGACACCATCCCTTCTACGACTGATGATATTCCCTAGTTGGGTCATGAAACGTCTCTGAAATAACCAAGAGGAACAATGAGATGTACAAATGGATCCAATGATAAGGTGAAGAGCAGCAGAAGGGAAGAAGCATCATTGTTATTTGATTCACTCACTCACTCTCTCAGTTCAGCCCAGCCATGACACATCTTTCAATCCAAGACTCTGATGATGTTACCCAGCTGGGTGATAAAACGTCTGTAAGAAAACCACCAAGTTCAGAGAGCACCAAGGACCCCAAGAGTCCTCCTCCTCCTCCCTGCAATTCCCATTCCCTTCTAGTACTGATGATGTTACCTAGTTGGGTCATGAAACATCTGCAAGAAAACCACCAAGCTCAGAGAGCACCAAGGACCCTACAGTCCTCCTCCTCCTCGCAAACCCCCTCCCTTCTAGTACTGATGATGTTACCTAGTTGGGTCATGAAACATCTGCAAGAAAACCACCAAGCTCAGAGAGCACCAAGGACCCCTCATTTCAACCCTGAGCTAAAGATATTCTCCTCCATCAATCAAGCAACCCCTCCTCTCTCCTTGGCAGCCACAGAATAATATACTGTATTTCATTCTTTCCATACGCCCCCTCCTTTCTTTCCATAATCTTCAAAAAATGCTTTTATCAGCCTTCCTCTATATATATATCTAAAGAAATAGACTCAGACATTGGAGCCGAGTGAAAATTGATAGATGTTACTTGGACTTTCTGTTCTTGCAACACAACGTAGTCAGTCATCAACGGGGGAGGGGGGGAGGGAAGGGGGGGGAAGCGGTTTGAGTTCAAGGGTTCTGATTTCAGGCTTTCCAGATTGCGGGGACTTCCGTTCTCCCCCACGCCAAGAATTGAGATAGAGATTGTGAAGCCACAATACGCCCCCCCCTTTTTTTAAAAAAATAAAAAATAAAAAGGAAAAGAAACACAACTGCCACCCTTACAGGAAAGAGACAGGAATATCCTGTTGCATTCCGCTAGCCGAAGTTCTAGACTTTACACACTGTTTTGTTTTTTTAATTCCCTTGAGCGTTTCTTTCTGAAGTTTTCAAAAAGAATATTATTGGAAGAACGCTGAAAACTGCAAAAATCAGTTGGGAAGAAGCCATTTCAGAGAGGAACGCAGGTAGTCCTTGACTTACGACCCCACAATTGAGCCCGACATTCTCATTGCTAAGCGAGGCAGTTTTTAAGTGAGTTGGGCCCCATGTTACGACCTTTTGGCCGCAGTTGTTAAGTGAATCATGTGGTCATTAAGGGAACCTGGCTTCCCCCCCCCCCTTGACCTGTTGGAAGCCAGCTGGAAAAGTTACCAACAGGGATTGCTGTGCGACCGTCATAAATACGAGTCAGTTGCCAAGCGGCTGAATTTTGATCACATGACCACGGGGATGCAGAAAGGGTCGTTAAGTGTGAAAAACGGTCGTAAGTCACTTTTTCAGTGCCGTTGTGACTTCGAACAGTCATTAAATGATGGTCTATCTCTACATCGCATGCTGTTTTTTGTTGAATACAGTGGTACCTCGGTACAGGTAGTCTCCTCGACTTACAACAGTTCATTTAGTGACTTGTAGAGGTGGAGCTCTCGCCTCACAATCAGGAGGCTGTGAGTTCGATCCTAGGTAGAGGCAGATATTTCTCTCTCCGGGCACAATGAGAATATATCTGCTGAACAAAACTCCGCACTGGCGACAGGAAGGGCATCCGGCCATTAAAACACTCTGCTAGCTCCATTCAGTTGCCCAGACTCCAGCCCGCAAGGGATTATGGGGTCGTTAAATGAAAATGATGATGATGATGCAACGAAATTTTGTATGCCAATTAGTGTACATTTAAAGTGACAATAAAGTTATTCTAAGTTCTGAGTTCCAAGTTACAATGGCACTGAAAAAAGCGACTTATGATCATTTTTCATACTTATGACCGTTGCAGCATCCCCAGGGTCACGTGATCCGAATTCAGACGCTTGGCAAGTGACTCGTATTTATGACGGCTGCAGTGTCCCGGGGTTATGTGATCTCCTTTTGTGACCTCCTGACAGGGAAAGTCAATGGGGAAGCCGGATTCGCTTAACAACCGTGTTACTAACTTAACAACTGCAGTGATTCACTTAACAACAGTGGCAAGAAAGGTCATAAAATGAGGCAAAATTCACTGAACAAATGTTTTGGTTAGCAACAGAAATGTTGGGCACAATTGTAGTCGTAAGCCAAGGACTATCTGTGCATTCAAACATTCAAAAATAGGAACAAGATTTTTGTGCTGGACAACTCAGTCTCTTCATAGCTCTTGGGACACATCCCACCACCACTGAAAAACCCGATCAGATGCTGAAAGAAACTGCACTAGCAAAAAAACCCCCCAAACTCAATTTAGACAGCCCACTGCTCTCATAGACGCAAACAGTCCATGAAAAGTTCATTTCAAAAATGTCTCCTAAGTTATCGCCAAAATGTTGGAAGTGCAAAAAGGGACTGGGCACATTTTACCACATGTGGTGGACGTGCCCAGAGGCCAAGAAATACTGGGGGAAAATCCAGAGGTGGTTAACCGAAATTACGTCACAAAAGGTAGAATTAAAACCAGAAGTGTTCCTGCTTGGTATGATGGAAAGTGGAATAAATAAAAACAACCAATATTTGGTCATCCATATATTGACAGCAGCAAGGATTATCTATGCCCAAATGTGGAGAAAAGATGCAGTCCCATCCAATATAATGATAATAAATAAGATCATGGAATGTGCGGAAATGAATAGGCTCACTATGAGAATAAAGGATAAGGAAGAAACGGCTTTCTATGGAATTTGGGATAAATTTTATGACTGGTTAAAGGGAAAAAATAAAACAAAATAGAGGTATGTTTGTTCATTTTTTATTTATGTAAGTACAAAATGTTGTTTTAGGAATGTGTTTGTCTTTATGTTGTTGTTTGTTTGAAGTTGTGTTTGTGTATTTATGTATATATGTAATTATGTACATATGTATATACACATTATATGTTTGTTCCTTTTTTAATACTTTTCAATAAAAATTACTTTTTTTAAAAAAAAGAAAAGTTCATTTCAATAAAGGAAGGAGAATGTTGGTAGCTCAGGATTTAAATCAGAGGTCGGTTCCTCCCGGTTCGCCCAAACCGGTAGCCACCTGCTGGTGACGTCATGAAGACGTCATGGATCCAGTTCGGTTGGTGTCGGTCCATGGACGCCGCCATCTTTTTTTTGAATTTTTTTTAAAAAAAATCCGGGTTTTTTTCTTCTTCTGCACATGCGCAGAAGCTGAGTTTCCGGCTCTGCGCATGCGTCGCCATCTTGTTTTTGGCTTTTGGGGGGGGGTTAATTTTTTTGCACTGCGCGGCCACGCGGCGCAGGAGGAAGCGAACCGGCAGCGAGGTAAGTTAGAACCCACCCCTGATTTAAATAATGAGGGGTCTTTGCTGCTCTCTGACTTTGGTTGTTTTCTTGCAGACATTTCATTACCAAACTAGGTAACATTATCAGTGTTAGTAAGGAGTGGGGATTGCAGAGTGATGGGGTAGGAGGAGAATTGAAGGAGAAGGAGGAGAAGGGGGAAAGGAGGAGGAAGAAGAAGAGGAGGAGGAGGACAACTATGGGGCTTTTGGTGCTCTCTGAGTTTGGTTGTCTTTTTGCAGACATTTCATTACCAAACTAGGTAACATCATCAGTACCAATAAAGGAGAATCTTTGTAGCTCAGGGTTGAAATGAGGAAACCTTGGTGCTCTCTGAATCTGATTGTTTTCTTGCAGACGTTTCATTAGCCAAACTAGGTAACATCATCAGCGCTAGTAACTAACACTGATGATGTTACCTCATTTGGGTAATGAAACGTCTGCAAGAAAACAATCAGATTCAGAGAGCACCCAGGACCCCTCAAAATCCATTTTCAAACTCAACAACACATTGATTAGTTCCTACAACTGCTTGTGTCCCAACAGGAAAATCAGGAAAATCAATGTTTCTCCATGTAACTTGGGAAACACTTAAGTGCTCGGAAAAACAAGTTTCCGAACACCTAAGACATTTTTCATAGGAATAGTTAGTCCCTGAGTAAGCTGATTTCAAATGTACTATTACCAGACAATTTTATGTCTTCTGAAGCAGCAAAAATGAAGACCAAGCAAAAAAAAAAAAGAAGAAGAAGAAAGAAAAGCACTTTTAAGAAACACTGTAAAATTCAACTAGCATAGATTTAAAAAAAAAAAAAGATTATCTGTTTCTCATTCTAATATGCTGACAGGGATTTTTAAAATCATGACTGTCATCATTCCTGGGTTTACAAACTATTACCTTGCTTAGTTCCCATCTGTTCTACGTTACAAAACAGAGTCCTCTCAATCGGCCGGCTGCTCTTGGTTCCACCAACATTATTAAAACTCGTTTCGTCAAAATTAAGGGGTAATTTAGCACAGGAGATATACAGGACTTGCTGAAAGGACAAACTTTTTGGACATGTGTTTATATCACAAACTGCTTCAAGTTCCTTTGAAGAAAATCATGGCAACAAGGCCTTAAAGGTAAAGGTTCCCCTCGCACATACGTGCTAGTCGTTCCCGACTCTAGGGGGCGGTGCTCATCTCCGTTTCAAAGCCGAAGAGCCAGCGCTGTCCGAAGACGTCTCCGTGGTCATGTGGCCGGCATGACTCAACGCCAAAGGCACACGGAGCGCTGTTACCTTCCCACCAAAGGTGGTCCCTATTTTTCTACTTGCATTTTTTACGTGCTTTCGAACTGCTAGGTTGGCAGAAGCTGGGACAAGTAATGGGAGCTCACTCCGTTACGCGGCGCTAGGGATTCAAACCGCCAAACTGCCGACTTTTCTGATCGACAAGCTCAGCGTCTTAGCCACTGAACCGCCGCGTCCCTAGAGTCGGGAACGACTAGCACATATGTGCGAGGGAAACCTTTACCTTTACTAACAAAGCCTTACAATCTTACAAATATCTGGTTGGGCCGAACATCAGCGAGATAAAAGCCACTGTCAACGTTCGCTAAAGCAAAATGTTATTTATTTGCATCTAAGTATATTTTAAATTATGGATTTTTGTCCCGTGTTAAGAAATAGGAAGCCAATACAGGTAGTCCTGAACTTACAATGGTTCATTTAGTGACCGTTCAAAGTTACAACGGCAATGAAAAAAGTGACTTACAACCGTTTTTTCACACTTACGACCGTTACAGCATCCCCGTGAACAAGTGAGCAAAATTCAGATGTTTGGCAACTGACTCATATTTATGACGGTTGCAACGTCCCGGGGTCACGTGATCCCCTTTTGCCGACCTTCTGATGAGTGAAGTCAATGGGGAAGCCAGATTCACTTTACAACCGTGTTTCTCACTTAACAAATGCAGTGATTCACTTAACAATGGGGGCAAGAAAGGTCGTAAAATGGGGCAAAACTTCACTTAACGAAGGTCTCACTTAACAACAGAAATTTGGGGCTCAATTGCGGTTGTGAGTCAAAGAGTAACTTTTGGGGCTAACTCTTAATCAGACCTGCTATCATTTGAACTTAAGAACGAAGACCTGAAGAATGAAGAACATGGCCAACTTCGCTGTTGGGCTGACAAACGAGACTCCTGTCTTAGTATATTTTATCTCCTTAAAAGAGAAAAAAAAGAAGCAGCTAGAAAGCCTCATTGCAAAATTCAAGAAGAGTGTAAATCCTGTTGAGAGACCCAAACCATGTTTCAATTTGCAAGGGTGAATTAAAATGACCACGGAGAAGGAAGGAAGTCCCTTCACTGGCTGGCTGCACCTCCAATGGAAGATTCCATGTCCAAGTTTTATACGTGGCACAAAGCTGGGTTTTTGTTTTAAGAGACCCACTCCAGACATCTTATAAAGCAGGGGTCTCCAACCTTGGCAACTCTAAACCTGGAGGACTTCAACTCCCAGAATTCCCCAGCCAGCTCCTAAAACAGCGGTTCTCAACCTGTGGGTCGCGACCCCTTTGGGGGTCGAACGACCATTTCACAGGGGTCGCCGCGCGCGTTTGCCCGCCATTTTGGTGCCACCGTCACTGCAGGGATGAAAAGGTCCCGGTTTGGCCATGCTGCGGGTCGCCGGACAGCTGGTAGCCCAGACACCGCCATTTGAGTTCTTCTACCCTCTGCGCATGCGCAGAATGCTTTGTGCATGCGCAGAGGGTAGAAGAACCCAAATGGCGGCGTCCGGGTGAAGTCTCCTGCTTCCAAGCTATCAGCTGTCCAGCGACTCGCAGGCAAGCCCAAACCCGGAGCATTTCGCCCCTGGTGCCATGCCCCCTTTGTCACCTCATCCCGCACAGGGAGGGGGTGGGGAGGGGATCGCGGCAGCGGGGGGGTCGCGGCGGGGGGGTCGCAGCATTAGAAAGGTTGAGAACCACTGTCCTAAAAGCATCGCTAATGCTGCTCTCAAGTTTGAGCAGAGACGTTTGGTACCAGAAATAAGATCTGGAGGTTGTCGGTGCTCTCTGAGCTTGGCAGTTTCGGTGCGACGTTTCATTATCAAACTAGGGAACATCATCAGTGTTAGTAAGAGAATGGGGATTGCTCTGATTTATTTATTTTTATATAGTAGTGGCCACTACTTTATAAAAATAAGAGCAAACTCAGAAAGCAGCAAAGACCACAGTTCTCCTCCTCAATTCTGCAAACCGCACTTCCCTCTAGCACTGATGATGTTACCAAGTTTGGTCATGAAACGTCTGCCAGAAAACCACCAAACTCAGAGAGCACCAAGGACCCCACAGGTCAACCCCGGGCTGCAAATATTCTCTCCTGTCTGTATTTGGAGATAAATAATGGCTGAAATTAAAATTTTCACTATCAGGGTAGCTCCGTCAGCTCCAACAGGTGATTATATTTCATTATGGGCTACATCAGTGGAAAAGATAATAAATTCCATTAGATTAACCACAGTTTCAACAACAAACAAGGGCGGGCGATGGAAAACAGCACACTCTACCATTTGGTAGGCCCCAAAGCTAGTCTAGAATTTTTTTTTAAAAAACATGCAAAAACGTTGCAATGAAGAAAGCAGAATTTAATTTCAATTTGCCTTTCTCCAGTTTGTTGTTTTTCTGAGTGTTTTGGAAGTTCAGTTCCAAGATGGGCACCGGGTTGGAGAATGATATACGAGAGAGAGAGAGAGAGAGAGAGAGAGAGAGAGAGAAAGAGAGAGAGGATGTGATGAGTCAGAGAGTTTTCAAACACAATCGGTCTCAAAGAACCAAATGCTTGCCAAGTTCGGCCCTGGCTATTTACCCAGCCTCATAAAGACCCCGTTATGTAAAGCCGCACAACAGTGTGTTTGACAAAACACAAAAAACGCTGTGGAAGGAAATGAATCAGAGCGCACACAGATTGAGTGAGTGAGTGAGTGAGTGAGTGAGTGAGTGAGTGAGGGAGGGAGGGAGGGAGGGAAGGGACAGAGCCCCTGGCACAAGGTTTGAAATTGGAATGGATCTGGAGGCCATGATTATGTTCGGGATTACGTCAGAAATGGCCCGTTGCCTTGAAAATGTGTTGTTCTCCCCACAATATAAAGATTAGCCTGCAAAAGGAGAGATTTGAAAGGGATATATATGATGCTTAGTCCCAAAGATGTTTCCCCTTCCCCCCCAAAAGACAACTGGATTTTCTTGAGGAAGTCCAGTTGCTTTTGGAAAGAAAAGCAATTTTGGGACAGCCATGACATGGATGATTGACAGTCTCCACAGACATAGGATGCTTAGGGTTAGAGAGAGAAAATTCAGAATTTTGACCAGTACGAGTCCATCAGCAAGAGCAGTAAATGAGAGGTCACCATTTTCCTCTTTTGTGGACCCAGAAGGATGTTCTACAAAACAGAAAATAGCTGAAGAACACGTTTAGGAAGGAGAAAGGAGAGAGAAAATACAATGTTGGTTTGGCCCCTCTGGATCAAAAGCTGGCCAGTTTTCAGTTTCAATCAAACTAAAACTTCACAAGGGGATTTAGTTGCTCACCCTGGTCGTGTTTACACGAGAGAGAAATATTTCCTAACGTGTAAGCAGGATGGCTGAACAAACGGAAAGATCACGCTGTCCAAACTCCAAATGAGAACGGACAGGATCTTCACTGAACGGCAATCTTGTGTCGGAATGGATCAAAACAACCTCCCCCCTCTCCCTCCGGATGGGAAAGCCACCAACTCTTTCTTTTAACCATAACCCATCTGCAAATTTTGTAAGGCAATATACCTACCAAAGCATTTATTCTCTTCTCTTTGTCTGAAATGGTATAGGGTTTCCTGCCTGAGCAGGGGGTTGGACTAGAAGACCTCCAAGGTCCCTTCCAACTCTTCTCTCCTCTCCTCTCCTCTCCTCTTCTCTTCTCTTCTCTTCTCTTCTCTTCTCTTCTATTCA
>QLTV01000963.1:212049-223006 GCA_003457575.1 Thermophis baileyi | reverse complement strand
ACGCGTGCATGCGCGGGCCGGGGCGGGCAGCGGGAAGGCACGCACATTGCATTATGGGTGCTGTTGACACACGCGCGCACTTTCGCCACGCGACGACAAAAAGGTTAGCCATCACTGCCCTATACCAATTTTGGACAAATGATTGTCCAATCTCTTCTTAAAAACCTCCAGTGATGGAGCACCCACAACTTCTGAAGGCAAGCCGTTCCACTGGTTCATTGTTCTCACTATTAGGAAGTTTCTCCTGAGTTCTAGGTTGCTTCTCTCCTTGGTTAATTTCCAACCAAGTTGTTTCTTGTCTTGCCTTTTGGTGCTTTGGAGAATAGATTGACCCCCACATCTTTGTAGGAGCCCTCAAATATTGGAACACTGCTATCATGTCTCCCCTAGTCCTTCTTTTCACCAGACTAAACATATCCAATTCCTGCAACCGTTCTTTGTACATTTTGGCCTCCAGCCCCCTAATCATTTTCGCTGCTCTTCGGCGGGCACATGTCATTAAAAGAGAACCAATCAATTATTTGTGAATAAATATCCTGATCAAAGAAAACCCCACTGCGGGAAAAACACAGAGACTACAGAGTTATGGCCGGGTTAATTATATCATCGAAAACATCCTTTATTTATTATTCACGATGTTAGATAAGGCATCACCGTATCATGTTGAAAAAAATATAAACGTTATGACAGGAAGCACCAGGGGAATATAAGAAAAGGCTCAGCGGGATTTTCCAACAGATTATACTTACCGCTTCATCTTTAGGTGATCAGATTTCGTTAGAGCGCTTTTAATACCATTCTTTATTAATTAACCATCTGTTTGACAATATGAGAAAGCCAGAACAATCCAAATCAGACCCCCAAATAACCTCCATTACTCAATATAAAACATTCTCGGTAATTAATTCTTAACGTGGTTGTTATAATACCAGCTTTTGTCCATTTTTTGTATCGAGTTTTATCTGGTTACGAAGAAGATTAAGAGAAGAATTTTGATCTTCCCAATTATTGCTCTTGTTCCGCCACATTTTTATGGGGTAGGGAACCTACTAAGAAAACCAACAATCTAGAAGTTGTGTATTTCCACCTACAAGACTTTTTCTTCCGTCGTTTTAATTGTGGGAAAGGTTTAGGATTCGTGGAAAACACCGGTTTTAAGAAGATGGCCAAGAATGAAAGATCTTTACAACTGTTTTAACGTTAGCGTAAACACAAGGCTACAAGTTTTTGATTACAAAAATTACATACCAAGGAAAAGATAACACAAAGTGCTAGGAATAAAACGAAGCTCTGAAATCCAAAGAACTGGGAAAGTGTTGATTTTGGTGCATTTGGAAGATATAATTAAAGATTACCCCATATTTATAGCAACAGCAATTACGTTGTCTGTTTGAATAGATGGTTCTGCTTGAGACAAACACAACCGACTATCACTATTTGAAGCTCCTAGGAACTGTGATAGACACAGTCATTTAAGAATTTACGGTCAAATAGATTAATGTGGAACCCCCCCCCCCAAGAATCGTTTAAATGAAGCGATATACAGGTAGCCCTCAACTTACGGCCACAATTTCTGTTGCTAAGTGAGACATTTATTATGGTCACGTGATTTACATTCGGATGCTTGACACCTGACTCACATTTATGACGGTCGTACTCTCTCTGGGTCACGTGATTCTCCCCCTTTGCGACCTTCTGACCAGCGGAGTCAATGGGGAAACCAGGTTCACTTAACCACCGGGTGACTAACTTAACAACCCGCAATGGTTCGCTTAACAACTAGGGCAGGAAAAGTCATAAAATGGGGCAAAACTCACTTTCTCACTTAGCAACGTAAATTTGGGGCTCAATTGTGGTCGTACGTTGAGGACTAGCTGTACAGTAATGCATTAATACAAAATATATATGAAAGACTCTTCCTGCTACCTTCCTCTCTTTTTCCTGTTGGAGACAGGAAACATGGGCCACTTTCATCAAACATGTTGGCTTGTAGTGAGAAAGCTTCTAAGTTAACCCACATCCTTTCCCTTTCTTTCTTTCTTTCGGTCTTTCTTTCTTTCTTTCTTTCTTTCTTTCTTTCTTTCTTTCTTTCTTCTTTCTTTCTTTCTTTCTTTCTTCTTTCTTTCTTCTTTCTGTTTCTTGTCGTTTACTATTGTTCAGTTCTAAAAATGGAAGTCTTCTGTTTCAGAAAATTCTCACAGGAACAGTTTGTTTCTTCTTGTGGAAAACAATGATCCATCAGCAATCCAAGAGTTTTGTGACTAGAATCCAGGAATTTTTTTCCCTTAAAAGAGGCCAAATAATTTCAATGGGCACATGAAGAGTAGATCTTACCTAAGATAACCTCCTGAATTGGTTTTCAAAATTTACTGATATTTATCATACCTTCCTAAGGGAAAGGCTAAAA
The DNA here is from genome assembly GCA_003457575.1 of Thermophis baileyi. Classification (NCBI taxonomy): domain Eukaryota; kingdom Metazoa; phylum Chordata; class Lepidosauria; order Squamata; family Dipsadidae; genus Thermophis; species Thermophis baileyi. The sequence continues at coordinate 220,599 of QLTV01000963.1, read as the reverse complement.
GTGTTAGGCAAAATTGTTTCAACGACCTTCAAAAAACCAAACAAAAATTATTCTAAAAGTTCTGGCCATGATGTTTTTCTCAATGAACATAGTATCATTTTGGAAACCGAACAGTGAATAAAATCAGAGGAATTAGCTTAGTGTTTTGGAGACAGTTAAAGCACGCCAGGACTATAAAACCTGAAAGAAGGCAAACCATTTCCATACTTTGGCCAAGAAAATTTAAAAGATATATATCCATGAAGTCACCAAGACGCTCCATTCAAGATATCTTCAAGGTCAACAAACTTTAAGCCCTGTAACAATTGTGGGGTTCTTGGTGCTCTCTGAGCTTGGTGGCTTTCTTGCAGACGTTTCATTGGCCATCTAGGTAACGTCATCAGTGATAGAATTGTAGCATTGAGGATGTTCCCTAGTTGGCCAATGAAACATCTGCAAGAAAACCACCAAGCTCAGGGAGCACCAAGGACCTCACCATTCCTCCCTGAGCTACAAATACTCTTTTCTACCTGTCACAATTGTTCACAACACACCAAAGCTTTCTCCCTTTGTCCCATCTGGTATGTGAACATTTGAATTTTCCCAAGCTCAAAGTCAGGATAGTTCTTTTGGAAAGCTGGAAAGGGAACTAACAATGAAGAAAGAGCGCAGATGGCCAGTCTTAGCAACGGAGAAGGAACAGCCATGGAGAGCTTTGCTTATCCATTCCCAGAAAGAACAACAACAAAAAATGGCTTCATTTTATTCAGTCTCAGGAATAAGAACTGAGGTGAAACTCATTGTATGCTTTGCTACTCACCAAAGTGTAAAGACTCCAGCAGAGCTGGAGCTTGGTTGCAGCTGGATATGAACATCTCCTTACAACTTCATTGCTTCTTCTGATACTGGCAAACTGATTTCATTTTTCTAGTTTTTCTATCTGTGTTTCTCCTCCTCGTTTCTCCCATCCATCCCTCTCCTCTTATCCCCATCTTTGTAAACTTGGAAACATGGATTGTCTCTGTCCCCACGCCCTCTTTTTTTAAGAGGTGAACGCTTCAGAAGATAAAATATTGGCCTTCAATGGAAGATAAATGAAATAAAAGGAAGGAAACCGAGTGAATGCCGGAACACAGGTTTATAGGGTTTTTCACAAAGCACTTTTGTGCAAGCCAAGCACTTTTCTGCAAAACATTTAAAACTGTTTCAAGGACTGCACAGCTTATTGCGCGTGCGCGCAGGGTGAAATAGTGCTTGTGTTGGAAATGTCACACACACTCGTGTCCCCTGCACGGAGACACAGCTGGAGGGTGCTTCTAAGTAGCTGAAAGAGCCTCTCAAAGGATGCAGTGGCTTTAACGCTCTGACGAACGGTGCAGAATTCTCACTAAAATGTTTTGCAGAGTCGGCCACATGAAAACTTGGCAGAACCTCTGTTGGTTTTGTCCTCAGACAGATCAACCCAGCTACGTGAGCCGTGGTGGCGCAGTGGTTGGAATGCAGTATTGCAGGCTAACTCACTGCCCACGGCCAGGAGTTCGATCGTGACCGGCTCAAGGTTGACTCAGCCTTCCATCCTTCCGAGGTTGGTAAAATGAGGACCCAGATTGTTGACTCTGTAAACCGTTTAGAGAGGGCTGTAAAACACTGTCTAACAGTATAAGTCTAAGTGCTATTGCTATGCATTCTGAACTACATCTATCTATGATCATATATACGTGCTATTGCTATTTATATTTCTTCCTTCCTTCCTTCCTTCCTTCCTTCCTTCCTTCCTTCCTTCCTTCCTTCCTTCCTTCCTTCCTTCCTTCCTCTCTCTCTCTAGAATTTTCTCTATAATAGAACAGAATAGAAAATAGAATAGAATGCAGAATAGAAAATAATAGAAATCAGAAATAGAATTAGAAATTAGAAATAGAATAGAAATAATAGAATAGAATAGGAAATAGAAATTAGAATAGAATAGGTTTTTTTTTACCAAGTGTGATCAGATACACAAGAATTTTGTGTTCTTTGAGTATCTAACTCTCAGTGTACATGGAAAGCAACAGAGCAATAATACTCCTAAAATGATACCAATAAGAGGAGGTAGTAGAGAAGATTGAGAAGGATAATAATAATAATAATACTACAACCATACAACATGGGTGAATATATGTAGACATAAGATGCTACAAAAAGTACACTGGTCCCTTTTGTAGTTTTCAGCTCGGCATTCAATACCATCGTGCTTGCTCTCCTGTGACAATAATGGAAAGGAAGAATTTGTGTGTTCTGGAGCTTTTAATATGCCTTTCTTGCCATGGGGGCAAAGTGGACCTCTTTAGGATGTGCATTTCCACTGCCTGGAAGTCCCAGAGCAGAATTTCCTATGGATCAGAGCAGCGGTGAAATCTACTTACCTTCCCTACTGGTTCGAAAGCACGCACACGTTTTCGCCCGTGCTCCGCTCACACATGGGCTTTTTCATCCTCTGCGCATGCGCAGAACGCTTTGTGCATGTGCAGAGGGTAAAAAAAAAACCAAAATGGTGGCGTCCGGGCGGAGCCTCGCACGGCCACCGGTTCTCCGAACCACCGGCAGGCGGCGCTACCAGTATGCCCGGACCGGGCCGAACCGGGAACATTTCACCCCTGGACCAGAGAGTCAAACATCTGACCTAAACTTCAGAAGGACTACTATTTATCTGAGTTTACTCTTCACAGGAAGACTGGCAGACCCATCTGTACTGAACCTAAATGCGTTTGGTTGTAAGTCAGCTGCCCCTCACCCCGTTCACAGATAAATATCCCTCCCATAACAACTTCCCTACCATAGCAACACAACCTTTTATACAACTCCTCTGACATGAGACCTGCTGAACTCTTGAGCATTAATGCCCGGTAAATATTTCCAGTCGGACTTAAGCAATTCAACCAATGAGAAAGTAAAGTCTTCTGATCCGCTTTAGAAAAATACTCTATAATCTCGAGCAGTAAAATGCTACAGTAAGTAGGTAAAAGTAAACTCAACTCGACGGTAGCGATTTGAAGCAACACATAGTTTCGTAGCTTTCCTGCTTCCCCGCCTCCAAATTCCTTCCAACCATACCTGAATTTTTTCAGCAACCAAGCTTTCAAAAACCGTAAATTCCTTTCTTCCCTTTTTTTCCCCTTTCCTGCTAAATTAGTATCTGAAATTCATTAAAAGAAGCCTGAATATTCTTAACCTGGTGAAAACATGCGACAAGAAAGCACAGCTGTTATCGACCGGCTGAATCTGAACAAAAACCCACTTTGCTTTTCTGCATACATAATCCCTGCAAATACCGCCGAACAACGGCTAATATTATAATCCTCTCTATCAGGAGGTGAGCAACCTTTCCATAGCTGTGTTGGCTGTAGTATTGTGGGCCAAGTTTTGCGCTGGATGACATTCAAGAGGGTTGGAAATATTATTTTCAGCAAGAAAATAAACAAAGCCAACCCTGTACATCCGTAGGCCTTAGTCCCATTCAAAGGCACTAAACACTGCAAAAAAAAAATGGACTTATGAAAGATAGCAGAATGGCCACTTGTAACTAATTGCAATGGTCAATGTTGAACACAGGTAGTCCTCAACGTATCATCATCATCTTCTTTTAACGACCCCATAATCCCTTGCGGGGTGGAGTCTGGGCCAATGAATGGAGCTACAGAATGTTTACTGGCCGGATGCCTTTCCTGTCGCCAATGCGGAGTTTTGTTCAGCAGATATATTCTCATTGTGCCCAGAGAGAGAAATATCTGCCTCTACCTAGGATCGAACTCACAGCCTCCCGATTGTGAGGCGAGAGCTCCACCTCTAGGCCACCGCACCACTCCTAGGTAGTCCTCAATGTATGACAATTGCTAAATGAGACAGTTAAATGAGTTTTGTTCTGTTTTATGACCTTTCTTGCCGCTGTTATTAAGTGAATCGTGGCAGGTGTGAAGTTAGTAACCCGGTTGTGAAGTGAATCTGGCGTCTCCGTTGACTTGCCTTATCAGAAGGTCACATGATCCCGGGACACTGCAACCGTCGTAAATGTGAATCAGTGCTCAAGCTTCTGAAGGTAAACCATGCGGCCACGGGATCTGCTATGGGCATACGTGTAGGCCACATGGGACTACGGTATCTCTGGCATGACAGCCCCCCCCCAAACCATGAAAGCCTGAGTTTCTTCTTGTAGTTTCCTTTACTGTTCCTCGCCCACAGAGAAAAACGTTGTCAAGCTAAAGCAACTACAGTGGTACCTTGGTTCTCAACTGCTTTGAAACTCATCGTATTTGGTACTCAACGCATTTTGACGCAACAATTTTGTCCCAGTACTTTGTTTGGTACTCAACATACAACAGCTAGAACTTCTCAGTCTCGGCTACCTTGTGACTCACTATATTATTCCTTATGGGAAAATTGTGTTCGGTACTCATCGTTTTTGCTACTCATCGTGCCTCCCAGAACCAATTAAGGATGAGTACCAAGGTATCACTATACTTGCATCATTAAAGAGATATACTCTGAGAAGGTCCAAGGAGAGCCCATCTTAACTCTCTTCCTCTCAACCATCTAAACTTCCCGGTCTCTTGCCCTCCCTCCTGGTAATCCAGGCTACATTCCACCACACTACTTAGTGCATTGGATTGGAGATGGAGCAGAGGCTTCATAAAACGTGCGAGAATGCTCGTCACTGAGAACATCTAAGAAGGGTCCATCTTCACTCTCTTCCTCCCAACCCATCTATCTAAACTTCCCGGTCTCTTGCCCCTCCCTCCTTGGAATCCAGGCCACATTCCATCACAGTGCACTGGATCGGAGGAGGAGCAGAGGGCTCATAAAACATGGGAGGGCATTTGCCACATCTGCCCCACAGCTTGTTAAAGCAGCTGCCTCTTTCATCAGGGGCACACAGGCGTTGTGGAATTGCACACCCAAAATTGCTCCTGCTTTAATCACGTTTGAGGAAAGGTAACGTCAGGCTCAAGGAAACCAGAACGACACTGTGAGCTATTCCAAGTTACTTTATTATTGCTGCGTGCCTAATTTACAAGAATCTTGCCAGGCTGACTGCATTCTCTTGGGAACGGCCAGATAAGGCTCAGGAGTTCTTGGGGGAGGTTCGATCTGAGCCACTTTCTGCGTGAAAGTGAAGAGAACAATCTCCCTGTGTAGAATAAACTGTAAACACAGGGTAGGAAATATTGCTTTTCTTTAAACACCTTTCTCAAAGCAAAGAAGGCTTTTTTCCCCCTTCACCTTATTTCGTAATTCCGTATAATTAATTGCAGAGGTGGTTTGCATTGAAATCAAGTCGCTTTTACGGAACCTAATCTTTTCTCCGTAAGCAGAACTGGAATGCGTTTTAAAAGAGGGAAACCTCCAAATGAAGTTTTACTCGATTAAATATTCATAGCGTGGGCACTAAAAAAAAAAAAAAAACCAGCCCTCCTCACTCTCCCACATATCCCTGAAGTAAATATTTTATGCCTGCATGAAAGTTGAGGAGGTCACCGCTGATTCCTGCCAAAACATGACAGTTTGAGATGGCAGATTGCACTAAGGGAAAAAAAATTGCCGAGATGCAACTTAATTCTGGAATGTTTTACCTGTCCAAATCCGAGTGTTTTTCACGTAGCAAGCCTGCTTCAAATTCCCACCTCCCGTAAGGTACAGATCTCTGCACACACGACCAGAAAAATTTGGCTTGCATTTAGGTATTTGAACACAGCTCTCATTTAACACAACGGGGTGGCTCATGGGCCGTTGGGTGTTCAGCACTGTTTTTGTAAGGTTCAAAACACCAAGATTGAAATTCATTGAAATGGCCAAATCTTAAGCCTCAGGATTTTGCACAATAAATAACAATACCAATTTATTAGACTCATATACCACTTTACAGTGCTTTACAGCCCTCTCTAAGCAGTTTACAGAGTCAGCATATTGACCCCCAACAACCTGGGTCCTCATTTTACCGACCTGGGAAGGATGGAAGGCTGAGTCAACCTTGAGCCTGGTGAGATTCGAACTGCCAAATTGCTGGCAGCCGGCAGTCAGCAGAAGTAGCCTGCAGTACTGCACTCTAACCACTGCGCCACCGTGGCTCATGATAAGAAAATAATAATGGAAGCGGGACACCAAGATATCTCTGTGAGGTATCCTGACCCTTATCCCATCAAAATGGAACTACAGTTTATGGAGATTCTCAGCCATCCAGGTCAGGGTTGTCCCAAAGGTGCTTTTTTTCAGGAGGCAATTGGACTTTTCTTGCTTTTTTTTCTTTGAAGATGTTTCGCTTCTCACCCAAGAAGCTTCTTCAGCTCTGACTGGATGGTGGGGAATGGAAGGATTTATATTCCAGTTTAAGTTCCAGTTAAGATGATTTATTGCTCAGGCTTATACACAAGAATCTAGTCAGCTAATGGTCAGCACTGAATTGTGGCTAGATAAGAGTCAATGGAATTCAAGGGGGGGGGTTGTGGGAACGTAAGGATTCTAGGCTGATTGCTCTCTTGACTCCACCTCCACTCTCTGCCTATCCTTCTCCTACAGTATATGAAGCTCACATTCATCTGTCCCAACGGTGCTTTTTCAGGAGGCAACTGGACTTTCTTGTTTTTTCTTTTGAAGACGTTTCACTTCTCACCCAAGAAGCTTCATCAGCTCTGACTGGATGGTGGGGGAATGGAAGGATTTATATTCCTCGCAGACAGCTGGTCATTTGCATCCTTTTAGAAAGTTGTTGAGGCCACTTGGAAGTTTATCTGTGTCCTCAGGGTCACCCGAGTAGTGCAAATGTCATTCTGTATTGTTAGATAGTGGGTAGAGATGACAGGAGACAGACTTCCAAAACAGCTCTTTATTTCAGCTCTTGTATCAGCAACCAGCAAAGAGCAGTCTGACAGCTTGCCCTTTTATAGGGAGCTGTCAGACAGACCAGCCAATGGCGTTTGAGCATTTTCCCACTCAAACGCTGGACCTGGTTGGAACCATGCAACACAGTTATAACAGTTAGAACATAACACCCCTCCCCTCCTAGATGGAGCAGTCCAGCATACGTAATCACGCAGGTAGGCAGGGCGTTTAGGAGCCCTACTATGTTACTGTTTGTGGGTTGATTGATTCCCCACGCAGTCTGGAGCGTAATTGGTCCACATGTCTCTTCCAGAGGCGGCCGTCTTCGAGACGGACCTCGTAGGACAAGGGACCCAGGATTTTTTCAATTGTACCAGGTAGCCATAGGGACCCCTCGGCGTAATTGCGGGCGAACACAGAGTCCTCTATGGAGAAGGACCTGGGTTTTTGTGCGGCTTCTGGTTTCTGGTTTGTGGCGTAGCTAGGGTGCAGACGATCCAGAACGGATCGAAGTCTGCGACCCATGAGAAGTTCTGCGGGGCTGCGGTCTGTGGTGGCGCTTGGGGTGATATGTTGTGCCATTAAAAACCTATCTATTCGGGCCTGCCAGTCCCCGGGGCCTAAGGGCCTAGTGCCTCCTTGGCGGATCGAACGAATCGTTCCGCCAAGCCGTTCGAAGCCGGATGGTACGGCGAGGACAGGGCATGGCGTATCCCCTGTTCGGCCAGGTACCCCCTCGAAGGTTGTGGCTGTGAATTGTGGCCCATTGTCCGTGACCAGGACGTCGAGAATACCGTGGGTGGCAAATAGGCGCCGGAGGACCTTAATTACAGCCTCGGCGTTTGATGAAGCCATGGGGAAAACCTCCAAACATTTTGAATAAGCATCGACTAGAATAAAAAACATTTGGCCATGGACGGGGCCAGCAAAGTCGGCGTGTAGCCGGGACCAGGGGCACTTAAGTTGCTCCCAGTCATGAACGGGGGCTTTTGGTGGCGCTGGCCTGGAGTCTTGACAGGGCTTGCATAGCCCAACCCATTTTTGGATCTCAGTGTCCATATTAGGCCACCACACATACCCCCTGGCTAAGGCTTTCATCCGGACAATACCCGGATGGCCTTCGTGTAAAGTCCGGAGAACCCCAGCTCGCAGGCTGGACAGAATGACCACTTGGTTGCCCCAAAGGAGACAGCCCCCATGTACAAAAAGTTTGTGCTGTCTCATTTCAAACGGCTTGAGGTCTGGCCTGACACAGTCTCTCGGCCATCCCCTCCATACCCAGTTCAATATAGTCTTGAGGGTGGGGTCCCTGGCCGTGTGCCTGGCAACCTCGGCAGAGGTGACCAGACCCGAGTCCGCTAAGTCAATAAGGAGGACCGGGGCATCTGGAGTAATGTCCGACAGCAAATCAGGCAATGGGCACCTACTCAAAGCGTCCGCGTTGCCCATGTCCCTTCCTGGCCGATGTACCAGGCGATAGGAATATGCCGAAAGAAAAATCGCCCAACGTGCAAAACGGGGCGACAAGGCAGCCAGAGTGGGACAGTCCCCAGCCAAAAGTCCCAATAGCGGCTTATGGTCGGTGACCAATACAAAATCCCTCCCAAATAAGTACTCGTGGAACTTTTTAACGACAGCCCCGGCAGCCAACGCCTCTCTGTCCAGCTGGCTGTACTTCCGTTCCGCGCTGGATAGCGTACTGGAATAATAGGCAACAGGGGC
>QLTV01000963.1:194730-210497 GCA_003457575.1 Thermophis baileyi | reverse complement strand
AACGACGACCATTATTTTTCTGTTCCCTCGACAGTCAGCTCTGGCAACCCTTGTTTGGTTCGTGTCGGGTCTTGGTGTTGCGGTTTTCTGGTGCGGCTTTTGAAAATCGCGCCGGGAGCGGTTTGACAGGTCTCCCCTGAAGTAGTCCTGCGCATGCGCGTCTTTTGGCAAAATGGTGCGGCAGACTCGCGCCAAATGCCCGCGCTTTTCACACCGGTGACAGATAGCGTCCCTAAATCAGCATGATGCCCTCGGATGCCGCCCCCCGCAGCTGGCACAGACAGCGGGAGAGTCTCTTTGGGGTGGCATGCGCTTCCTGTCGGTGCGGCAGACATCATCGTCGCTGCTCTCTGGGTCATCGAGGTTGCCCTGGTGTATCGCAGGTGGAGGTCTGGGCTCCATTTTGGCGGCCGCGAACCGATGCAAAGACTCAGCAGCCTTTGTCGAGGATTCTGCAGCCCTGGCTTCATCCAAAGCGGCGGCCAGAGTAAGGGTTGGCCTGGCCAGGAGCCGGCGCTGCAGGCGGATGTCCTGCATGCCACAAATGAGCTGGTCCAAAAGTATGTCGTCCAGGTCGCGAAATTCACAGTGGCCGGATGCTTTATGGAGGGCGGTGATGTATTGATTTATAGTTTCGCCCTCTTGCTGCATCCGCGGCCTGAATTCATAGCGCCGGACGACCTTGGACGGGGTGGGCGTGTAGTGGGTCTTCAGCGTGGCTGGAAGCACTTGCCACGGAACGGTCTGGACCGGTGGTGGGTCTGACAAAGACTCCGCGGTGTCAAACACCTCGGGGCCACAGTGACTGAGAAAGACAGCTCTGTTACGGTTGTCGGTCAGACCCAGCATGTCGTTTGCCTCAAGGAAGCACTCGAAGCGCCGCATATAGGAGTCCCACTTCTCCCGGGTCGGGTCGAAAGGCGCCGGTGGGTGGAAGTTGGACATCGCGGCAGAGAGTAGGCAGAAAGGCAGCTGCCTGGCTGGTTGGAATCGCTGAAGAAGCAGTCACGGTTCTCCTGAACCCAAGCCCTCGTCGCCACTGTTAGATACTGGGTCCGCTCTTTATTTCAGCTCTTGTATCAGCACCCAGCAAAGAGCAGTCTGACAGCTTGCCCTTTTATAGGGAGCTGTCAGACAGACCAGCCAATGGCGTTTGAGCATTTTCCCGCTCAAACGCTGGACCTGGTTGGAACCATGCAACACAGTTATAACAGAACATAACATGTATTCTGCAATTTTTGGGGGGAAATCCGTTCATACTCCCACACCATTCGAAGGGTGTTCATCCCAAAGTGGATGGCTAAAAGACCAGTTTTAGAAAAGCCCAGTTGCCTCCTGAAAAAGCACCTTTGGCTGTAGCTACAGTCCTTCTACAGGGAGACATTTATTTGAGGTCTTTTTTGGGCTGGTGAACTGAAGCCTTCCCAAATGGTTACTCCCCATGTAAAGTAACAAAAACATGCAATGGAGGGTGCTCGTAGCTACGACGTTTCTCTTTTGCTTATTTTAGTCATTTCAGCGACAAATCTGAGAAGTGAGGGCGCAGCCAAGGAAATTGGTTTGGCCAGCAAGAAAGCAGATCTTAATTAAATGTTGCTCGCCAGTCCTATGGATTTCCTTCAAAATCATTTCAGAACCTTGATTTAAATTGGTTCAAAGATCAATACTTCCATTCCTTTTGACCGGGGAAAATGGAAATCTCCGAGTTCTGATTTAGAAAAATAAATTGGATTCCAATCAGGGGTAGGTTCTAACTTACCTCGCCGCCGGTTCGCTTCCTCCAGCGCCACGTGGCCGCGCCGCGTGGCCGAGCGCACGCTTTGCACGCACGCGCATGCACAGTGCCAATTTTTTAAAAAAAGCTAAAAACAAGATGGCGGCGCATGCGCAGTGCCAGCAACTTGGCTTCTGCGCATGCGCAGAAGAAAAAAAGATCCATACCGACCAAACCGGCTCCGTGACGTCACCAGCGGGTTGCTACCGGTTCGGGCAAACCGGTCCAAACCGGGAGAAACCCACCTCTGATTCCAATCCTCCTTGCCTAGCTCCTAGGAAGGTGCCCAACTCTGGACCTCTCTGACACCAGAAGTGATCAAAGGGCAGATTTGGGAGCAACAGGTTGGCCATCTGATGGATGTTTCTCACCTGGACAATACTCAACTCAGGTTTAGGAGACACCTTCCAACAGGGAATCACTTGGGAGTATTCAAGAAGGGACATCATTCAAGGAAATACCCATAACACAAAAAGAGATGGGAGAATTTTATTTCCCTTACTGGCTGGTGAGCCCAGAACTTAAAAATTGCTAGGGTGCTCCATGAAGGATGTCTATCACTTGAAAACCTCTCAATGAGGTTTAGATTGTCTATCAGCAAGGATTTCCTCGGGACATTTCAGAAGCTAAGCAGGGTCAGCCTGAGTTTGTATTCGGAAGAGCTGGCTGACAATTACAAGACGGTTGGCTAAAAAAACAACACAGAAGAAGACTAAATTGTGAGGCTAAAACATATGAAGAACGGTTGCAGGAACTGGATATGTCTAGAAGTAAAAGAAGGACTAGGGATGACATGATAGCACTGCTCCAATATCTGAAGGGCTGCCACAAAGAAGAGGGGGTCAACCTACTGTATTCTCCAAAGCACCAGAAGGCAGGAGAAGAAGCAATGGATGGAAACTAACCAAGGAGAGAAGCAACCCAGAACTAAGGAGAAACTTCCTGACAGTGAGATTAACCAGTGGAACAGCTTGCTTCCAGAAGTTGTGGTTGTTCCATCACTGGAGGCTTTCAAAATGAGAACTGGACAGCCATTTGTCTGGAATGGTATAAGGTCTCCTGCTTGAGCAGGGGGTTGGATTGGAAGACCTCCAAGGTCCCTTCCAACTCTTGTTATTCTGTTAAGACCACGCAAAGCACTTCTATGTGGTATTTGAGTGTGTGTGCGCACACACACATATTCTTATACTCTTTTAACACAGAAAGCAATATCTGCTGTAAGGTAAGAGGCAGATTGCAAATATCTTTACTCGGAGAAGGCATATGGGTACCCGAAGTTGGAGGAAGCTTAATTAACATGTGTTTTTAAAACCACCTTCTGCATTTTGCCATGGGGCCACACTCCAAGTACGAGCAAGAAGACAAACCAAGTAGAGATTACACAAATGTGTCAGGTTGTGCCAAGTTTACGAGTCAACAAAGACTGTTGGATGCAACGGGAAGATAAACGGAGATGCAGCAACAGAAGATACAATATTCATATTTATGCATATGTGCATCTTTGTAGGTTAATTCTTGCTCAACATATTGATACCTACAATGGAATTTCATTAAGGGAGCTTTTATTGTATAATGCAGTCCATCATTCTTATTGCAAAATAAAAAATATATACGTTTTAATACTTAACATTGCATCTACTTTGTCTAGACATGACACTGAAAAACAGCAGCTAAAAAACATTTTATACTGCTATTAAATATGCTTATTCTCTCCTTTCAGCCTTTCTAACAACTCGAAATCGCTACCCAATCAGCATAATGCATTTGCAAAACTCTACATGTCCAGGCTGGAAAAATCTAAAGATAATAACACACCAAGACAAACCAGCTGAATGACAGCTTCAAAAGTAGGCCAGGGGAAACTACGTGAGAAAAAGGTTATTTAAAAGGGGATGAGGAGAATGAAGTGAGAAGAGGATGGAGAAAAAGAAAGCATCGTGCTATATGATAGGACAATAAAATCTCCTAGAAGGATCTAGATACATCTCAATTCTTCTCTTTCTCCACTCACCAATTAGGCTACCAAGATTTCTCTCATTGCCCAATCAGCTCAACCCACCATGTTTTTTGGAGTCTGGAAGGTCAGCACCAAAAATGGCTGCCACAATTGATCATCATTAGTGTGTGATGACTCCATGGTAGTTTGATTCAGGAGAAGACAACCTTCTCAGATAGGCTGAAGCCTGATTCTTAACAGAAAAACAGAGTTGGAAGAGACCTTGGAGGTCTTCTAGTCCAACCTTCTGCTCAAGCAATAAAGTTTCGTACAAAAAGTTGTCCAATCTCTTCTTGAGAACCTCCAGTGATGGAGCACCCATAACTTCTGAAGGCAAGATGTTCCACTGGTTAATTGTTCTCACTGTCAGGAAATTGTCCTTAGTTCTAGATCAGTTCCTTCCTTGATTAGCTTCCATCCATAGCTTCTTATTCTCCCTTTGGAGAATAGCTTGAACCCCTCTTCTTTGTGGCAGCCCCTCAAATATTGGAAGACTGCTATCATGTCACCCCTTAGCCCTTCTTTTCATTAAATTAGACATACCCAATTCCTGCAACCGTTCATCATGTGTTTTAGTCTCCAGCCCCCTAATCCTCTTTGTTGCTCTTCTCTGCACTAAAGAGCAAAAAAAATTCTAGAGGATTTTTAATATGATGGTACAGACTTCCAACTGCATGAACACCTGGGAGCTGGTGCATATTTTTCATGGCTTATGAAGCTGCTGTTCCTGATGCTCAGAAGACATTTCCATAGAAACTCTTTTGCCTCAGGAGGCAATGTTACCAGCTTCATTCCCTCCATCTTACAGGAATATGATTCATGGAATGACCTTCACATATATACAGTGGCTAAGACAGAACTCTCTGTATTGCACACTGATTTTGAAAGAACACAGGTGTTTGTCCCATTTGCTAGTTATGAACTGCTGGTTTTATTAATTAAAGGGATAATTGGACAAGGGGCAGCACCTAGTTTATTTATTTTTATTTATTTATTTATTTATTTATTTATTTATTTATTTGTCAACAAGTGCAAGGAAACAGGACACATGAAAAAATGGCACAAATAAATGGATATAAAGAAGTAAAACATAGCCATAAACACATAAAATGAGTACATACAAATGGGGACAGTAGGACAGGGATGGTAGGCACGCTGGTGCGCTTATGCACGCCCCCTTAGGGACCTCTTAAGAAACGTGTAAGGTCCACGGTAGACAGTTTAAGGTAAACGGTATCGGGGTTAGAGAAACTAACAACAGGATCAGGTAAAGTATTCCAGACATTTAGGTAGGACGTTAAGGTAGATGATCTTGTGTACTAAGCTTAGGTCGGAATGTAGACGGCGTAGTTCAAGGTTATCCAGGCCTAAAATTTCAAGTCTACTGGAATAAGGAATGTTATTGCGAGCAGAGGAGTTGAGTACTCTTCTTGTAAAATACCTCTGGACCCACTCCAATGTATTAATGTCCGAAATACAGTGTGGGTTCCAGGCAGGTGAGCAGTATTCAAGGATAGGTCTGGCAAAGGTTTTGTATGCCCTAGTTAGAAGTATAGCATTACCAGAGAGAAAACTTCGTAAAATAAGGTTGACCTTGGCTGGTCCCAGATATGAAGCAGGACCAACGTGGTTAGTACGTAGTTGGGTGGAAGACTGCCTGAGAACTTCAGGGGTAGGTTGACCGACAAGCCAAAGAACATTCCAGAAGAAGACATTAGGAAATAGGGTGAGTATATTTGAGCCAATCCAAGTTTGTAAGCAAAGAGAGCATGCAATACGGATAAATTAAGGCGATTGCCAAAAAATATGCAGGGCTGCTTCTTCTCTTTCCCAGCAGTTACAATTTAACAGAAGAACAGAGTTGGAAGGAATCTTGGAGGTCTTCTAGTCCAACCCCGCCGCACAAACAGGAGACTCTATACCATTCTGGACAGATGCCTGTTCAATCTCTTCTTAAGAAGAAGAGTTTTAAATCAGGGTGTTGTTTTTTTCTTGTAGTTTCTCCTGCTCTACTTTGGAAGCTGTCCATTTTCCAAAGAAATATCTACCTGCCTTTTTTTAAGCACGCCAAAAACAGTTGGCTTCCATCATATATGGCCCAGCTAGCTTGAATTCATTCATTTTTCTTTCTCCAACTTTGTACATTCCAAGCCCTTCTTGAATCACAACTTACAACAACTCCGGCCAAATTGTGATGAATGAAGACAGTTGACCTTTAATAACCGTACACCCCACACTGGAAAATATTACATTAACCAAAACTCTATGCCAGCCAGCCTTCTGACACGATTACTTTTCACAGCACCCGAACTTGTGTTCGACCCCACGTGTTAATCTTACACGGCCTTGTAAACTGCTTTTAAGTACAGCTACAATTTTGAATGTTCTAAGAACATTTGCAATGCGGATCAGTGAAATTAAATAAAAAAATGGGTTATTCCAAGCATGTCTACGGAACAGTGACAGTATTATGATCAGTTGCACCCTAACTAAGTCCAAGTTTTGTGTGACTGCTTCAATGTGATTTTCTACAATGACTTCTATCTTCTTCTAGAATGTTCACCGACTTCTCAATCTAACTGCGATGACCTACAAATGTCAAGTCACTTTTCTATCCAATTACTAATAAGTTGGTCCTGACTAGCTTCTCAGATCAATATGCAATTATATTAACTAATAAACCACGTTCATATATACAGCTGGCCCTTGACATACAGTCATTTGTTTGGTGACCATTCAAAGTTACAACGGCCCTGAAAAAAGTGACTTAGGACCGTTTTTCACACTTATGACCATTGATCAAAATTCAGACACTTGGCAGCTGATTCATATTTATGACGGTTGCAGTGTCCCTGGATCACGATTTCCTTTTGCAACCATCTGACAAGCAAAGTCAACGGGGAAGCCAGATTCACTTAACAACGGTGTTACTAACTTAACAACAGCAGTGATTTGCTTAACAATTGTGGCAAGAAAGGTCGTAAAACGGGACAAAACTTTCTTAACCAATGTCTCACTTGGCAACACAAATTTTGAAGAATTGATCATAAGTTGAAGAGTACATGTAGTCAGTGACAGGAAAACATACACAGGCAAAAATGTAAAATATAACATTATATATTAGAATATGAATGATGTATTAAATATGATTAATGCACATCTCTTTTTTTTCCCCCAAGTCTGTTCCCCTAGCAAAACTTGGCACGCGTTCTTCTGAACATCAAAAAAATATATATATATATCTTTTTGGCCCGAGATTATAAATCTAAAGACTGAAAAGAAGCACAGTGTTAAAATCCATTGGCACGGCCACTTTTCTTTTAAAGATAACTAAATAAACCTTAAAATATGAAGTGCGTGAAAAACTGAGTAGGAGCAACAAACGAGTTTGTATTCATGGAAGAGAGAGTTTTAATTTTGGCTGAGGGTTTACTCTTCACAAATTCTGTTTACACCAGCAGTTTAAACTCCCAATTAATGAGTGTACAGTACAACCTCTGAGGCACTGTGTTGAGCCACAATATCCATCTTCAGTCAGTGGCAATTGTTGTGTAACTGGAGGACACAAAGATAATTTAATTTTCTAGGATGTTAATATAGCAAGGGTTTATTTGATCCAAATGTTGAAACTCCTCAGTACAGGTAAATCCTGGACCTACAGCCATTCGTTTAGTGACCATTTGAAGTTACAACAGCACTGGGGGGAAATGACTTATGACCGTTTTTCACACTTACGACCATCTCCAGGGTCACGTGATCAAAATTCAAACGCTTGGCAACTGACTCGTATTTATGATGGCCGCAGTCTCCCAGGGGTCACGTGATCCCCTTTTGCGATCTTCTGATGAGCAAAGTAAACGGGGGGGGGGGAGTCCAGATTCACTTAACAACCATGTGACTCACTTAACAACTGCAGTGATTCGCTTAACAACTGGGGAAAGGAAGGTCGTACAATGGGGCAAAATTTGCTTAGCAACTGTCTCGCTTAGCCATAGAAATTTTGGGCTCCACTGTGGTCGTAAGTCGAGGATTACCTGTGTAGAATACCTGGGATTTTTTTGTGAAGTTTTGTGAATTGTTTATATGTTCCAACCACTTTCGTGCACCTCCAACAAATATTTGTATATTTAACATCCATTCGATTTAATTTACGTGGTGTTAGGTACCACCTCCATATCACTTTATATCCATTTTCCATAACTCTGACATAGCATCCCCAAGCACTGTTTAATGCAAGGTTTAAGAATGTCGGTCTAGAAAATATCCATCAACCTGGGTAGACAGTAGACAAAAATTATTGGGAATAAGAACAATGGGCGAAAAGAGGACACGGGTACCATTGTGAAGGCAAAGTTCAACCAAGGCATTAAGTGGATCAAATCAACCCCGTTATCTTTCCCAACACCATAAATACATCAGGATCTGTCCTTTTTCCAGATCCAGCAAACAGATAACCAACTAGACAGAAAAGAGTTTGCTGACATAAAGGAACAAACTCCAGATTAGCTTGGGATGACTAAGAGATAAGAATTCCGCAAATTGGTAAAGGGGAAATCTTAAATCTCGCTGCGCCATTTTAAAAAATATTTAAAAGATGCGATTTTGTTAATCAATGAAAGGGAGGTTAGCAGACAGAGATTTCAGAATATTTTAGGATTGGCCTAACATCTGCTTACTTATAAGTAAATCTTTTGGACTTAATTCAAAGTTAACATGATTAGAATTAGACACCTGTGTCTCTAGGTGTAGATATCAAGGTTTTAAGGAAGCCTCTACTACAAGTCTACAATTATCTTGTCTTTTTATGTACACTGAGAGCATACGCACCAAAGACAAATTCCTTGTGTGTCCAATCACACTTGGCCAATAAAGAATTCTATTCTATTCTACCTGTAAAATCCAGCTCTACTCAAAGAAATGTTGACAGCTGGATTTCAATGATACATGTATCCTACAAGTGCAGAGAAGCACAATCAGAGTTAAAATCTACTCTACCATCCATACAAAGCCAGAAAATTTAAGCAAGGGCTGAAAACTAGTGTGGTTGTTTTTTATATAGCTGTGCTGCAGGTTTAAAAATCATTTCAGCCTCAAAGGGCCACGAGGCTCACGTCTGGTGCTATGGTAACCTTGCCAGAAATGGATTTTGGGAACCTTTGGGTGTGTGTGTGTGGCTGGAGGGGTTTAAAGTTTCATAATAGACTAATTCGGTTGTACACATATTTACTTTGAACCTGTGAGGGATAAGAGATCGTGAAACAAAAACCTCCCTAATATTGCTTCAAATTGAGAGCTTTTCTGCTAATTTCAACAGTCCAATTCAAAGGTTGAGAGGTCCTTGGTGCTCTCTGAGGTGGTTTTCTTGCAGACGTTTCATTACCCAACTAAGTAACATCGTCAGTGCTAGAAGGAGGAGGAGGAGGAGGAAGAGGAGGAAGACGATTGTGGGGTCCTTTGGTGGTCTCTGAGCTTGATGGTTTTCTTGCAGACGTTTCATTACCCAACTAAGTAACATCATCAGTGCTAAAAGGAGGAGGAGGAGGAGGAGGAGGAGGAGGAGGAGGAGGAGGGGAGGAGGAGGAGGGCGGCGACTGTGGGGTCCTTGGTGCCCTCTGAGCTTGGTGGTTTTCTTGCAGATGTTTCATTACCCAACTAGGTAACATCATCAGTGCCAAATATCTAGAGCATTGATGATGTTACCTAGTTTGGGCCATGAAACGTCTGCAAGAAAACCACCAAGCTCAGAGACCACCCTCATTTCAACCCTGAACTACAAATATTTTCTTTTTTATCAATTCCAGGATTTTCTGCACGCTGAATGCGCCCCGCCATGCTTAAGCCAGAAACAATGGTTACGCATGAAAAAGGGGCTTGTGCAGATTGAGAGAAAACCCCATTAAACTTGAAAAACTCTTTTAGGTCAAAGAATGGGAGACAGATTGTGCACGATTAGCCAAGCCAAGCAACTAGAGATAAGTTAATCAACAAATAGCTTAACAATTTGGAGACAGCATCAAACTGAGAATTACACTTAGAATCTTCCCCCTCCCCCCAACCCCCCCCCACTTGACAACTTCCTCTTCCAAAACTACTGAAACAAGTTTTTTTTAAGCATTTCCAGCGGTATAAAAGTGGGTGAAATACTCCCCAAAATAGATCTTCTCAATCTCCATAAAGTGGGTTTTTTAGACTGTTACGTTTCCAGTTTGTTTGCTTGCTTGCTTGGGGCCAAGAGCAATTTAAGATTGTGTCTTCCAAGCAACTCTTGTTTCCCCTTCCTTTACCACCTGGAGACTCTAATCTAATTTGGAAAATAAAAAGTCCACAAGGACATTTAAAGGAGCTTTTTAAAAATATCGTTTTCAGGATCCAGCTGCCCACTCAGCATTCTTTTGAACTGGCAGGACTGGCACAGGAAACGTTTGCTTGTTTCTAAGGTTGCCTGTTCTGCTGAAGAAAATGAATGGATTTACCCATTTATATTTCGACTCCGTGCAGGTAGTCCTCGACTTATGACCACAATTGAGCCCCAAATTTCTGTTATTAAGTGAGACATTCGTTCAGTGACTTTTGCCCTGTTGTTAGACCTTTCTTGACACAGTTGTTAAGTTAATCCCTGCAGTTTGGTAGGCATAATACCAGAAAAATATGATAAAATGAAATGTATATTTGATACAGGGGTGAAATGCTCCCGGTTCGGCCCGGTCTGGGCGTACCGGTAGCGCCACCTGCCGGTGGTTCAGAGAACCGATAGCGACGGCAGCGCGAGGCTCCGCCCACCCACCCGGATGCCAGCATTTTGGGGTTTTTTTACCTTCTACGCATGTGCAAAGCGTTCTGTGCATGCGCAGAGGGTGAAAACGCCCATGTGTGATTGGAACGCGGGCGAAAAAGCGCGTGCGGAATGAGCGCTTCCGAACCGGTAGGGAAGGTAAGTAGATTTCACCGCTGATTTGATATTACATGTTTGGACAGCGGCAAGAATTGTATTTGCACAATACTGGAAAAACGAGGAAACACCTACAGAAGAAGATATAATTTAAAAAAAAAATCAGACTGTGCAGAAATGGACAGATTAACACTGAAGATCAAAGAAAAAAAAAGACACAGAGTATTTTCGAACTTGGGGCTTGTTTTATCAATGGCTGGATAACAGAGGTAGAAATTAGGATTCTAAAAAGTATTACTACATTGTAAGCAAACTGACTCAGACAGTACGCTATTCACCAAGCACTTATTGTATGTAAAGAGAAAATATATAAATAAATGGTTGGGGGAGAGAAGGTCGCAAAAGGGGATCACGTGACCCCTGGACGTTGCAACAGTCATAAATGTGAATCAGTTTGCCGAGCGTCTGAAATGTTGATCACGTGATCGTGGGGCGGCTGCAAAGGTCATAACTGTGAAACATGGGTCCCAAGTCCCTTTTTTCAGTCTCGTAACTTTGAACGGTCCCTAAATGAACCGCTGTAAGAACAAGGACTACCTGTACTCATTAACCTGATAAAAATCCAGATGGCAGGAGATTTTTCTCCTCCTGTGGGTGGCTGAAGGCCTCAGCAACAGAGACGAATGAAATATTGTGAAGCACCTTGTCCACGGTGTTCAAGAATTATAGAGGTAGCCCTCGACTTACGACAGTTCATTTAGGGAGTGACTTAAATATGGTTTAATTAAGAGCCGAGGTGGCGCAGTGGTTAGAGTGCAGTACTGCAGGCTACTTCAGCTGACTGCTAGCTGCAGTTCAGCGGTTCAAATCTCACCGGCTCAAGGTTGACTCAGCCTTCCATCCTTCCGAGGTGGGTAAAATGAGGACCCAGATTGTTGGGGGCCATAGGCTGACTCTGTAAACCGCTTAGAGAGGGCTGTAAAGCGGTATATAAGTCTAAGTGCTATTGCTATTGCTAATTAATTAGGATGGATTTTTTTTAAAAAAACAACAACTGATATATGTATTGTTAGAAAGCTTTAAGTTAGTTTTGCATGTATAAAATGAGTATGTATGTATACGCAGGTATGCAGTTTTTTTTAAAGTAATGCTGAACAATATTTTAAAGTTGGTAACATATTATGGACCAGATTTGAAAACATGAGAATGAATGAAGGATATATTATTCCCCACAGCAAGGAGAAGCTGAGATGGTTCAAAGGTTTCTTTTATCCAAATAAGAGATTAGATTTAACTTTGTCTCTAGCTCGAAATTGCTTCTGGATTTTGTGTTTGCAATGAGAAAAAATATATGAAACTTTGATTCTGTTTTTGTAAATTAGACAGGCTTACAGAAATGGCTTGTACATGGATTGTGCAGAAATGAATAGGTTGACAATGAAAATTAAAGATAAAGAAGAGTCTGAATATTATAATGTATGGGGGAAATTTTATGATTGGTTAGAAAATGAATACGTATAGAAGATAAGTAATAGTGACTAAATTGGAGGAAAATAGAAGACTGAAGATGGTAGATCCAGGAGACAAAGTTAGGTAGTTGAGAAGGCAGCATTAAGACAGTAGTTTATATACCTAGGAAAATATAAGATATATGTATATATGAAGATATTGAAAATATATAAGTTTAAGAGTTGCACAGATAATTAAATGGAATTGGGGATATGAGTTACCTGTCTGTTAACTATAAGATGGATTGTCACTAGATACACTCGGGGAAGGGACAAGATGGAGAAAAGGAAGTAGAGAAGGAAGGGACGAAGGGGAGAGGAGGGAAGTAGGGAAGTGGGAGAGAAAGGGAAAGAAGGTAGAGGGGAGAGGGGAGAGAACATAAAGGGAAAAACAGACAGACAACAAAAGTATAAAAGGTGCAAATTAGGATGCTGGTTTATGTTTTATGGAATAGAAATGTATAACTATGTATATTCTGCTATGCACTATGGTATATGTATGGATGTATTGTGGAGAAAAATTATAAAAAAATTATTAAAAGAAAAGAAAAGAAATGGCTTGTACATATTGCTGTGTAAAAGCAAAAAGTTGTCGTTAGTTGTAATGTTGTTACCTTTGACTGTGCCAAAGAGAGTCGGAAGTTGGTGCCTTTTTCCTTTTTTTCTCTCCCTTTATACTATACCCCCTCTTTTTCCATTCCTCTCTTCTTACTTTTCCATGGTTTTTTTCTTTCTATTTTATACTTTGATAAACTAATAAAAAAAGTTTTAATTGGGACAACAATTCATTTAGTGACTGTTTGAAGTTACAACGGCAGTGGAAAAAAGTGACTTATGACCATTTTTCACACTTACGACCGTTACAGCATCCCCGTGGTCACGTGAACAAAATTCAGACGCTCGGCAACTGACTCGTATTTATGACGGTCGCAGTGCCCCGGGGGGGGGGTTCATGTGATCTGTTTTTGTGACATTCTGGCAAGCGGTGACAAACGGGGAACCCAGATTCACTTAACAACCATGAGACTAACTTAACAACTGCAGTGATTCACTTAACAACTATGGCAAGAAAAGTTGTAAAATGGGGCAAAACTCACTTAACAAATGTCTCACTTAGTAACATCAATTTTGAGCTCAATTGTGGGTCGTAAGTCAAGGAATACTTGTAACCCACACTATTCAAGACTCAAGACTAGCAGTATGTCTAGTCTAATAAAAAGAAGGACTAGGGGAGACATGATAGCATCTTACAATATTTGAGGGGTTCCTACAAAGACGAGGAGGGGATCAAACTATTTTCCAAAGCTCCAAAAAGCAAGACAAGAAAATAATGGTTGGAAACTAACCAAGGAGAGAAGCAACCTAGAACTAAGGAGAAATCTCCTAACAGTGAGGACAATTAACCAGTGGAACAGCTTGCCACCAGAAGTTGTGGGTGCTTCATCACTGGAGGCTTTCAAGAAGAGACTGGACATCTATGGAGATTCTCAGCCATCCAGGTCATGGTTGTCCCAAAGGTGCTTTTATTTCAAGAGGCAACTGGACTTTCTGGTTTTTCTTTGAAGGCGTTTCGCTTCTCATCCAAGAAGCTTCTTAAAAAGAGATGGACAGCTATTTGCCCGGAATGGTATAGGGCCGTGATGGCGAACCTGTGGCACGCGTGCCACAGGTGGCACGCGGAGCCATATCTGCTGGCACGCGAGCCGTTGCCCTAGCTCAGCTCCAGTGCGCATGTGCATGCCGGCCAGCTGATTTTCGGCTCGGGCAGAGGCTCTGGGAGGGTGTTTTCGGCCTCCGGAGGGCCTCCAGGGGGGCAGGGGAGGGCGTTTTCACTCTCCCCAGGCTCCAAGAAAGCCTCTGGAGCCTGGGGAGGGTGAAAAACGGGCTTACCGGGCCCACCGGAAGTCGGGAAACGGGGGAGGGGGTCGTGCGCGCATGCGTTGTGGGCGGGGCAGTGCGGGGGGGTGTCACCGCACATGCGCAGGGGGCGGGGCGCAGGGGGGGCATTAAATTATGGGTGTGGGCACACGTGTGCGTGCTTTCGGCACCCGAGGGAAAAAAGGTTCGCCATCACTGGTATAAGGTCTGCTGCTCAAGCAGGGGGTTGGACTAGAGAACCTCCAAGCTCCCTCCCAACTCTATTATTCTATGTTCTAAGTTATTTTAAAGAGATTGCAGCTGCAAGTGTCTTTCCGTGAGTGCATGCATCTGCATGTCAAAACGCTTTCTCAACGACCTTCAAGTTTAGAAGATGTTCAGTGTTAGGATGGGCAAGCAAAATTCTCACACAAAAACCTAGACTTAGAACCACTAAGATGATGTTCTTAGTTAAGATGGAGGGGGGGGAAATGCCCTCATACAGTGGTTCTCAACCTTTCTAATGCCGCGACCCCCCCATGACACTCCCCTGCCACCGCGACCCCCCGCCACCGCGACCCCCGCCCCGCCCCCTCCCCGCAAAGGGGGCGTGGCACCAGGGGCGAAATGCTCCGGGTTCGGGCTTGCCTGCCAGTCGCCGGACAGCTGATAGCATCGGAAGCGGGAGACTTCGCCCGGAGGCCGCCATTTGGGCTCTTTTACCCTCTGCGCATGCGCAAAGCATTCCGCGCATGCACAGAGGGTAAAAGAACCCAAATGGCGGCATCTGGGCGGGTGGGCGAAGTCTCCCGCTTCTGTAGCTACCGGCTGTCCGGCGACCCGCAGGCATGGCCGAACTGGGAGCATTTCAACCCTGCAAGTGACAGTGGCACCAAGATGGTGGGCTAACGGCGCGGCGACCCCTGTGAAATGGTCGTTCGACCCCCAAAGGGGTCGCGACCCACAGGTTGAGAACCGCTGCCCTAATAGAAGGATACTAGCCTAGCCATCTTTATGTAACTACAATTCAATGTTTTTACACGTTTAAGCGTGACTCCTGAAATCCATCCGCTAAGTAGCTCTTACAGGAGTTGCGGTATACAATGGAGAGAAATACTTCAAAGAGGTTGAAGATTAATAAAAGATATTTTTGAAGTCCAGAGAAAAATCTCTCTGCTTCCATAATAATTCTGAATACAGGCAGTCCTTGACTTACAACAGCTCGCTTAGTGACCGTTCAAAGCTACAACGTCCCTGAAAAAAAGCATTTTTCACACTTATGACCACTGCAACCTCCCCATGGTCACGTGATCCAAATTATGACGGTTTCAGCGTCCTGGGTCACGTGATCCCCCTTTTGCGACCTTCTGACAAGCAAAGTCGACGGGGAAGTCAGATTCACTTAACAACAGTGTGACTGACTTAACTGCAGTGATTCACTTAACAACTATGGCAAGAAAAGTCGTAAAATGGGGCAAAACTCACTTAACAACTGTCTCATTTAGCAACATAAATCTGGGGCTCAATTGTGGTCGTAAGTCGAGGACTACCGGTATACATAAGAAACCCAGTACCTAAGAACTACTGAGGAACTGGAAACGATTAGCCAGATGAAAAGATTTTTGGAAGACAAACCTGTAGACAAAACAATGACAAAAATACTGGACTGCAAATATATGAGAATAACATTCCTAGGGCTGCCATTATGTAGAAGATAATTTATAAAGTAGTGGGGGGGGGGGA
>QLTV01000963.1:167038-178103 GCA_003457575.1 Thermophis baileyi | reverse complement strand
TGGGAGGAGATGGGTGATGGGAACGATGAGAAGATTAATAGTAGTGCAGACTTAGTAAATAGTTTGACAGTGTTGAGGGAATTATTTGTTTAGCAGAGTGATGGCGTTCGGGGAAAAACTGTTCTTGTGTCTAGTTGTCTTGGTGTGCAGTGCTCTATAGCGTCGTTTTGAGGGTAGGAGTTGAAACAGTTTATGTCCAGGATGTGAGGGGTCTGTAAATATTTTCGCAGCCCTCTTTTTGACTCGTGCAGTGTACAGATCCTCAATGGAAGGCAGGTTGGTAGCAATTGTTTTTTCTGCAGTTCTAATTATCCTCTGAAGTCTGTGTCTGTCTTGTTGGGTTGCAGAACCAAACCAGACAGTTATAGAGGTGCAGGTGACAGACTTAGTTTCCATCCATTGTTTCTTGTCCTGCTTTTTGGAGCTTTGGAAAATAGTTTGACCCCCTCCTCATCTCTGTAGGAGCCCCTCAAATATTGGAAGATGCTATCATGTCCCCCCTAGTCCTTCTTTTTATTAGACTAGACATACTAGTCTTGATTGATATAGATTACTAGTATTCCTTGGCTTACGACCCACAATTGAGCTCAAAATGTACAGTATGCTACTGTTCTTCAGTCAGAGCTGAAGAAGCTCCTTGGATGAGAAGCGAAACGTCTTCAAGTAAAAGTCCACTTGCCTCTTGAAAAAAAAGCACCTTTGGGACAACCATGACCTGGATGACTGAGAATCGCCATAGACATTCACCTATTGGGTTTGGTTCAAAGCAATGAACCAGTAATTCTAGCATCACTGTTATCATAAAACTTCCCCATTGGGGAAGAACTTCGAGGACCAGTCGTACATTCCACTCATTCAGCCCCATCGTAACTTTTGAACAGCTGCTGAACAAGTGGTCCTTAGGTGAGGATCACCTGTAGGCTGCTTAGAGAAGCAGGACACATGGAGGAGTTCTTCATACTGCCAAGATTTCAGATGTCCTCTTCTGCCTAACCCAGATGATTTTTTTAGAGTTCCTTCCAACAAGCACCATCAACCTGTTGTTTAGAGATGCTGTCATGCAGCGTGAAAGCTCTCTTGATTCACGGTTGATATTTGGTGCCTTCACGATGGACATGTCCATTCTTAGCAACAGTATTAGAAGAGGTTGACCATTGCTTTCTTCAGAACCCCTTTTGACCTCCCAGTCTACCTCCAGTTCAGGAATTTCTTAACAGTCTCTCAACCAAATGTTAACTAGTCTGACCCTACTTAGTTACTTACTTAGACCAGCGAAATGCTGTGGACATAGTATATTTAGACTTCAGCAAGGCATTTGACAAAGTAGACCACAACCTAAAAACAATGAACCAGTAATTCTAGTATCACTGTTATCATAAAACTTCCCCATTGGGTTGTAACTTGGAATGGTCATTAAACGAATAGTTGTAAGTTGAGGATTGCCTGCAATGCAAATCCACCAAAAAATAAATAAAAGGGAAAGATTCTGTAGTATTTCTGCATCCTGATTGATACATGTATAGGCAATGTAAGCTACTTTAGAGTGGACAGAAAATTGCAAGTCACCTACTCCCTGGGGTAAATTTGCTACTTAAGCAACAGGACTTTGCTGTAAGTGGAATCCCATCTCAGAACAACCATCCGCAAGGCTAACTCTGCTTACTTGTGAAAATTAGTGAATGTTTTATTAATTTTTCATAGCTTTTCTTCGTGGGATTGGATTTCTGATCAATGGCTATAATGAGTTTTGAGTTGTTTGGTGCAAACAAATGCAAATTGTTTATCTGCAACTACAAATTTACAATCGCTAACACAATAAATATTGCCCTAGTAAGGAAAGGGCGGCCCTCTGGGGACGCTACTAAATCTTGGTGACAAACTTTAGGATCTTGGTTTTTTTTTCTCTTTGAGATCTTTACAGTGTAGCCTCGTTCTAGATCTGTGTTTTTCAACCTCAGTGAGTTTAAGATGCGTGGACTTCAACTGCCAGAATGATTATATCATTTCTGACAAATGGTTGTCCAGTCTCTTCTTAAAAACCTCCACTGATGGAGCACCCACAACTTCTGGAGTTCCACTGGTTAATTGTTCTCACTGCCAGGAAATTTCTCCTTATTTCTATTTCTATTTCTTATTGCTTCTTTCCTTGATTAGCTTCCATCCGTTGTTTCTTGTCCTGCTTTCAGGGGCTTTGGAGAATTCTGGGAGTTAAAATCCAAATGCCTTGTGTGTTGAGGTTGAAGTCTACAGGTTTTGTTGTTGAGGTTGAGAAACACGGATCTAGATGAAGTTTTGAAGAGAGGGCACCTTTAAAAAAGGACTTTCCTTTATAAAATAGGACATACTGTATATATGTACAAGTTGAAACAAAAATGGGAAAAGGATAACTCTTATACAATTTACAGATTGCTTTGAAACATTCCCGAAGGCAGCAAGTTCCCTTTTAAGGATCCCGTTCTCTACAAGAATAACAGAATAACAGAGTTGGAAGGGACCTTGGAGGTCTTCTAGTCTAATCCCCTGCTCAGGCAGGAAACGTTTTCCGCGAACTTCAGTTATTTGACAGAACAGGACATAGTCTTTATGAATATTACCCCAGGCTGAGCTGTTGATTGATGCATGGCTGCTTAAGTTAGAATAACAGAGTTGGAAGGGACCTTAGAGGTCTTCTAGTCCAACCCCCTGCTCAAATAGGAGACCTTATATCATTTCAGACAAATGGCTGTCCAGTCTCTTCTTAAAAAGCCCCCAGTGTTGGAGCATCCACAACTTCTGGAGGCAAGTTGTTCCACTGATTAATTGTTCTAACTGTCAGGGAATTCCTCCATAGTTCCAGGTTGCTTCTCTCCTTGATTAGTTTCCATCCATTGCTTCTTGTCCTGCCTTCTGGTGCTTTGGAGAATAGGTTCACCCCTTCTTCTTTGTGCCAGGGTGGGTCAACCTATTCTCCAAAGCACCTAGAAAAGTCTTCCAATCTTCCATCATTTTTCCAAGCATTCTGGTTTGGGTTCAAGCACTGTTTGAATCAGGACCTTCCGGCTGGTAGAACCAGTTTTCCTTTCAAGGAATATGATTTCCAAATTCATGGGCTGCATTTGGTCTTTTTTGCATGCATGCCTAGGGGCACCCTGCTGAACTTCCTGGGGCTCAGGCAAACATTGATTTTTAACTTCATTTAGGCCTAATTAAAATCCAATGATTACATTCCAGGCATCTATTTAAGAACTTCCTCCTTTTGTGACAGCAGCTGGCAAGCCTTGTCTGGACTGAGCATGTAAACAGAATCAGGTCTACTGAACAGATGGGATGTGAGGCTAGTAGAGAGACCCAAAATAATGGCTAGATTGGAAAAATCAAAATGTATCCTGAAAAAAAAATCAGACGGCGAACCGTTTTCCTATTTTTGTCCAAAAAAATAAAATAAAATAAAAAAATACCCTGGAAATTCAAGGTGTCAGAAACCCGAGAGCTGTCAATCAGGAGGACCTTGCTTATATCTAATGTTTGGTCGAGTATCATGGCTATTGATATTTCTCCAGGAAAGTCCAGATTGTTTCGCAGTGTTGACTTTTCTGTAAAGGCAGTGTAACCCTTTTGGAATTCATTTTTTCCTTATCCGCAAAATTGTTAAATACGTGGACCTTCCAAAGTTGATGAAATGCTAATCGTTATGGCTTCCCCATCTTTCCTAGGTAAAGGTAAAGGTTAAGGTTCCCCCGCACATGCGTGCTAGTCGTTCCTGACTCTAGGGGGCAGTGCTCATCTCCGTTTCAAAGCCGAAGAGCCAGCGCTGTCCGAAGACGTCTCCGTGGTCATGTGGCCGGCATGACTCAACGCCAAAGGCGCACGGAGCGCTGTTACCTTCCCACCAAAGGTGGTCCCTATTTTTCTACTTGCATTTTTTACGTGCTTTTGAACTGCTAGGTTGGCAGAAGCTGGGACAAGTAACGGGAGCTCACTCCGTTACGCGGCGCTAGGGATTCGAACTGCTGAACTGCCGACCTTCTGATTGACAAGCTCAGCGTCTTAGCCATTGAGCCACCGCGTCCCCATCTTTCCTACGTACTGCAAAATCCATGGGGGAAGCCAATAGTGGGGGAAAATGACACAATTGAAGCCCCACCTTCAATTACACACTTGCGAAAGGGGTGGGGGATTCTTTGGTGTGGTTGTGATCTTGCCTTTTTTGACCTCCTCTCCTTCCGTGGGTGCTGTTTTCCCACGAGAACAAATATTGTTGTGCTGTGTTGAAATATAGGCAGCGAAAGACACTTGGCGGTAAGAGACACGGGGAGCTATCCCGAATCATTTAATCTTACAGCCAAAAGCTCTCGAGCAGAGCTGAGTATAATTGTAAAGCTTAAGATTTTGAAATTGAATATAAAATGCGGGAATAAGGAATTAGGAATGCAATCGACAAAGATTTAAACTGCCTCTCTTTGTCGCAGTATTGGTCCAGTAAAATATGGCAACCCTATTTTATTGTGGATCCATCACGGTAAAACAGAAGAAAATACACCTTAGAGACCCATTTCGCATTCCTAGGTGCTCTTACCTGAGCTTCTAAATTGCATTCTCTGAAATCACTTTCCCTGGGCTTAAAGAGCTTTAATCATTGTATTTATAAAGCAAAAAAGAAAAAGAAAGCAAAAAAGAAGAAAAATACAAAGGAGGAGGAGGAGGAGAAGGGAGAAGGAGAAGGACAAGGAGAGGGAAGGAGGAAGAGGAGGAGAAGGGAGTGGGGAGAAGGATAGGGAGAGGGGAGGAGGAGGAGGGGGAGAAGGAGAAGGGAGGAGGAGGAGGAGGAGGAAGAGGAAGAGGAGAAGGGAGAAGAAGAAGGACAAGGAGAGGGAAGGAGGAAGAGGAGGAGAAGGGAGTGGGGAGAAGGAGAAGGAGAGGGAGAGGGAGAGGGAAGGAGGAGGAGGAGGAGGAGAAGGAGAAGGGAGGAGGAAGAGGAAGAGGAGAAGGGAGAAGAAGAAGGACAAGAAGAGGGAAGGAGGAGAGGGGAGGAGGAGGAGGAAGAGAGGAGGAGGAGGAGGAGGAGGAGGAGGAGGAGGAAGAAGAAGAAGAAGAAGAAGAAGAAGAAGAAGAAGAAGAAGAAGAAGAAGAAGAAGAAGAAGAAGAAGAAGAAGAAGAAGAAGAAGAAGAAGAAGAAGAAGAAGAAGAAGAAGAAGAAGAAGAAGGAGGATCTCTTACGTACTAAACAACAGGACACTTGCTTGTCTATTCATGTCATATTATCCCAGTCAATTATTTAATATTTAAGTCAATAACAAGAAGAAAGAAGTAGGAAATAAAATATATGCCGACCAAGTAGTCTTCCAACTAAGACTTTTCCTACCAGTAAAATGCTTGTTCGTGGTTGTCTTTCACATCAATGGAAGACTTCACATATCACACTAGCATGTGGTCCATTTAATTACAACTGATTGAATAATGTGGCTTCATGCAACCCATAAACTGTAGACCAGAGGTAGGGACTTCATGAAACTGTGGATTGCACTTTTTAAAAATAACTTTTTTCAGCTGCCTGTTGTGACCCAGCGCGGCAAGCCCCCAGGAAACGACACACACACACTGTTGTCCAAAATAAAGAAGGCTTTATAACTAATAAATGCTTAGTAATAAGTTAATTTCAGGGTTTCTCCCAAAGTGCTTGTTGCAAATCACAGAACACTTTGGCCGGGATTTCAAATACAAAAAAACACAAACAGATCATTAAGTCCTTAAATTCCTCACTTGCTGGAATTGGCCGAGAGCCCGGACTGGAGTTAGTCCAACTGATATCACCAGAGAGGTAAAATACATTCTTTGTTTCCAGCAACAGTTTCCATTGTGATTCAACCTTATATAGTCTTAGGGCGTGGCCGCTCTGCCTGCAGGTTTACCTGTGAGGAGACCTCCTTCTACAAAGCCACTCTTGCCGGCTAGCTGCCCTGCGTGCCCTAGCATCAATCAGAGGCTCCTCCTCTTCACTGGAGTCACTTAACTCCTGCTGGGGAGGTGCAGAAGGCCCTGGTTGAGTATCGTCCTCTGGCCCTGCGTCCTCCTCGGTCTCGGACTCAGGTACCGGAGATACAGACTGCTCTTGCCACCCCATGGTCAGTTCTTGGTCTTCCGGATCCATGAGCAGCTGCGCGGGACTTGGGCAAGCCACAACACTGCCATGCGCTGAAGGTTGGTACAACGAGGATCACAGAAGAAGGAAGTTTTGTTTTTCGTTAAAAAGAAAGATGAGCCTAATGGAATCTTAACACACCTATTTTTACTTTATTTTATTTTTATTTCATATTTCTAAATCTCCCGTCAGCCTCAGAGAGAAGTGTACAATCTAACATAACCGATGAATAAAGCAATGTAGAAAAATTAACATTAAAAATTAAATTGGGGTTAAAAATGTTACAATGATAGAATAATGACAATCAAAAGGGAAAAAGTCTTTAAAAAAATTTTTTTAGTGCTTATCTGATCCAGGAAAGAGGAACAAAAATTATGGGCTCAGAAGAATGGCTAGACCAGTGATGGCGAACCTTTTTCATGCTGAGTGCCCAAAGTGTGCGCATGCACACACACACACACCCAAAATGCAATTCGAGCGCCCCCACACATGCGCCCAGCCCCCCTGTGCATGCGCCCCCCATGCATGCGCCCCACCCCCACCCCTCGCCGATTTTTGGCTTCCAGGTTGGTACAGGAGGCTTTCCAGGCCCAAAATGGGGCGCAGGGGGCACGTGCACACATGTGAACCCCTGAAATGCAATGCAAATGCCCCCTGTGCATGCGCCCCGGTCCCCCGTGCATGGGTGCGTGCGTCCCCTGCATGCGCCCCGCCCCCTGCGCATGCGCAGCAGAGACCCGAAGACCAGCTGGCTGGTGGGAGGTGCATGCACGGTGGAGCTGGGCTGGGGCGACAGCTGGCGTGCCCACAGAGAAGGCTCTGCATGCCACCTGTGGCACACATACCATAGGTTCGCCATCACGGGGCTAGACTGTCATGAACAACAATCAACTGCACCAATTGCACTCTTGAGTTTGTAGACTATATTAGGCCAAAATTAAACAAATTCCGTGGTAAAACCTGTCTGTGTCTTAGTTTATTGTGAGAAGTTGCCACTGTGGTTGGTTTAAGGCTTAGTAGTCCACCTTGTAAAGCCAGCAGTGACATAGTAAACAGATTGTGGACAGAACCATCTATGACATTCAAGGTATTACCACTTGCAAGGTTAGGCAGATATCACGGGAAAAGGTCAGAATAACAGAATTACAGAATTGGAAGGGACTTTGGAGGTCTTCTAGTCCAACCCTCTCCCATTTCAGACAAATGGTTGTCCAATCTCTTCTTAAAAGCCTCCAATGTTGGAGCACCCACAACTTCTGTAGACCAGTCTGGGTGTGTTGGTTATATAACGCTAAGTCAGATTTCAGAAGAATTTGGCCTTATTCCAGACTGACCCAATTATTAAACTCGTAGCATTATTTAAATATTTGCCAGGGAGAACTGAGGGATTGATGGGGGAAACTGTTCAGTCCAGGAAACAAAACCTCGGTCAGCAGTGTGAAAAGTTGTACATTTATTGGAAAGGAAGTTTTAGACAGAAAGAGAAATCGTCTCCAAGATCACAACGGCAACAACCTCCTATATAATTCAGAGTCAACCCTGAGTCTGAAATTTTAATGGTCATTAGGGTGGGAAACTGCCTGAGGGCCTCTGACACAAATGTTAACCTCCTGGACCGAGAAACTTAGGAAGAAAGATGGTTTTAGAAAAGAACTGTCAAATGTAGACGTTTTTAAGGCCGTATTCCCTCTTATGGGAAGAAAAATGAACAGGAAGCAATCTGCTAGATGTTTATGGCTATTTCCTTGGTATCTCATTCATCTTATAATATATTTCTTCACTTGCTAACCAGCTACCTATCCAGAAGAGTTCTCCAGAGGCCCAGCCTTTGGGAAAGACGAGAGTTTTAGAAATGATTCAAAGAAATGTTGTGCAGCACAGTCCAGATGTGGGAATGATGTATCGGGCAATAAAGCAACAACATCAACAAAGATTTTGAACACTGTGCTGGAAAAAAAAAAGGAAATTCCTGTTGATGGTCCTTGATTAACAACGGCAATTAGGACCCGTCATTAAGGGACAAAGTGATAAAGCATGACATCACAGGACTGTGTTGACTTACAATGACCATTCTGGGACTTCTGGTTGACGTTGTTCAGTGGATCCTACATGTTCATTAAAGCGTGAGATCACGTGGTTGCCCTTTGCAAACTTCTGGTAGCTTCCTCATTGACTTTGCTTGCTGGAAACTGGCAGTGAAGGTCACCTCTAGTGACCATGGGATGTTGGGACAGGAATAAATGCAGGCCAGTCTCCCAAGCACCCAAATTCTGATCAGGTGACCACAGGGTTGCTGTGGCAGCCAGAACTTTGAGGACCAGTCGTACATTCCACTCATTCAGCCCCATCGTAACTTTTGAACAGCTGCTGAACAAGCGGTCCTTAGGTGAGGATCACCTGTAGGCTGCTTAGAGAAGCAGGACACATGGAGGAGTTCTTCATACTGCCAAGATTTCAGATGTCCTCTTCTGCCTAACCCAGATGATTTTTTTAGAGTTCCTTCCAACAAGCACCATCAACCTGTTGTTTAGAGATGCTGTCATGCAGCGTGAAAGCTCTCTTGATTCACGGTTGATATTTGGTGCCTTCACGATGGACATGTCCATTCTTAGCAACAGTATTAGAAGAGGTTGACCATTGCTTTCTTCAGAACCCCTTTTGACCTCCCAGTCTACCTCCAGTTCAGGAATTTCTTAAGCAAGGCATTTGATACAGTAGACCACAACCTTGGTAAGCTAGAAAAATGTGGGATAGACAGCATCACCACTAGATGGATTTGTAACTCACTGAAAACCGTATTCAATGAGTAGTCCTTAATGGTACTACATCTACATGGAGGGAAGTAAGCAGTGGGGTACCACAAGGTTCCATCTTAGGCCACCAGGACTCTTCAATCTCCTCATAAATGACTTAGATGAGGGAATAGAAGAGGAACTCATCAAATTTGCAGATGACACTAAGCTGGCAGGAGTAGCCAACACCCTAGAAGACAAGCTCAGGATCCAAAAAGATCTTGACAGACTTGAACAATGGGCCCTATCCGACAGCATGAAATTTAATGTGGAGCAAAGCAAGGTTTTACACCTGGGCAGGAAAAACCAAAGGTACAAGTACAGATCAGGAGAAACCTAGGTCAGAAATAGTAACTGTGAGAGGGATCTTGGATTTCTAGTGGACGATTAGCCAGCCGTGTGCGGCAGCAGCCAAAAAAGCTAATACAATCCTTGGTTGTATTAACAGAGGCATAGAATCAAAATCACATGAAGTAATAGTACCACTTTATAAAACCTTAGTAAGGCCACACCTGGAATTCTGCATCCAGTTTTGGTCACCAGGTTACAAAAAAGATGTTGAGACTTTGGAAAAAGTGCAGAGAAGAGCAACTAAGATGATTAAAGGCCTGGAGACAAAAACATATGAAGAACAGTGGCAGGAAATGGGTATGGCCAGTCTCTAGAGAAACCCTACTTAGTTTTTCTGAGATCTTCTAAGGCAGAGGTCTCCAACCTTGGCAACTTTAAGACCTGTGGACTTCAACTCCCAGAATTCCTCAGCCAGCTGGCTGAGGAACTCTGGAAGTTGAAGTCCACATGTCTTAAAGTTGCCAAGGTTGGAGACCCCTGTTCTAAGGTCATAAATGACCAAGGGTAGAAGAGAGAGAGAGGCAAGGGATCAAATGTGTATTGAGCCATTACAGCATATATCTCATATGTTACCCGTGTTTCCCCAAAAATAAGACCCTGTCTTATATTTTTTTGAACCCTGAAATAAGTGCTTGGTCTTATTGCCATGCACTCAAAAGCCTGTTTGGGCTTATTATCAGGGGATGTCTTATTTTGGGGGAAACAGGGTATATATTTGTGCCCAATCACTTTCATCTTTTTCATCATTATGACTAGTAGCTGATGCCTACAGCCAAGAGATTGCTACCTCCTGTACTGTAATATAACCAGCAAATTTCTACTGGGGAAGTCTATATTGAATTAATATACATACTTAGAGCCATGACTCACACTTGAAATATACACAAGAGGATCTTAAAACAATGTGCTAACATGTGTCCTGATCAATTAAGCCCAGTCACCATAGATAGAACAATCTCATCCAATTAAAACCCCTTTTAATGACAGAGAAAGAGCACGCAGAATCAAATTATACTAGTTACTTCCTTGGGGAGTAGCAAAAAT
The DNA here is from genome assembly GCA_003457575.1 of Thermophis baileyi. Taxonomy (NCBI): domain Eukaryota; kingdom Metazoa; phylum Chordata; class Lepidosauria; order Squamata; family Dipsadidae; genus Thermophis; species Thermophis baileyi. Next base: position 167,798 of record QLTV01000963.1, on the reverse strand, counting down.
TACAACAAATTGACTATTTAACTGGGAAAATTAGAAATACAATAGAAAGTATGAAATTGAGAGTGACATGGACATTAAACTGAAGCACCCAATTAGGGTAGCTGTGTGCAGAGTGCCTACTGATATAGAGATTCTTGTAGAATTCAAGTCTTTGTAGGCTTGGCTGGTAGGTTTGACCGGTGATTGATGTATCTGCTTTTTTATTCCTTTTCTGGAATGATGGAATGATCCTGAAGAGGATTTGCTGAAGACTGGCTAGAGGCAAAAGGCAAGAGGGGGGGAGGGAGTCAGAGACAGAGAGAGAGACAGAGACACACACAGAGAGAGAAACAGAGAGAGAAACAACCATAAAAGCACAACAATCATATATCGACTCCATGGAAGCATGTTTAGGAGCACGCTTCACATCTTTGGATATAAAAATTACAGCACAGAAAAATGGAAACCCAAATGCTCAAAATCATATTCCAATTCAACAATCGCAAGCTCCACAACCACTACCTCAACCACAAGCACAACCACAAACATCTACCAACCAACCAAACAATATATCCTTACTCATCAAAGACACCCTTGAGCGTGAACAAAAACGTAATAACGCTATTTTATTTGGGCTAGATGTCACCAATGAACCTGATATCACAAAGGTTCGCAAAATTATTGCACCAACCATCTCCCCTGAGGAAATCATTGAAGTTTCCAGAGATGGCCCCGAGTTCAAGTACAGAGATGGTTCGGTGGCCCCACGATTCTGTAGAGT
>QLTV01000963.1:41675-51813 GCA_003457575.1 Thermophis baileyi | reverse complement strand
AATTATAAAAAAATAAATAAATAAATAAATAAATAAATAAATAAATATATAAATAAATAAATAAATAAATAAATAAATAAATAAATAAATAAATAAATAAATAAATAAATAAATAAATAAATAAATAAATAAATAAATAAATAAAATATTATATAGTATCACCTCATATGTCAAAATGACTTCCATGTGGCCGACCAAGCGATTGGCAAAGAAAAAATAATAAAAAATTTTATTACTTTCACATTGGTTGTGATCTATATTGCTTCTTTCCTTTGATCCAGGGTGATTCATTTCTCTGTAGCTGCAAAAAATAATAATAATAATAATAATTTTTTTTTAGCTATTTGTACTCTGTTTTTACAGTGCTCATAGCTGTCCTTGCCTTGGTAACCTGCAGCAGGTTCTTCCTGACAACAAAACACGCATGAAAATAGTTACTTTTATTTTCATGCATTTCTCTCCCTTCCTTTTGTTTTATGTCTTAAAGAATGAAGTCCCTGAGATACAGCTTCCCTGAAAGATAACAAATTCCAAGCAAGAATACCACCCACCAAGTTTAGGGAGGAAAAAAAATCAAACAATAGGCCAAAAACATTCAACGCACCCTTGAAAGATATTTGAAGCCTCGGTACATTGTCCGTTCGGTTGATGGCAAAGGAAAACATTACTTTCTATATCCATTGTTTTAGCTGTTATTTGAATGTTTTCAATTTTCCATCGTAGAGAGAGCATTACTCTGTCCAAAACTAAGAATGCTTCTCAAGTTATATGTCAATATTTCTTACATAGTCCGGAATTTGAGATACCTATTGTATGAGTCCAAAATGCTTCCTGTTTGATTATTCTGTGCATTATCTAAGAATACAAAAGCTTTTTTACATGGGTTGGGACAGTTTTGTTTGCCACGTTACAAAAAAAGATGTTGAGACTTTGGAAAAAGTGCAGAGAAGAGCAACTGAGATGATTAAAGGCCTGGAGACTAAAACGTACGAAGAATGGTTGCAGGAATTGGGTATGGCTAGTCTAGAGAAAAGAATGATAAGCAGTATTCCAGTATTTGAAGAGCTGCCACAAAGAAGAGGGGGTCAACCTATTCTCCAAAGCACCAGAAGGCAAGACAAGAAGCAATGGATCAGGGATGGGTTTTAACTTACCTCGCTGCCGGTTCGCTTCCTCCCGCGCTGCGTGGCCGCGCCAAAAAAACCAAAAAAAATTTTCCCCCTCAAAAAAGCGAAAAACAAGATGGTGACGCATGCGCAGTGTCGGAAACTCGGCTTCTGCGCATGCGTAGAAGAAAAAATCTGGAAAAAAATTCAAAAATAAAAAATAATTCAAACAAATTCAAAAAAAAAATGGCGCCCACGGACCGGCACTGACCGAACCAGATCCGTGATGTCACTGTGATGTCACCAGCGGGTTACAAGTTCGGGCGAACCGGTCCAAACCGAGAGGAACCCACCTCTGCAATGGATGGAAACTAATCACGGAGAGAAGGAACCTGTAATTAAGGAGAAACTTCCTATCAGTGAGAACAATCAATCAGAGGAACGACTTGCCTCCAGAAGTTGTGGGTGCTCCAACACTGGAGGTTTTTAAGAAGAGACTGGACAACCATTTCTCTGAGATGGTATAGGGTTTCCTGCCTAAGCAGGGGGGTGGACTAGAAGACCTCCGAGGTCCCTTCCAATCCTATGATTCTATGTTCTGTGTAGATTTGTTCATCCTTTTATGGCATGGACTACATTCCCCAGAATGCTATGTCTTAAAGAGACAGTTCTTAATTCTAGGCTAAACCCTTGATAAGCCAGCACACTTCCTAACAGTGAGGACAATTAACCAGTGGAACTGCTTGCCTCCAGAAGTTGTGAATGCTCCAACACTGGAAGTTTTTAAGAAGAGACTGGACAGTCACTTGTCTGACATGGTATAGGGTCTCCTGCTTGAGCAGGCGGTTGGACTAGAAGACCTCCAAGGTCCCTTCCAGCTCTATTCTGATTTAAATAATAATAATTTTCATGTTCTTATAGATTGATATTCTGATCAATAGATTGATGTTTCTCAGCCTTGGCCATTTTAAGATGGGTGGACCTCAACTCCCAAAATTCCCCAGCCAAATGTTTTAGAAGTGCCCACTACTTAACAAGGTAATCATTTTATTGACGGGCAAAGAATTCTTTGGTATCCATTTTGTGACGGTGGCCCTCAACATTTCAAAGATGGTTACTGGGCCAAAGATATGAGATGTACTTTCCTAGTTGGAGGCAACTGAGATCTTGGATGGCAGAGGAACTGCAGAAAATAGAGATGAAAAATGGTCTTATGAACAGAAGTCATTTATGCAATAATGGTGACTGACATTCTTGTGTTGGTGAGCAACTTTATCCCCTTTCAAGGCATGAGATCACCAAGGAACTTTTGGTGATCCATCACGCCTTCTTTTGTGGTCAAATCTGCTTTTGTAGCTCTTGGGCTCAAGAATGATTGTTTCAAGCTCTTGCACTGTTTATGTTCACTAAAAACCAAAGAACAACACATTTACAATAGTTTTTTCTTGTCGTTACAAATGAAGAACAATCTTCCACTTGCCATACGCTAAATAAATAAAGCAATCTTGCATTCGGTTGCTGCTAAGATGGTGCTTGTCTTGATAGATTTACAATTCCTGGAAACACCTTTAAATTAATTATTTCTTAACCAGATGTCATTGGATACTGAGTGGTGATATGATGATTTGAAATTATTATAGATAGTCCTTCACGTACGACCAAAATTGAGGCCAACATTCCTGTTGCTAAGCGAGACAATTATGAAGTGTATTTTGCCCCCTTTTTATGACCTTTCTTGCCACAGTTGTTAAGGGAATCACGGCAGTTGTTAAATTAGTAACATGGTTTTTAAGTGAATCTGTCTCCCCCATTGACTTCTGGTAGTCCAACCCCCTGTAAAGTTATTGTTATTGGTGAAATTTATTCACCAATAGTATTTCCTTAACAATGAGAGCACTCTACCTTCTTAAAGGTGGAAATCCTGATTATTCTGAACACATATTAATTAGTGTCTCATTGCAATTGTTGGAAACATATTGTAGTAGTGGTTTGAGAGAAATTATTAGAATATTGATGGAGAACTGCTACCGAGGAATGAATTTGTAAAGGCGTTCGTGTCTCACAACTCAGCCAGACATTGTCTTACCGGAATAAAAAATAACGCAGCTTGCCCCATGAATTAAACAACGATTGTTGTGCAGAATAAGCATTCTGATCAGGACCCGTAGATCAGCATGCCAGAGAGGTAGCCCTTTCTGAAATCCTGTTTAAAACATTCCCGAGACTGGGAAGTCAGCGAGGAAAAAGGTCTGTGACCCCATTAACGTGTTATGGCTAATTGGAAATGTAATGCATGGGGTTTTTTGTAGATAATAGCAGGGCATTTTGACAGTAAAATAGTAAGAAGAAATAGGAGGTTCTCCGGTTATGTGGATAGCTCAGCCTTCCCGAAGTCTCAACCCAACCATGGTTCAAAGCTGGAGTTTCCTGAGAAAAACATTTCCTTTCTCTCAGGCCACCAAAGAAAAGCTTTCCCTGCAGGGGTGTCCGTGGGGAGGAGAGTGAGAGATGGAAAAAAATCAAGATGGTAGCTAAAAGAATCGTGTGATTGAAGCTTGGGGTGCCTTATGGGTGTTGCACGAATAAGTATTTTTAGAGAATATTTGTAGCTCAGAGTTGAAATGAGGGTGTCCTTGGTGCTCTCTGAGCTTGGTCGTTTTCTTGCAGACGTTTCATGACCCAACTAGGGAACATCATCAGTGCTAGAAGAGAGTAGGGTTTGCATAGTAGTGGAGGAGGAGGACTGTGGGGTCCTTGGTGCTCTGAGGAGGAGGAGGAGGAGGAGGAGGAGGAGGAGGAGGAGGGGGAGCAGAGGGGGCGGCAGGGGGGGGAGGAGGGAGGGAAGGAGGAGGAGGAGGAGGAGGAAGAGGAGGAGGAGGAGGAGGACTGTGGTGTTCTTGGTACTCTCTGAGCATAAAAACAGTCATAAGCCAGTTTTTACAGTGTCAGTGTAACTTCAAACGGTCGCTAAACGAAAGGTGGTAAGTCAAGGACTGCCCCTAACCTTCTGGATGAAACTGAATGACCAGAAGTTATCAAGTAGCCCACATCTCCTTCGTTCTTCTTCGCTGTCATCCTCATAACACTTTCCCGTACGATCCCAGTGAGTTCCTCCCTATATTGGGAGATTGTTTGTGAGTCAACAATCCCGTTACACTGCTGAGAGACGTGTAAAAAAACAGGAGGACCACATCTGGGGGGGGGGTTTGTTTTTTTTTGGTGGGGTTAATGACTTTATCTGAGACCAGGAAAAATGGGTCAAAACAGTTTAAAAACCACATAAGCCTTTAACTTCATCAAATCTTTCTTCTGCCTTTTTATTTATTTATCTATTTTATTTTTTAAGGAAATACAACACCATCTTCTCTCCAAGTTAAAAGCTGTGGAAGCTATTCAGGAAAAGAATTCTTCTCTGCAAGAGGAAATCACTTCTTTGAGAAATACACTTGGATATATGAAAGGGTAGGTTATCCACTTATCTTGAAACTCTTACTTGCTACCTTAGGTAACCTTGTTCTGGTTTCCCTGAGTAACAATAGCATAGTATCTCTAGACATAAACCACGAGCAGAGGTGGTATTCAGCCGGTTTGGACCGGTTCGCCCGAACCGGTAGTGGAAATCGCTGGTGGGCCTGCCCACCTGCCCCGGCTCTATTTCGTCCTATTTAGGCACATTTTTTATACCGGGCGCATCCGCATGCATGGAGGAGCATGCTCACATTTGCGAACCGATAGGGAAGGTAAGTGAATACCACCCCTGACCACAAGTATGGATTAGGCAGAAAACACTGAGTTCTCTTCCACATTCCATAACTGGAAAAATTAACAATAGCCAAATAGCCAAAAGCCAAAAAGGTTTTTAGATCCCTTGGGATCTACAGGTAGTCATTGACTTACAACAGTTCATTTAGGGACCGTTCGAAGTTAGAACTGCCCTGGAAAAAAGGAACTTATAACCATTTTTCACACACAATAGATAATTCTAGCAGTAACGTAGAGCTGTGAGAGTTGGACCATAAGAAAGGCTGAGCCCCGAAGAACTGACTCTTTCAAATTATGGTGCTGTAGAAGACTCTGGAGAGTCCCTTGGATTGCAAGGAGATCCAATCAGTCGATCCTAAAGGAAATCAAGTCCAGTGGTGGGATTCAAATAATTTAACAACTGGTTCTCTGCCCTAATGACCGGCTGGGTGGGCGTGGGTATGGTGGGCATGGCCAGGAGGTGTGACAGGCAGCACTTGGCCTCCTGCACCCCCCCTGGAGCAAAAATGGGCCACGGGGGATGCGCCGCCTCCCGCGCCCCGTTTTGGGCCTAGTAGGCCTCCCTGCAGCCTTCTGGGAGCGAAAACGGGCCGCGGGGGACACCGCCCACCCCACACCCCGTTTTGGGCCTAGTAGGCCTCCCTGAACTTACCTGGGAGCCAAAATGGGGCGTGTGGGGACTCCTGGAAGGGGCGGGGAGGGGACGGGCGGGGCCAGTCAGCAATTTAACTACCGGTTCACCCGAACCGGCTGAATCCCACCACTGAAATCAACCCTGACTCTCCTTTCGAAGGGCAGATCCTGAAGCTGGAGCTCCAAGGCTTTGGCCACCAAATGAGAAGAGAGCTCTTCTTGGAGAAGACCCTGATGTTAGGGAAGACGGAAGGCCAAAGGAGAAGGGGATGGCAGAGGAGGAGATGGTTAGCTAGGGTCATCAAGACAATGAACATGACTTTTGGGCAAAAGGAGATGGTGGAAAACAGGAGGACCTGGCATGCTATGATCCATGGGGTTGTGAAGAGACACGACTCTTCAACAACAACAAGAACAACAACAAGTCCTAATAGATCATATAGAATCATAGAGCTGGAAGGGACCTTGGAGGTCTTCTAGTTCAACCCCCTGCCCAAGACAGGAGAAGTTACTGCATCTTGGACAAATAGCTGTGCAATAAATTCTCTTGTTCTCTTGGATGGAGTAGATTTTTGTTTTATTCCCCCTGCTCCTCTCTGAAGGACATTGACATTGGCAAACTATGGGGCTCAATAGATTCCCGAAGGTCCTAGGAAAGTTAATAGCGATCCCTTCCCAGAGAGGCGTATGCATGTCCATCAAAGTAGATGGCAAAGTAGATGGCAAAGCTGTCTGCAAGGAGTATAAATCCTTCCCTTCCCCACCATCCAAGTCAGAGCTGAAGAAGCTTCTTGGAGGAGAAGCGAAACGTCTTCAAAAGAAAAAACAAGAAAGTCCAGTTGCCTCCTGAAAAAGCACCTTTGGGACTATCAAAGCAATGGTTCTTGACCTAGATTGTAATTGTTTTTTTCCCTTTTATTATGCTGTTATAAATCTTAGCCCATTGTGTTATTTCTATTTCTATTATTTCTATTTCTATTATTTCTATTTCTGTTTCTGTTTCTATTTCTATTTCTATTGTTTCTGTTTCTGTTTCTGTTTAGTGTTTCTTCTTTCTTCTCCTCTTCCTCATCTTCTTCTCCCTCCTCTTCTTCTTCTTCTTCTTCTTCTTCTTCTTCTTCCTCTCCCTCCTCCTCTTCCTTCTCTTCTGCTTCTTCTACTGCTTCTGCTTCTTCCTCCTCCTCTTCTCTTTCTCCTCCTTCTCCTCCTTCTCCTTCCCCTTCCCCTTCCCCTTCTCCCTCTCCCTCCTCCTCTTCCTCTTCCTCTTCCTCCTCCTGTTCTTCTTCTTCTTCCTCCTCCTCCTCCTCTTCCTTCTCTTCTGCTTCTGCTGCTGCTTCTGCTTCTTCCTCCTCCTCTTCTCTTTCTCCTTCCCCTTCCCCTTCCCCTTCCCCTTCCCCTTCCCCTTCTCTTTCTCTTTCTCTTTCTCTTTCTCTTTCTCTTTCTCTTCCTCTTCCTCTTCCTCTTCCTCTTCCTCTTTTATCACTTGTCAAGGGTTCTATATATGTTGATGCTTGCATAACATGTTTAAAAATGATAAACATCTCCAAGAAGAAATGAGTTCAAATGCACATTGATGACACATCTGTCGGGCTCGGCGGGATTGAGACGGACGAAAGCCATTCATGCATGAACATAAATGTGCAATTTTCTCTCTCACCTGTCTAATCATTTGAATTCCTTTCAGGTCTCCTTTAAATAAAATGTTTGCTCCCAGCCTAGCTTATTGCTTGCTGATGATATGTTTATGTATAAATATGAGCAAAATAGAGCATCTATAAAGCTATTCATACAGCCCATGAGTTTGGTTAGTTGCTAACAGCCTCAAGCAAGCCAGGATGAAAAGTGAATGATAGTTGTGCACTTCAGAAGGAAAAATTAAAAAAAAAATCCACATAGCCACAAAGTACTTCTTCTCTATTTAACAATTCTTAACACTGTACCAGCTACGAAAGATGAGAATTTGGCAATGACAAATAAGTACAGGTAATCCTCGACTTACAACAGTTCGCTTAGTGACTGTTCAAAGTTACAACGACACCGAAAAAAGTGATTTATGACCGTTTTTCATGCTTACGGACTTTGCAGCATCCCCAGGGTCACATGATCAAAATTCGGACACTTGGCAACTGACTCGTATTTATGACGGTTGCAGTGTCCCGGGGTCATGTGATTCCTTTTTGTGACCTTCAGTGGGGGAGCCAGATTCCCTTAACAACCATGTCACTAACTGAACAACTTCTGCGATTCACTTAAAAAACTTGGCAAGAAAAATCATAGAATGGAGCAAAACTCACTTAACAAATTTCTCACTGAGCAACATAAATTTGGGGCTCAATTGTGGTCGTAAGTTGACTTGACTACTTGTATCCCAAGTCACTGGGATACAGATAGTCCCCGACTTATGACCATTAGTGACTGTTTGAAGTTACGGTGGATCTTCTCAAAGTGACTTAGTTACTTTCCAGAGTCTTGTGGGCACAAGAGAGTAAAGTTTGGCTCCCCTTGAATGCCGTTGAACCGTGTTTTACTCTTCTGCATATCCTCAGTCTGGGAAGATTCCTGTACTATGGGCTTAAGCAATAAAGTAGCTAATTGAACTCTTGGTGTACAGATCTGATTTGTTCACGCGTGATGGGTTGATTTTCAATGTCCATTACAGAACCGAGCCAGCGCTCTATCAGTTGCCCACTGCTCCAGTCCATTTCCAGCATATTTCAGAGTCTAAAACCAGCATCACAGCCAAGCCTTCCGAGAAAGTCGTATTTTCCCGGTTCACAGAATCCACGTCCACAGTCACTCTTCTTCGTGGGAGATCTTCGTCCAGGATGGTCCGATTCCCTATATCTTCTCTCGTGACGGTGGACAAATCTTTAGGTAAGTCCACGTTTGGGACCAGGCAGTATTTTTTTTAATGCATTCAGAGTTTGTTTTTGGTTTTTTTTAGACCAGTCGTGTTCCAGGTTTTGCCCAGCTGAGTTCTTGGTCAATTCCTGTTAACATCAGCTAAAACAATCTATGAAAACTGGAAGAATTGGACTAAAGAATTAAAAGCAATATTTAAAAAATGCAGATGATTAAATATATAGATGGAGAGAGCCAGTTTGGTGTCTTGGTTAAGGCATCAACCTAGAACTTCTTCAAAGACTCCAACATCTACAGTAGAACGTATGTGGGGTGGGGGTTTGGTTTTTTTTATTTTATTTTATTTTATTTTGCCTTCAAGTCAATGTTTAGTCCTGCCTGACTAATCAATTCTCTCGGCAAGATTTAGAGAAGTGGTTTGCCATTGCCTCTTTCCTAGGGCTGAGAGAGAGCAACTGGCCCAAGGTCACCCAATTTGGCTTTGTGCTTAAGACAAGACTAGAACTTACTGTCTCCTGGTTTTTAGTGTGGTGCATTCACCACTACACCAAACTGGCTCTGTTTTGGGTGTCCCAAAGGCGCTTTTTCAAAAGGCAACTGGACATTTTCCCCCCTTTTTTCCTTGAAGACGTTTCTTTTCTCATCCAAGAAGCTTTTTCAGTTCTTCAGAAGCTTCTTGGATGAGAAGCGAAACGTCTTCAAGGAAAAAACAAAGAAAGTCCAGTTGCCTTTTGGAAAAGCACCTTTGGGGACAACCAGTGGTGGGATTCCAAAAAATTTACTACCGGTTCTGTGGGCGTGGTTTGGTGGGCTTGGCGTGGCTTGGTGGGCGTGGCAGGGGAAGGTTACTGCAAAATCCCCATTTCCTCCCAATCAGCTGGGACTCGGGAGGCAGAGAATAGATGGGGGCGGAGCCAGTCAGAGATGGTATTTACCAGTTCTCCGAACTACTCAAAATTTCCGCTACCGGTTCTCCAGAACTGGTCAGAACCTGCTGAATCCCACCTCTGGGCGGACAACCATGACCTGGATGACTGAGTATCTCCATAATCTCTCTTCTGGGTGTTACTTTCTACAAAAACACTGCAGCCAATTGTTTTTTGGACAGGACAGATCTCCTAATCATTACCCAGACAGATGCAGCCCCCCCGATTGTTACTAAAGTATGAATGACGGGAGGGGAAAATTAGGACTTCTCTCAGGATATACAGTAATAGGACCTTCTGTAGGTGGGGGGAAAAGTTTGGGAAAATCTTTAGTGGCTCCTGGTTGAAAACACATTATCCAGACATCTAGAGCAACAGCTATTTCACTGATGGTTCTTTTGATGGCCCACTGAAGGTAATTCTAGCAAGGTAATAAATCAGGTGACTAGGAAAACATTCACTTTACCAGCTGTGCCTCGTTTCATGGACATAACTTTTAAAAGATGCTCAGAAAATACATTGCACTTTAATGTTGGCAGCAAAGGGAAGAGAAGACCAAGCCATTTGTTCCCCGTAATTATTTCAAAAAAGGTACCTTCCCTTTTAATTTTTTTAAATAGTTGTTTTAATCCCTGAGCCTTCGTTCATTCATTCATTCATTCATTCAGAATAACAGAGTTGGAAGAGACCTTGGAGGTCTTCTAGTCCAGCCCCCTGCTCAAGCAGGAGACCTGAGACCATTCAAGACAGATGTTTGTCCAATCTCTTCTTAAAAACCTTTAGGAAGGAAGGAAGGAAGGAAGGAAGGAAGGAAGGAAGGAAGGAAGGAAGGAAGGAAGGAAGGAAAGA
>QLTV01000962.1:152268-164721 GCA_003457575.1 Thermophis baileyi | reverse complement strand
GTGGGGAGGGAATGGGGATTTTGCAGTATCCTTCCCCTGGAGTGGGGAGGGAATGGAGATTTTGCAGTATCCTTCCCCTGGAGTGGGGAGGGAATGGAGATTTTGCAGTATCCTTCCCCTGGAGTGGGGTGGGAATGGGGATTTTGCAGTATCCTTCCCTCAGGAGGGGGGAGGGAATGGGGATTTCGCAGTATCCTTCCCCTGGAGTGGGGAGGGAATGGGGATTTTGCAGTATCCTTCCCCTGCCACGCCCACCAAGCCACGCCCACAGAACCGGTAGTAAAAAAAATTGGATTTCACCACTGATCTGTTGAGTTTGGATTCCAACCTCTTTGCAAACAAGCTTTTCTTTTTCCTGTATTTCTAGAGACTTGAGGGGAAACAAGTTTGAATGCGATTGCAAAGCCAAGTGGTTGTTTTTGTGGCTAAAGATGACCAACTCCTCTGTTTCGGAAGTCCTGTGTGTGGGTCCAGCAGAATTTCAGGACAAGAAATTAAACGAAGCCTCGAGCTTTGACGATGAATGCACCACTACAGGTATTTTGGGAAAGCAGACTTTCTTTGCAAGTTAGTCAGGATGAACTTGGCTTTTTGCATTTTTGGCCCATTTGCAAATACTTTATTGTTTTAAATTGTCGTGTTATTCTTCACGTGAGTACTGATCACTGATTTATCAAAAAGTTGATATTAAGAGGGAATTGACTTATTCACCCAAGCACCGCAGGGCAAGAAGCCATGGGTGGAAGCTTGTTAAAGGGAGAGCCAATCTGGGACTAAGGAGAAATTTCCTGACAATGAGAACAATTAACCAGAGGAACAACTTGCCACTAGAAGTTGGGAGTGCTCCATCACTGGAGGTTTTCAAGAAGAGACTGGACAACCATTTGTCTGGGATAGTATAAGGGGTCTTGCCTTGGGTGGGGGTTGGACTAGAAGACCTCCAAGGTCCCTTCCAGGCCTAGGATACTATGTTCTATGTTTTAAGAATGCACTTTACTGATTCTACAGCTAGTCCTTGATTTACAACAGTCCCTTTAGTGACGGTTCAAACTTACAACAGCAGCACTGACAGAGGGACTTATGACTGTTTTTTCACACTTACGACCTTTGCCGTATCTCTGTAATCCCGTGATCAAAATTCGGATGCTTGGCAGGTGACTCATATTTATGACGGTCGCTGTGTCACACGATCCCCTTTGGCCACCTTCTGACAAGCAAAAGTCAGTGGGCAAGCCGGATTCACTTAACAACCGGGTGACTAACTTAACAACCGCAGCGATTCACTTAACAACGGTGGCAAGAGAGGTCGCGAAACTCACTTGACAAATGTTTCACTTAGCATCAGAAATTTTGGATTCGGTTGTTATCGTAACTCGAGGACTACCTGTATTTATAAATTTTCACCCAGTAGCATCAACGATGTAGTAAGTGAAATGAGATTTTTTTTTTTAAGACATACGTCCTTGTTCAAAACTCGGCTTTTCTGTTAATTTGAGTGAGGGGAGGGATCATTTTCAATAATGATCTTTTTTCCCCCACCAATCAACTAAGACTGACAAAATTGCCTTCTTTTGGTGTTAGATCGAGGTTGTAGGAAGAAGGATGACAAAATATTGTTGTTGTTGAGGTTTACTTTATTAGATCCCCCATAAAGAAGAAATGATCTATGCAATTTGGTCATATACTGAAACGTTTATACAGGTACTCCTCGACTTACGACCGCAATTGAGCCCAGAATTTCTCTTGCTAAGCGAAACATTTGTGAAGTGAGTTTTGCCTCATTTTACGACCTTTCTCGCCACGGTTCTTAAGTGAATCGCTGCAGCTGCTGAGTTAGTCAGATGGTTGTTAAGTGAATCGGGCTTCCCCGTTGACTTTGCTCGTCAGAAGGCCACAAAAGGGACCGTGGGACGCTGCAACCGTCATAAATAGGAGCCAATCATCTGAATTTTGATCACGTCGTGCAAATGTCATAAGTGTGAAAAACGGTCATAAGTCTTTTTTTTCAGTGCCGTCGTAACTTGGAGCGGTCACTAAGTAAGTCAAGGGCTACCAGTAATGCTGAACTGAAAGCTTTTTTCTTTCTTTCTCCACTTTGCAAGCAGAGATGGGATAAGGGAAAGGCGTTTGGACATTTTCCAGCCAAACAGTTGCCATTTGGTCTGAGCATTAATGGAGAAAGGGAAACTCTGCTTAGAAAGGCATAAAATAAGCAAATTGCTGCTCTGCTTTTGCCAACAACAGCAGGAGAAGGGGAAAAAAATATGCAGGACAAAGTTGTTAAGGAAGTAACACCTTCACGGCCCATTGGTAGAATGGATTTTTACTTTTTTTTTTTTTTTAATGGACGGTTGCAAACAAGTTAAGCAGAAACTCCTTAGAATCTGGCCCAGGAAACAAAACAAATAGCAGTAGCACTTAGACTTCACAGTGCTTAACAGCCCTCTCTAAGCGGTTTACAGAGTCAGCCTCTTGCCTCCCCCCCCCCCAACAATCTGAGTCCTCATTTGATCGACCTCGGAAGGACGAAAGGCTGAGTCAACCTTGAGCTTGGTGAGATTTGAACTGCCAAATTGCAGGCAGCCGGCAGTCAGCAGAAGTAGCCTGCAGTACTGCACTCTAACCACTGCGCCACCGTGGCTCGTAGTTAAAATTAATAGTTAAATCGTTAAAAATTGTCCTCCTTTGAGCCTGTGGTTTGTCTCTTTGGAGCAAAGGGATTGTAACTTTTAAGCTTTAATTTAAGAAGTAGTAGATGGAAACTAATGAAGGAGAGAAGCAACCTAGAACTAAGGAGAAATTTCCTGACAGTGAGAACAATTAATCGGTGGAACGACTTGCCACCAGAAGTTGTGAATGCTCCAACACTGGAGGTTCTTTAAGAAGAGATTGGACAACCATTTGTCTGAAATGGTATAGGGTTATCTGCCTGAGCAGGGGGTTGGACTAGAAGACCTCCAAGGTCCCTTCCAACTCTGTTATTCTGTTAAATTGCTGCCTTTAAGCATCTTTTAAGGAGAGCGTGAAAGAAATAACACACTTGGTTGCTAATTGTCTTCACCATGGATTAGTTCAAAATCCGCCACCGTAACATGAGGTTTTATACAACAGGCAACATGAGCTAGGAATGGAGAATCTGAATGAATGTGAACAGTATATACAGGTAGTCCTTGCGTTACCACCGTAATTGAGCCCAGTATCTATTCGGCCAATTTGAAACATTTGTTCGGTGAGTTTGGCCCCATTTTACGACTTTTCTTGCCACCGTTGTTAAGTGAATCCTTGAATTTGTTAAGTTCAGTCGCCTGGTTGTTAAATGAATCTGGCTTCCCCGTTGACTTTGCTTGTCCGACGGTCGCAAAAGGGGATCACGTGACCCTGGGGACACTGCCACCGTCATAAAGGTGAGTCAGTTGCCAAGCGTCAGAATTTTGATCACGTGACCACGAGGAAGGCTGCAACGGTCGTAAATCTGAGAAATGGTCATAAGTCACTTTTTTCCAGTGCCATCATAACTTTGAACGGTCGCTAAATGAACTGTCGTAAGTTGGGGACTGCCTGGATGTTTTATTTTATTTTTATTTTTTTTTTAAGTTCAGGGTTAGCTTCCCCAAGCCGAGTATTTCCAAATCAGCGATGAACAGCTTCCTGCATCCTGCCGAGTTCCATTGTAACACACTTGTTTTCGATTAAATATGATTACAGATTTTGTTGTCCATCAGATTTTGCCCTATCAGTCCGTCTCGATTGACACCTTCAACTCCAAAAACGACGTCTACGTGGCCATTGCGCAAACCAGCATGGAAAACTGCATGGTGCTGGAATGGGATCACATTGAGAAGAACTTCCGGAGTTACGACAACATCACCGGTAAAAAAAAAAAACCCCCCCGATGCGCCGCTCTTAAGTGTCAAGCAGGGGTGAAATGCTCCCGGTTCGCTTGTGCCTGTCGGTCGCCATAGAGCCGGTCGCCAAGGTAGCGCGAGGGTAAAAGAACCCAAATGGTGGCGTCCGGGCGGGTGGGCGGAGCCTTGCGCTACCTTGGTGACCGGCTCTACGGCGACCGACAGGCACGAGCGAACCGGGAGCATTTCACCCCTGGTGTCAAGGCTTATTTTGGGGTTCATGGGGAGGGTTTTCTCATTCTGTCAAGGTGGTTTTGGTGTGTGTGTGTGTGTGAGGATTTGGAAAAGTTGCCTCTTATGGGGAGGTTGTCTCTCAAGAAATTCAGCTGGACCCGGGGACACAATTAAAATCAGCATTAAATTGCAAAATGGGAGATTGTGGGCAGTAGTGGGTTCTAAAACCCTTTATTACCGGTTTGTGTGCGTGCTTGCGCAGAAGCGTCCCGGGCAGGTGGGCGGAGCCTCCCGCCGCCACTGCTGCTACCGGTTCTAGGAACCGGGCCGAACCGGGAGCAACCCACCACTGATTGTGGGGCACCATCAAGCTGTTGAAAGAAATGCATTTCTGAGCTCCCAACTGGACGAAAACAGGACTAGATCCAGCCAACATTTCATTGGAGACAAGAGGGAGAAAGATTTAAAGTACAGGCAGTCCTCGACTTATGTCCACGACGGAGCCCAACGTTTCTGTGGCTCAGTGAGACGTTTGTTAAAGTGAGCTTTGCCCCTATCGTACGACTTTCCTTGCCGCCGTTGTTAAGGGAATCATCGCATTTGTGAAGTTAGTCACGTGGTCGTTAAGTGAATCTGGATTCTTCCCCCCCCCCTTGACTTTGCTTGTCGGAAGGTCATAAAAGGGGATCACGTGACTCCGGGACTCTGCAACCGTCATAAATATGAAGCAGTGGCCAAGCGCCTCCATGTTCGCGCACAGCCCCACTCGCGCGAACCTCGTCCTGGGTGCCCGCGGCCCAACTCACTCAAGCGTTGCTATGAAACTCACGTGCATGCGCGTGCACAAACACGCCCTTGCCCCTCCCACAAAATGACCCCCTCTTTCCTCCCTCCCCCTGCTCCGGGCCCCCAACCCCAGAAAGGTTGGGGACCCCTGCTTTAAAGGAAGAACTTTCTTAAACAGTAGGTACAGTTTGTGCTCTGCTAACACTATCCCTTTGTTTGAGTCAACAGGCCAGTCCATAGTGGGTTGCAAAGCTATCTTGATTGACGACCAAGTCTTTGTGGTGGTAGCTCAGCTCTTTGGCGGATCCCACATTTATAAGTACGAGGAAAGCTGGACCAAATTTGTCAAGTTCCAGGATATTGAAGTCTCCCGCATCTCCAAGCCAAATGACATCGAACTCTTCCAGATAGAGAGTGAAACTTTCTTCGTCATTGCGGATAGCTCGAAAGCTGGCTTGACCACGGTTTACAAGTGGAACAACAAGGGTTTCTACTCCTATCAGTCCCTGCACGAGTGGTTCCGGGACACGGATGCTGAATTTGTTGATATAGATGGAAAATCTCATTTGATCCTGTCCAGTCGCTCTCAGATTCCTATTATCCTTCAGTGGAACAAGAATTCCAGAAAGTTCCTCCCACACAGTGAGATATCCAACATGGAGGACGTGCTGGCCGTGAAGAGTTTCCGAATACAAGATAGCCTCTACATCACTCTCACCAGATTTATCGGCGATTCAAGAGTTATGAAATGGAACAGCAAAGAGTTTGTGGAGATCCAGGCTCTCCCTTCCCGTGGTGCCATGACCCTACAGCCTTTCTCTTTCAAGGACCATCATTACCTCGCTCTGGGAAGTGACTACACCTTCTCCCAAATATTCCAGTGGGATGAGGAGAAAAACCTCTTTCAGATATTTAAGGAGATTTACGTGCAGGCGCCCCGCTCCTTCACCGCGGTGTCGACGGATAGACGAGATTTCTTCTTCGCTTCCAGTTTTAAAGGCCACACGCAGATATTTGAACACATCGTTGTTGACTTGAGTTTATGAAGTAGCCCTGAGCAGCCAGGAACTCATGTAGGATGATAGTTTCACTTGAAAACAAAGGGGGGGGGACGACGACGACAAAGAGCAGATTGTTCACTTTTGATAGCTAGAGAGAACCCTTGGCATTACTCAGCAAGGGTTGTTGGTTTTTTTGGAACTTTTTAGAAGTTTGCCTATTTAATCAGGGAATGCATTAACTCGGTTAAGTGCATGCCATGCC
This sequence comes from Thermophis baileyi, assembly GCA_003457575.1. NCBI lineage: Eukaryota > Metazoa > Chordata > Lepidosauria > Squamata > Dipsadidae > Thermophis > Thermophis baileyi. The sequence goes on along the minus strand of QLTV01000962.1, from coordinate 158,593 downwards.
AATTTTACCCTTGACAAGAGGTATTTTTAAAGCCCATTATTGCTCGTAGACGGTGTGCAAGGCATTAGTCCTAAAAATGATGCAAAACTGAAAGGAGGAACAGATGAGAAAGTGGGATGAACACCGGCTGAAACGAAGAGAGAGGAAGAGCGGCGGCAATGACTCTGCTAGGAAAAACGATGGTTTTTCTCTTCTTCAGGACTTTGAGGTTGAAAGCAATTCCTTCTAGTGATTTGGGATTTGCAACCGTTAGCATCCTGATGAGAAAGCATGCTCAGAGGATGCGTCTCTGTGAGGACGAAGTAGTTCTGGTTTCTGGACCCTGGGAAATTAAGTGGGGGAAATCTCTTAAGTGACATGCCGACATTTTGATTTGGAGAAAGGTGCCGATATCTCTTTTGAATTACCAATCAAAAGAGATTGGTAAAAAGAAGGGGAGGAGGAGGAGGAGGAGGAGGAGGAGGCGGAGGACAACTGTGGGGTCCTTTGGTGCACTCTGAGCTTGGTTGTTTTCTTGCAAACATTTCATAACCCAACTAGGTAATATCATCAGTATTAGAAGGGGGTGGGGTTTGCAAAGAGGAGGAGGAGGGGAAGGGAGGGGAAGGTGGAGGGAGATGAGAAGGATGGAAGGAGGAAGAGGAGGAGAGTGGGGTCCTTTGGTGCACTCTGAGCTTGGTTGTTTTCTTGCAAACATTTCATAACCCAACTAGGTAATATCATCAGTATTAGAAGGGAGTGGGGTTTGCAAAGAGGAGGAGGAGGGGAAGGGAGTGGAAGGGGGAGGGAGATGAGGAGAAGGATGGAAGGACGAAGAGGAGGGGTCCTTTGGTGCACTCTGAGCTTGGTTGTTTTCTTGCAAATGTTTCATAACCCAACTAGGTAATATCATCAGTGTTAGAAGGGGGTGGGGTTTGCAAAGAGGAGGAGGAGAAGGAGAAGGAGAAGACTACTCCATTAATTAATATTCTTCCCTAGTTGGCTAGTAGGTAGACTTGCATTCAATAGTCCATCAGAATGAATACGGTAAGATTGATTGCTACATTAGATTTTATCAGAAGTTTACAGGTGCTGAAGATGAAATTTGATCAAGTTGAATTTCCAGATCAAACGGATTGATCCAAAAAAGTTGAATTATTGGAGCGAATTGGTTACGTTCTCATTGATTTCAACCATTTTTTGAAATCCGAGAGCCGAGGTGGCGCAGTGGTTAGAGTGCAGCACTGCAGGCTACTTCAGCTGACTGCTAGCTGCAGTTCGGCGGTTCAAATCTCACCGGCTCAAGGTTGACTCAGCCTTCCATCCTTCTGAGGTGGGTAAAATGAGGACCCAGATTGTTGGGGGCAATATGCTGACTCTGTAAACCGCTTAGAGAGGGCTGTAAAGCACTGTAAAGCGGTATATAAGTCTAAGTGCTATTGCTATTGCTATTTTTCAGTACTTCAGTCTATAGATGGGAATAGCTTTTTCTGAATTGGATGCAAAAATCCAGCTTGACTCAGTTAAGCAATTGAATTGAATTCATTTTCCAAATCTCTTTGAAGGTTTAAATTAATTTATGCATACATTACATAGTTTGGATGCTTTGTATGTAATTTGTTAATTGGGTTGTTTTTTTCCAGGTTGCTTACCTGTTTTATTCACCGCAACCTTGAAAAACTGACTCACACAAATCTGGCAGACGTGAATAATTGAATAATTGGGCAAAACGTGTCAATTTTGTACACAGCTATCAGTCCAGCTTCCAATGATTATAAATTCCAATACTCTGTTGCAAAAAAAGCTCTTTATTGCATTAGAACAATAAAATTCAGAGCTTTGTGGCATTTGAGGATTTGGTAGGAGAGGAGAGTTGGGTCCCAGAAGTCTATTATAATTTTTGAAATGTCCTGATGGATTATTATTATTTTTTCAACTAATGTATTCCCGAACAGAAAATGAACCTTACTATGATCATTATCTATGATAATGACAGCATATTAACTTGTCCAGACCCATCTCTAAAAGGCTTTACAATAATAAATATATAGTCTCAAATGCATTACCAAAATAAATATCATATCTATGTGCTTTGTTCTGTCCGAGGTTAAGACAATTCTTGGTTACATACATCTGAATACATTCTTTTTTTTTTTAAGTCTCTCTTTTTAAGGCCTAAAAACTAGTGATGCTTATCCAGACAGAATTCAGTTTTGTGGTCTTGGCAACCCAATCTTGTCTATTTTCCCAAACTCAGCAAATCTTAGCAGGGATTCTGTTTTCTCCTGGCTAACGGGTGATTCAAGCAACACTACACTCCTGCCCATAATGCCAGCAAAATAACTGTGCTTCTGAGCCCCAAAACATCCTTAGCATGAAGCCTTTTCAGAGGTCCTTTGCTTCTTTATTCCCAAGAATAGAATCATCATCATCTTCGTTTAACGACCCCATAATCCCTTCCGGAGTGGAGTCTGGGCAACTGAATGCAGCTAGCAGAGTGTTTATTGGCCGGATGCCCTTCCTGTTGCCAATGAGGAGTTTTGTTCAGCTGATATATTCTCGTGCCCGGAGAGAGAAATATCTGCCTCTACCTAGGATCGAACTCGCAGCCTCCTGATTGTGAGGCGAGAGCTCCACCTCTAGGCCACCGCACCAGAATAACCAAGCATAAAAGAAGCATCTTTCACCGTGGTCCACATCTCCTGTCCTTCTCAAGACCCTGCCGCTTGGGAGCCCAGTTCTTGCTTACCTCTCTCCATCCGAGACCTACTGTTGAAAAGATTGCAACTTACATTGGTGTTTAAATGAAGCACTAAAACGTTAACAGTAGGTCACCGTTGGGTTAGTGCCAAAAATGACGCCATTCCATGATTCAGGAGGAAGATTTTAAGCAAGAAATGTTAGAATGCAGGCCGTAACCATCATTGATCCAAACTGGAGTGGCTTTGCAGTACAAGAAGACTTTGTCATGGCTTCTTGGACGAGAAGCGAAACGTCTTCAAAGAAAAACCAGGAAGTCCAGCTGCCTCTTGAAAAATCACCTTTGGGTCAACCATGACCTGGATGACGGAGAATCTCCATGGACATTAAATCTGGAGAGTGAACTCTTAACGCCTGGATTCCTGCAGTAGAAGAAAGTATCCAAGTATCTAAACTGGTATTATTTTGAGTCGTAATTCCCACCCAACATTTTGTGGCATCGTCAGCATTGCTCCACAGGATAGCTGCACTATATAGCTTGAACAGAAGCCAGTGTTGTTGTCAAGATGGAAGTATTGATGTGACAATACTTTCAGCCATGCCACTGGCCTGAAATGATCCAGGGCAGTGATGGCGAACCTTTTAGGCACAGAGTGCCCAAACCGAAAGGCGCGCGCGTGCCAGAAACCCGATGACCAGCTGACCGGCACGCATGCGTGCTTGGAAACCCGACGACCAGCTGGCCGGCACACATTCACACGTCGGAAACCTGACGACCAGCTGGCTGAGCTGGGGCGATGGCACGTGTGCCCACAGAGAGGGCTCTGCATGCCACCTCTGGCACGCGTGCCATAGGTTCGCCATCATGGATCTAGGGTCTCCTGCTGGAGCAGGGAGCTGGACTAGAAGACCTCCAAGGTCCCTTCCAGCTCTATTCTGATTAAATTAAACCTCCAGCTGCATGAGAGCCATTTTGTGAACAGCTAAAGACTCCACGGTAGCCATTTTCTGAGAATATTTCCAGCACACTTTATCTGGCTGGTTCAAAACCGGTAGGGATTCCTGCCCTAGAAAAGCATAAAAGTTTTTTTATCAGTAGGTACTCTTTGTTCACAGAGATTGTCCAGAACTATGTTTTACAACTCCTTTGAAAAACATCTCTTCGATTACTACAGGTGGTCTTTGACTTACAACAATTCATTTAGTGACCGTTCCAAGTTACCACGGCACCGAAAAAAGGGACGTAGGACCGTTTTTCACAGTTATGACCGTTGCAGCATCCCCATGGTCACGTGATCAAAATTCCGACGCTTGGCTACTGTCTCGTATTTATGACGGTTGCAGTGTCCCAGCATCACGTGATCCCCTTTTTGCGACCTTCGGCCAAGCCAACGGGGAAGCCAGATTCAGTTAACAACAGTGTTACTAGCTTCACAACTGCAGTGATTCACTTAACAACTGTGGCAAGAAAGGTCGTAACACGGGGCGAAACTCACTTAAGAAATGTTTCACTTAGCAATAGAAATGTTGGGCTCCATTGTGGCGGTAAGTCGAGGATTACCTGTGTTCAAATTTGGGGAAATTAAAGGTATGGAAAGGGGCATGAGTTTAGCACCATGAATGGCTCGGCTTTTGAAGTCAGGAACTGGTCTCATGAATTGTGTATTGTTCCAACCTCTTGAAAATCCTTCATTTGTGACACAAGATCCATCCATTTCAGTCAAATTGGCTTCAAGTAGGCATACAAACTTCCAGAAAATAAAAATCAATTGTCCTGATCTTGCTGCAGGGAATGTAGTTAAAAGTTTCAAGCACACCAATCTTCTATATATATATAAAAGCCAAATACCACTCACGCATCATCACAAAATCTCCAGAACCGTAAAGCCTACAAGCTTGAAACTTGGCACGTATGTTCCTCTTGGCTTCTAGGTGCTTGCTAAGAAAGGATTTTTCGAAATGACCATCAGATCATTAGTTATTTCTTATATTATTATTAACACGCTCTGATGCTAAGCAGTTAGATGTTCTACTCCCCCTCCCCACCTGAAAAGAACTCTCTTCCAACTGCCAGTGGGCGTGGCCAGCACATGACTCATCCGGCCTGCAGGCTGGGAGTTTAGACATTCTACTCCATGCTAAGGAGTTCAGTTTCGTAGCGAAGCACGGGTATCCAGCTACTAGGGGTGTGTGTGTGTGTGTGTGTGTGCGTGTGTGTGTGTGTGTATGCTCTAAAGCATTGATTCTAAATCACCTTTGCTAGAAAACAAATATTTATTATGCCACAAAGTTGGCTGCTCAGTTATAAACAGTTATAGAGTGTGCGCAAATCATTTTGTACTCTCAGAAGCATTGAACAACTGATAATTATCACTAACAAGATCTCATTTTGGGCACGAGATCTTGCTGGACAGGGCTGGATCCAACAAACATCCGTCTCATTGCAATAAGGCTTAGCTATGTTACTAACCAGCCTGTCCTGGCTTGTGATAAAGGCCTCCTCTGAGGATAAGGGTTCCCCTTTCTTTCATCATTGTGAGAAGAAATTCTTTTGGGGGGGATGCTCTGAAACCCCCCATCCCCCTCAAACCATATTGAGGAAAAGGAAAAAAAGAACCATCAAATTCCATGTCTCCTTCAGTCTATTGTCTCTCTTAAAAACCAGATTCCCCCCCCCATCAGAATGTGTGTGTGTGTATGTGTGTGTGGGAGCGGGGATGACAACACTTCAGTTGAAGTGGTTGAACGTTTTTTACAAAACTTTTGGATCAAAGGCACGGAGTTCTTTCAACTCATGAGATAAAGCCAGCCTTCCTTCCGAGAAATCCAACCTCGGACGGTTACAAAACCAGGGAGAAAAGTCATTGGCCGTTAAACACCCCAAATCAGGCCATTTCCATTCCAATTTCCAACTCCACTTGGCCAGTTCCAGGCCAGTTCCTTTCCCACCTTGTAAATCTGACCACCTATTATCTTCACAGTTGTAAGGGGAAACCCATCTCTTCTGACTTGAAGATGCCGGCTGTGTTATCCTAACCAGTATTAAACAGAATTAACCACATGGGTGATTAATCATTTCTCAATACATTTATCAAGCTGTCTGGCTTCCCTTTAAAAAAAATCTATAAGAGGCATAAAAGAGAACTGGTTTGGTGTAGTGGATAAGGCGTCAGGCTAGAAACTGGGAGACTGTGAGTTCTAGTCCCACCTTAGGCATGAAGCAGAAGGAGGATCTTTGGGCCAGTCATTTTCTCTCAACCCTAGGAAAGAGGCAATGGCAAACCACTTTTGAAAAAAACCTTGCTAAGGAAGCTTCAGGAACTTATCCAGGTAATCATCAGGAATCAACTTTGACTCGTAGGTAGGTAGGTAGGTAGGTAGGTAGGATAGATAGATAGATAGATAGATAGATAGATAGATAGATAGATAGATAGATAGATAGATAGATAGATGATAGATAGATAGATAGATAGATAGATAGATAGATAGATAGATAGATAGATAGATAGATAGATAGATAGATAGATAGATAGATAGATAGATAGATAGAGCCCAAGTCACCCAGCCAGCTTTCATGCCTAAGGCGGAACTAGAACTCACTGTCTCCTGGTGATTGGCCCAAAGTCACTCAGCAGGCTTTCATGAC
>QLTV01000962.1:70355-81749 GCA_003457575.1 Thermophis baileyi | reverse complement strand
GGGAGGCAGAGGCAGATTTTTTTTTCTTGTTTTCCTCCCCAAAAGCTTATACTCCGGAGCGTCTTATACTCCGAAAAATACGGTATTTCTTTCACACACACACACACACAAAAAATAACACCCTGCTAATATTTCTCCATAGTTTTAAAGTGCAATTAGGTAATTTAGCTTTAAAAAAACCCTGAAGCTTTAGGCAGCTTTTAAACATAATATTTTCTGTTTATATTGGTAGAATTATTCTTTTGCATAATTCATTTCGTGTTATCCACCTATCAAAAGATGTGTTTCGGTTCTCTTTATTCCCTGTGAAATTGTATTTCTTGCAGAAGAAATTGCTGTATTTCATTTACATTCATCTCCTAAATCTTCAGAATAATCATAGAATTAGAGTCAGGGAAGGGATCCCAGAGGTCCTCTGGTCCACCCTCAGACCCTTCATTGAATCTCTGACAGAGCACCTCAGTACAAAACTAACAAAAATAACTTTTATCGAAGAAAAAAAAAATGTCACTGGAGGCATAATTGATTGATTCTTTGACTTTCAACAATAACTTTTGATTCATCCAATGATCCTAATAATACTTTCAGTGTGATGCAGCATGATACATTTAAAAAAAAATTATTAGGGCTCAGATCACAGTGCATTGTTTTGTACAAGCCCCATTTAAATTAATAATTGCACAGGTGTCCATTATGCCCTTGATTTAATGTATAGTCAAGTGGTGTCCTTCTTCCTTTCTTATATAGTTCAGTTGCTTCTTCTGTAGTTTTCTGGACTTCCAGATACGTCCCCATTTCTCGGTGATAAAAAATTATTCCACATTCTCCAAGTTTACGTATATTAGATGTATTACACATATATTACACATATTACATATATTATCTATGGAGCACCATGATATATATGTTGATGCCTGTAAATAGTGGCTTATATTCAGTTGAAAAAACTGCAAGACCAAAACTGGACTTCTTAACATTCTTTTTTAAAAATATATATATATAAGAATCTGGTTCTAGTTTTACCTAGTTTAAGTCATGAAACATCTGCAAGAAAACAAGCAAGCTCAGAGAGCACCAAGGACCCCACACTTCTCCTCCTCCTCCTTCTCCTCCTCCTCCTCCTCCTCTCTGCAAACCCCCCTTCTAGCACTGATGATATTACAATAAGCAAGCTCAGAGAGCTCCAAGGACCCCTCATTTCAACCCTGAGCTACAAATATTTTCCTTTATTAGTAAAATAAGAATCAGATTTTCTTCCCCCATTTTAATACATATTTTTCCTTGGGCTTCCCCTTCTTTCTTTAGAACGCTCTAGAAAGAAGGAAAAATTCGAAGGGTCACAGCAAATCAAACAGCAGCGCCCTGACTGGAATCCTTTCTGCAAAGCAAGGTATGGCACAGAGTTTTCCCCTCACATTTTTCTTCTGAAATTGACAATGGTGGCCCGATAGGACATTTGCAGGACCTCGTATCGCTTTGTGTTTGTCTCTGTATCGGGGAGCAGACTTGGTTTATTTCTGGTTCTAGTGGGGCTTATTTAAAACTGCAGCGTAGCTTGCATTTTACTTGGAATTCACATGGATCTGCATCTTCACAGGTCACAGGGTCTTTTAAATGAACAGCGGAATGATGGCTGGGCAGCCAGGAAGCTTCCCCTCAAAACAACCCCTCAGATTTAAAACAAAAATCTTTTTTTTTATGAATCAACACATCTATACACAACATGTGATCTAAAACATAGACGAGGGCGTTAGTAGTTCATTATAAAAAAAGCCCTGTTAAATTTATTATAACAGCACAGTTGTTGTTATAACAGCACTGAAAAAAGGGACTCCTGACCCTTTTTCACACTTACGACCACTGCAGCATCCCCGCGGTCACGTGATCAAAATTCAGACGCTTGGCAAGTGACTCGTATTTATGATGGTCGTAGTGGTCCCGGGGTCACGTGATCCCCTTTTGCGACCTTCTGATGAGCAAAATCCACAGGGAAGCCAGATTCACTTAACCATGTTATTAACTTAACAACTGCAGCGATTCACTTAACAACTATGGCAGAAAAAGCCTTAAAACAGGGCAGAACTCTCTTAACCAATGTCTTGGGTAGCGACAGAAATTTTGAACTCAATTGTGGTCCTAAGTCAAAGACCACCTGTACTGTTAAAACATTCCTAAATTTGTTTTGACTTCCTTCAACTGTTTCCTAGTGCAAGAGCTGTTATCCGAAGATCATGGCTGTAGTTTACCAGCAACGCCTCAGTCCATTTCTGACCTGAAATCCTTGGCTACTGCCTTATTGGAGACCATCCATGAGAAGAATATGGTCATCCAGCACCAAAGACAAACCAACAAGTAAGTGATTTTTTCTACAATATACTGGTGTAGAATTTCTGTCAGAGTGCGCACAGCTTTACTACGTGAGACAACCCAGGAGCAATAACAGCAAAACAGAGGTTTGTCATATAACAGTGGTTTTATCTACCAAAGAATATATACTATACATACACATACTATAGGCAGAGGTCAAACAATCAGCAATTACAGCAGGGAAAAACACACGGTGAGAGAGAGACAGGGCCTCTTATTATTATACAGGCTCTTAAAGGGATAACAGCCAAAAACCTTGCTGACTCATTCCCATCATTGCATCATTGCAGCAGCTGGTCAGCTCTTAAATCACTACCCTGACAATTTCTCCACAAGCTTTGCTGATCTGGTCATTTGCTTGCCCTCACTGAGGTGCGCGATGCTTTGTGGAACTGTTTTTCCCCAAAAACACTGGAAAAAAAGGATGGAGATAAACAGGTAGCCCTTGACTTACAACCATTCATCTAGGGACCAAAGTGACCACAGTCGTGAAAGAAGTGACTTATGACCAATTCTCCCTCTCCCTCTCCCTCCCCCCTCTCTCTCCTCTCTCTCTCTTTCTCTCTCTCTCTCTCTCTCTCTTACACACACACAAGTAGTCCTCTACTTATGACCACAATTGAGCCCAAAATTTCTGTTGCTGATTGGCACAGTTGTTAAGTCAGTTTTAGCCCATGTTACAACCCTTAACAGTTGTTAAGTGAATCACTGCAGTTGTTAAATTAGCAACCCAGTGGTTAAGCGAATCGGGCTTCCCCATTGACTTTGCTCATCAGAAGGTCGCCAAAGGGGATCATGTGACCCCGGGACCACTACGACCGTCATAAATATGAACCATCGGCCAAGCGTCTGAAATTTGATCAAGTGACCCCGGGGCATGCTGCAATGGTCATAACTCTGAAAAACGGTCATAAGTCCCATTTTTCCAGTGCCGTTGTAACTTTGCACGATCCCTAAAGGGACTTTTATAAATCGTGGGCTTACGGTATTTCTAACACTCACATTTTGCTACTTTAAAAGAAAATGTCTTGGAAAATCAGTTTCGATCGATTTATTAAGATGAGAATTGTGGGTTAAGTCCATTTTAACCATGTCACAAAAGCTACAAAACGTTATAATTATCGTATTTTTCGGACTATAAGACGCACCGGTGTATAAGACGCACCAAGATTTCGAAGAGGTAAGTAAGAAAAAAAAGTTTTTGCCCTCCCCCAGCCCCTAGGAGCACTCTGCAGGCCTCCCAAACCCTCTGCGCACCCGTTTTCACGCAGGGCGGGGCTTCGGGAGGCCAAAAATGGCTGTATTCGGTGTATAAGACGCACCAACATTTCCACCCTCTTATGGGGGGAAAAAAGTGTGTCTTATACTCCGAAAAATACGGTATATATTTGTGTTTGTACGTATCTGTATGTCTGTATGTGTGAGAGAGAGAGACTTGTAGACGGATTCCTAAACAGCCCCTGTATCTCCATGTAAATCTCATTTTTTTTTCTCTTTTATATAAAATGTTGAATCCTTGTTTCAGAATCTTAGGCAACCGGGTGTCAGAGCTGGAGAAAAAACTGAGAACTTTAGAAGTTTCTGGCTTATGGAGTCTCCCAGGTTAGTAGCATTTAGTAAAAATTTCCACCTGTTAACTGCAAAAGGCCTGCTTGAATCCACACATACACTATGTTGATAACAGGTAGTCCTCAACTTACCACAGTTCACTTAGTGACCAAAGTTACAACAACACTAAAAAAAGCGACTTAGGACTGTTTTTCACACTTACGACCGTTGCAGCATCCCTGTGGTCGTGTGATCTACATTCAGACGCTCGACAACTGACTCACATTTATGACGGTCGCAGTGCCCCCGGGGGGGCGGGGTGTCACGTGATCCCCTTTGGCGACCTTCTGACCAGGGGAGTCAATGGGGGAAGCCAGATCCACTTAACAACCGTGTTATTTAATAACTTCGGTGATTCGCTTAACACATGCGGCAAGGCAAGTCGTAAAACGGAGCAAAACTCGTTTAGCAAATTTCTCACTTAACAACATGAATGTTAGGCTCGGTTGTGGTCGTACGTGAAGGGATACCTGTAGTTATTTGTGATGAAGGTAAAGGAATCCCTTTTCAAACGTGGGCTTTGCGTTTTTGTTTGTGTCGTTCTTAACCGTAGAGTCTCTTAATTTGAATGTTTCTCCAGAGGAATTCATAAAGTCACTGAAGAGACGTCTGGCGCTTTTAAAGCAAAACCATGGTGAAAGAGAGGGCCGCCATCTCTGAATATCTCGCTCTGTTCTTCTTTAGACATCAAACTAACATTTGATATAATAACGGTTTTCTTTCCTTCTTTTTCTCCTTGCTGCCTGAAGGCCTGAGCTACAATATCTCAGTGGGATTCGGGAGTAGGTTTCTCCTTGATGTATTTACGTTTTTAGTAACAAAACTTTTAATGTGCACAAAGTATTATCGCTGGCGCATAGCAATGAAAATGTTATCTGAAGGTTTTTAAATGCTATCTTGCCCGATTTAAGATATTCGACTCAGACAGTTGCAAGAGAAATAGAGGTTCCTTGCACAATTATTTCTAATTGGAAGGAAGTGTAATAAGGGAAGAAATATTTCTGAGTGTAAGACCGTGATGGCGAACCTATGGCATGCGTGCCACAGGTGACACGCAGAGCCCTCTCTGCGGGCACGCAAGCCATCACCCAGCTCAGCTCCACCGCGCATCCCACCGGACAGCTGATTTTCGGGTATCTGCCGCGCATGCGCGGAGGGCGGGGCGCATCCCCAGCCTCTGGAGGCTTTCCTCGAGCCTCCAGGAGGGCGAAAACGGCCTCCCCCGGGCTCCGAAGGCCCTCCAGAGGCTGGAAACGGGCCCATTTCCGGACTTCTGGGAGGCCCATTTTTCGCCCTCCCCAGGCTCCGGAGGCTTTCCTTGAGCGTCTGGGAGGACGAAAATGGCCTCCCCTGGGCTCCGAAGGCCCTCCAGAGGCTGGAAACGGGCCCATTTCCGGACTTCCGGGAGGCCTGTTTTTCGCCCTCCCCAGGCTCCGGAGGCTTTCCTTGAGTGTCTGGGAGGACGAAAATGGCCTCCCCCGGGCTCCGAAGGCCCTCCGGAGGCTTGAAACGGGCCCATTTCTGGACTTCCGGGAGGCCCGTTTTTCGCCCTCCCAGAACCTCTGCGCGAGCCCTGTACTTACCTGGCATCCAAGACGGGCTGCAAATGATAAGGCGACCACAGAGATCTAAACTCTTACCCTACAAGTCGCGCTTCCGATCTCTCGGAAGAGGAAGGAAGGGAGAGAAAGAGGGGGGAGGGAGGAGGAAGGAAGGAAGGGGAAAAAGAGGGGGGGGAGGGAGGAGGAGGGAGGGAGGGAGGGAGGGAGGAAGAAAGGAGATAGATAGATAGATAGATAGATAGATAGATAGATAGATAGATAGATAGATAGATAGATAGATAGATAGATAGATAGATAGATAGATAGATAGATGATAGATAGATAGATGTCTCCAGTCTACAACACAATCCTTTCAGCAGTTCCAAGAAGGCTCCACACCCATTTGCACCACTGAGGTGACCCTGAGGATACAGATAAACCTCCAAGTGGCCTCAACGACTCTCTAAAAGGATGCAAATGACCAGCAGTCTGCAAGGAATATAAATCCTTCCATTCCCCACCATATATTTATATTTGCTGAATTTAGTTCTAATCCTTCTTAAGGTGTATCCATCACTGGACATAAGCGTTAGAGGTGGACCAAAGGTGCTTTTTTTCCAAGAGGCAACTGGACTTTCTTGTTTTTTCTTTTGAAGACGTTTCATTTCTCATCCAAAAAGATTCTTCAGCTCGGACTTGGATGGTGGGGAATGGAAGGATTTATGCTCCTTGCAGACAGCTGGTCATTTGCATCCTTTTAGAGGGTTGTTGAGGCCGCTTGGAGGTTTGATTCAGAATCCAAGCGGCCTCAACGACTCTCTAAAAGGATGCAAATGACCAGCTGTCTGCAAGGAGTATAATCCTTCCATTCCCAGTCGGAGTTGAAGAAGCTTCTTGGATGAGAAGCGAAACATCTTCAAGGAAAAAACAAGAAAGTCCAGTTGCTTCTTGAAATAAAAGCACCTTTGGGACAACCATGACCTGGATGGCTGAGGATCTCCATAGATGTTTAGCTTGGTTCTTTTAATGAACCTTCCTTCAAACAAAGGACATTTTTCCTGGGTCAATGGATGCCGTTTGAGGCAGCGCTCTTAATTTCTCGGTCTTCAAAAATTCTTCTCACGTGACAGCTGGAGCAAGATAGAGTCTACTAAACAGAGGAGTTAGTACTAAACAGAGGAGTTAGTACTAAACAGAGGAGTCTACTGACAGTCACTTTTCTGTACTGACTGTGCTGAAAATTCATCACCATCCGCAGTCTGGACTGCTGAGTTGGTGCCTGCAGGCCCGTTTTGATAAGCGCTCCGTGAACGTATTAATTATTTCTCTACCAGAAAGCTCAAAAGCTATGTTTTCCAGACTGACTCATGCTATTTATGTATTTATTTGTGGAAAGAAGAGGAAGAGTTGCTTTTCGGAGGAGAACGTGCCAATCTGAGTTGCTTGCTCAGACTCTTGAGCAAGAGACAGAGAGGAAGGGAGACAAAAATTTGCAAGTTCCCTTCTGATATCAAGTAGGATATCCTGGTTTCATCAGGCTGACATTTCTAACCTAGCATTTTTTTCTGACCCTGAAATTCCAGCTTTTGAGCTTTAATCCAAAAGTACTTGGATTATTAGATGTGATTTAAGAGTTGGTTAAGCTCTACACAATTAAACAGAGAGGGGGGAACAGAAGAAGCGAGAAGGAAAGACCAGGTTCCTTCTGATATCAAGTAGAATATCCTGGTTTCATCAGGCTGGGTTTTCTAACTAGCATTTTGTAACCCTGAAATTCCAGCTTCATCCAAAAATACTTGGATTATTGGACGTGGCCTAAGAGTTGATTAAGTTCTAAACAATTAAACAGAGAGGGAGGAGCAAAGGAAGCAAGAAAGAAAGACCAAGATCCTTCTGGTATCAAGTAGAATATCATCATCATCATTTAACGACCCCATAATCCCTTGCGGGGTGGAGTCTGGGCAACTGAATGGAGCTAACAGAGTGTTTACTGGCCGGATGCCCTTCCTGTCGCCAATGCGGAGTTAATTTCAGCAGATATATTCTCATTGTGCCCAGAGAGAGAGAAATATCTGCCTCTACCTAGGATCGAACTCACAGCCTCCCGATTGTGAGGCGAGAGCTCCACCTGTAGGCCACCGCACCACTCCTGTATCAAGTAGAATGTCCTTGTTTTAAATGCTTAAGTTCGAATCTTGGTTTTCTTTTTTTTTTTGGTTTTGGACAGGATAAGGGAAATTAATATGTTTGTGTCCTATGATTACAGGCGGCAAGGATACTATTACCTTTAGTGAACCGGCTGTTCCTGCAATCCAGAGGTCACGATCACCATTACCAGCATTCACCCTTACCAGCAAGCCACAGCAGAATCTAGAAGGTAAGCTTCTGGAGTCATAATAGCAGAAATCCATGGTGGCTCCCTCCTTCTGGACATCATCCCTCCGTAAATTAGACCAGCCCCCATTCCGACACTCTTTCAGAAGGACCTGAAGACCTGATTCTGCCAGCGGGCCTGTGGGAACTCAGAATGGGATGGAGCTCAACTAATACCATATTTTTTTGGACTATAAGACACACTCCCCCCCCCAGGGGTGGGTTCTGGCTTACCTCGCTGCCGGTTCGCTTCCTCACGTGCCGCATGGGCGCGCGCGCATGCGCAGTGCTAAAAACCCAGCTTCTGTGCATGCGCAGAAGCAAAAAACAAAATGGTGGCGCCTATGGCACCGCCGAAAGAGCCGGTCATCGCTGCTGGTTCGGCGAGCAGGGCAAAATTCCTGCTACCGGTTCTATAGAGCCGGTCTGAACCGGCAGGAACCCACCTCTGTTCCCCCCCCCCAAAAAAAGTGGGTGGAAATGTCTGTGCGTCTTATACAGCGAATATTGTGGCGGGGGGGAAGGGGTGTGTGGAACCGATCAGCTGTTCTAGGCGGCGGGGATTGCTGCGGCCACCTATCGTTGCCGCCGCCTGTTCACAGCGATCGGCGGGGAACAGGCAGCAACGAACGGACTGCTGCAAACGGGCTGCGGTGAATGGCCCATGGCGGCGGCAAGTGGGCCATGGTGAATGGGCGGTGGCGAACGGGTGGGGGTGGTGAATGGGCCATGACGAACGGGCCGTGGCGGGGCCAAATGGGCTGCAGCAAACGGCCATGGTGGCGCCGAACGGGCCGCAGCAGCAGCAAACGGGCCGCGGAGGTAGAGGCAGATTTTTTTTTCTTGTTTTCCTCCTCTAAAGCTAATGTGCATCTTATAGTCCGGAGCGTCTTATAGTCCGAAAAATATGGTAGTTTATTTGATTGTATGTTGTTGTGGTATGTGTGTGTGTGTGTAGGGGTTATTTTTTAATATATTTTATTTCTATATTGTGCTTTTGCAAGCCGCCTACAGTTGCTGTGAGCAGAGCAGAGTGGGCGGCTGCATAAGTTTTCTAAAATAAATCAATAAATACATAAAATCTCGCTCTTGAACACAGGTAGTCCTCGACTTACAGCAGTTTGTTTAGTGACCATTCGAAGTTACGACGGCACTGAAAAAAGGACTTAGAACTATTTTTTGCACTTAAGACCGTTGTAGCATCCCCACGCTCACGGGATTTACATTCGGATGCTTGACAACTGACTCACATTTATGACGGTCGCAGCCTCCCGAGGTCCCCTTTTGCGACCTTCTGACAAGCAAACTCAATGAAGAAACCAGATTCACTTAACAACCGTGTTACCAATTTAACAACGGCAGTGATTCACTTAACAAATGTGGCCAGAAAAGTCGTAAAACGGGGCAAAACTCACCCAACAAATGTCTCACTTAGCAACAGAACTTTTTGGGCTCAATTGCGATCGTAAGTCGAGGACTACCTGTATTACGGATAGTCCTCGACTTACAAGAGTTCGTTTAGTGACCGTTTGAAGTCACCACAGCACTGGAAAAAGTGACTTATGACTGTTTTTCACACTTACGACCGTTGCGGCAGCCCCCATGGTCACGCGATCAAAATGCTAAACTGACGTGGCAACTGACTCACACTTACAATGGTTGCAGTGTCCTTGGGGGGGGTGTCACGTGATCCCCTTTTGTGACCTTCTGACAAGCAAAGTCCATGGGGAAACCTGAACCACCGTGTCACAAATTGCAGTGACTCACTTAAGAACTGTGCCAGAAAGGCCGTACAATGGGGCAAAACTCACTTAACAACGGTCTCGCTCAGTAGCAGAAATTTGGGGCTCAGTTGTGGTCATAAGTCGAGGACTAGCTGTAAACGCCCCTCCCCCCCCAATCTCTATCAACATTTTAAATATTCTGCAGAGCAGTTAGCAGGAAGTAGCTGCGGATTTATTGGCTTCCGATCTCTGTCTTATTTTCCCCCCGCCTGTTTTTCTCTGTCACAAATTCTAAATGTAATCGTTAAAAACAGCCACACTAATTAATACTCTGGAGATTTCAGATATCTGAGCTGTTCCCAGACCCGTAGTAACTGGATTTCAGGAAAAGGTCTCATAAGAATTCAAATGCCTCCGAATCAGCCCAGCTTCATTTTAGCTTCACCCTCAATTTTTATGGCTTAACTAATTTGTAGCTGAAGCAAAATGGAAGCTACAAATATCCTGATCAATTCCCTTAGCCTAGTCTACGGACATTCTCAGTCATCCAGATCATAGTTGTCTCAAAGGTGGGTTTTTTTCAAAAGGCAACTATGTTTTCTCCGAGGAGGAGGAGGAGGGAGGAAGGAAGGAAGGAAGGAGGCACCGCCGCCTCGTCGTCGTCTTTTCTGGCCGGCCTGCGAGACGCGTGTCAAGGGAGCGTGTCTGGAGGTGGGTGGGGAACGGAGCGGCTCTGCTTGTCCGCCTTTCCCGTTTCTCCTCTGCTTTCCCCCCAAGGGGGAGGGAAAAAAAAAGGATTTCCTCCTCCTTCCCCCCCCCCCGCACGCCCAAACTGGGGAGGGTTGGAAGTTGGGCACGGCTTTTCCCACTAATTTCGAAAAGGATGATGTAGCTTGGGACACACACACACACACACACACACACACACACACACACACACACACACACACACACACACAGATTGGGAGGTGGGTTTCTTACCTTTTTCCCCTCAGGGTTTGCATAAAATAATCCGGGGATCATTAAGACATTATAGGTCTCCTTATCACTTAGCTGGGCTCAAACGAGGCTGGGAAAATAATTTAGGACCTCTTTTCCTTCGTGCCTGTCGGGCGCCAGAAATATTTCAACCAAGTCCTGCCTCCGTTGGTGGTGAATATTTAACAGATGTCCTCCTTCTCCTCTTCCTCCTCCCCTTCTTCCTCCCCTCCTCCTCCCTCCCCTCCTCTTCCTCTTCCTCTTCCTCCTTCTCTCCTCCTCCCCTTCCCCTTCTTTTCCTCTCCTCTCCTCTTCATCCTCCTTTTCCTCTTCCTCCTTCCCTCCTAACAAGAGTTGGAAGGGACCTTGCAGGTCATCTAGTCCAACCCCCCTGCCCGAGCAGGAGACCCTACATCTGCCTCTACAGATTGGGCCCAAGGAGAGCTGAAAATGGATTGGGAGATTCTGGAATATGTGGCATTGGGCTAAGAGAGTCATAATGAGGTTCTTCCACAAATTAGAATATTTCTTAGTCGTGAAATATGAACTTGCTATGTTTTCCTCCTCTTCCTCCTCCTCCTCCTCTTCCTTCACTTTCTCCTCCATTTCTTTTTCTTCCTCCCCCTCCTCTTCCCCCTCTTCCTCTCCCTTTGCTTCCTCTCCCCCTCCTCTTCCTTCCTCTCCTCCTCTTCCTCCCCTCCTCCTCCCCTTCCCCCTACCCCTCCCTCCCTCCAGCTTCCCCTTCCCCTTCTCCTCTTCTTCTTCCTCCTCTTCCTTCTCCTCATCCTCCTTTTTTTCCTTTC
>QLTV01000962.1:9160-22989 GCA_003457575.1 Thermophis baileyi | reverse complement strand
AATAGAATAGAATAGAATAGAATAGAATAGAATAGAAGAAAATAGAGTAGAATAGAAGAGAATAGTATAGAATAGAATCAAACAGAACAGAACAGAACAGAACAGAACAGAACAGAACAGAGAATAGAATAGAATAGAATAGAATAGAATAGAATAGAATAGAATAGAATAGAATAGAATAGAATAGAATAGAATAGAATAGAATAGAATCAGAGTTGGAAGGGACCTTGGAGGTCTTCTAGTCCAACTCCCTGCTCAGGCAGGAAACCCTATATTATTTCAGACAAACGTTTGTCCAGTCTCTTCTTAAAAACCTCCAGTGATGGAGCACCCACAACTTCTGAAGGAAACTTCTGTTCCACTGGTTAATTGTCCTCGCTGTTAGGAAATTTCTTCTTAGTTCTAAGTTGCTTCTCTCCTTGATTAGTTTCCATCTGTTGCTTCTTGTCCTGCCTTCTGGTGCTTTGGAAAATAAGCTGACCCCCTTTTCTTTGTAAGATGATAAAAGAGTAAAATTCCTGCAAGAATTAAGGTACCCATTTTGTTAGCAAACCACTTCTGCAGGGGGAAAAAAAAACCACCTTATTTTTTTTGCTCCCAACTCTCTGAGAGATACACAAATGACGATCACACATTATCTCTCAGGATTATGATGTGACTAAGATTTCAGATATCTTGTTTTACATACATTGTCTCCTTACGTTTTTGAAAGAGGTCTCTCTATAACCACCAAAGAGATTCAGGAGTGGGTGCCATATTGGCCTGCTGTCACCACAAATGAAATTTCTAAATTTACTGTGTTCAGTTGAAAAATGCTAAAGACCCCAGGGGAGAGATAATCCTTGCAGAGCTGATTAAACAAAGCACTGGCTAGCAAGCACAGGTTTTAGCAGTTCTGGGTGGATGGGGGGGGGAGGATGAGGGGGAGGGGAGCGCGAGAAGGAGGACTGTGGGATCCTTGGTGCTCTCTGAGCTTGGTGGTTTTCTTGCAAACGTTTCATGACCCAACTAGATAACTTCATCAGTGCTAGAAGAGAATGGGTTTTGCAGAGAGGAGGAGGAGGAAAAGGAGGAGGAGGAGGAGGAGGAGGAGGAGGAGGAGGAGGAGGACTGTGAGGTCTTTGATGCTCTCTGAGCTTGCTTGTTTTCTTGCAGACGTTTCATTACCGAAGTAGGTAACGTCATCAGTGCTAGAAAGGAGGGGGGTTTGCAGGGAGGAGGAGGAGGAGGAGGAGGAGGAGGAGGAGGAGGAGGAGGAAGAAGAAGAGAAGAAGAGGAGGAGGAGAAGAAAGAAGAGGAGGAGGAGGACTGTGGGGTCGTTGGTGCTCTCTGAGCTTGGCTGTTTTCTTGCAGACGTTTCATAACCCAACTATGTAACTTCATCAGTACTAGATGGGCATGATGCTAGGTTGTCTATCAGAAGCGGAAAGAAAAAAGTTTACCTTCTAGATACATTTGTTGTTGTTATATAAGATCAAAGATGAGGTTCTGGAGAACATCATAGGATGGCAAAAACCTCAAAGCTCCAAGATGACACATTTTTCACCCATTGGATATTAAGGAGACCAATTGCCTCCTGTTGCACAAACAGTATATTTTGTATTTCATTTTGTTATAATAAAATATCTTCAGTCCTTACATAACCAGAAAAGTAAAGTAGACCTTTAATAATAAAGAGAAGAGCAAAATGTTAAACCAGGACATTTTAACAATTCTGGGCAGGACAGATAACTCTGAAAGCCAACGAACAATTTCATTTTGTACATTTGTTGGTAGTGTACTACAAACATTTATGTAGACTTGGTATTTATCCTGCCCTGCTATCACACATTTTGGCGCTAAGCATATTCCAACATACCGTTTTCATTCACTTCCTGTCGGAAAAAGAGCCGTCACAAGAATATAATGTTTTTGCAGAGCAGGATGAAACCAAGTTATCTAGAAACTAAAACTGTTTTTCTCGCTGCTTCTGCTATAATAGAGGTTTCTCAACACCCACATTCTCACACCAGACAATGAAAAGAGACCAAAAACCCCCACAACAAATTCTTTCTCAAATCCATCAGGGACACCACACCCCTCATTAGTAAATCCCAGGGCTTAATTCAGACCGGATAAAAGCAGCAATCCAACAAATACACACAAACCATCGAGGGTGAATTTATGTAGAATAGAAAACGCATTAAACCTGTTTGACCAAAACAAAGCTGTGAATAATGAACGGCGCATCGCAATGTTCCCTCAGATGAGACATTAAACTAAAGGGATTTTTCTCTTCACCTCTGATGGCTGTCAAGGTGGAAGGGAGATTTTGTGACATTTTATTCGGCAATTCGAGCCAGCAGTGTGCGGCAGCAGCCAAAAAAGCCAACATAATCCTAAATTGCATTAACAGAGGGATACAATCAAGGTCAAGGGAGGTACTAATACCACTCTATAAAGCCTTAGTAAGACCACACCTAGAATACTGCATCCAGTTTTGGTCACCACACTATAAAAAAGAGGTTGAGACTCTAGGGTCTCCTGCTTGGGTGGGGTGGGGGTTGGACTAGATGACCTACAAGGTCCCTTCCAACTCTGTTAATCTGTAATCTGTAATTGTGTACCTTCTTAATGGTGAGGTTTAAGAACAAGCCCAGGCCCCTAAGCGATACGGCAACTCAATCCTCATCGAATACTCTTCGACGTATGACTACAGCTGAGCCCAAAATGTCTGTTGTTAAGTGAGAGATTGTTTAAGTGAGTTTTGCCTCATTTTACGACCTTTCTTGCCACCGTTGCTAAGTGAATTGGCGGTTAAGTTAGTCACCCGGTTGTTAAGCGAATCGGGCTTCCCCGTTTTGACTTTGCTCGTCAGAAGGTCACAAAGGGAGGATCACGTGACCTTGGGACACAGCGACCGTCGTAAGTATGAACCAGTGGCCAAGCCTCTGAATTTTGATCATGTGACTCTGGGGATGTGGCAACGATCCTAAGTGTGGAAAATGGTCATCAGTCACTTTTTTTCAATGAAGTTATAGCTTCAAACGGTCACTAAGCGAATTGCTGTAAGTTGAGGACTACCTGTAGTTTTTCAAGGAAGAATGGTCTTTTTTTTTTTCAGGAGCTAACTGAAATTCTGATAAATTTAACTCTGCATATCTGGACTGCATAACCTGAGGGTTCGTAGAGAAAAATTTAGTGGGCTAGGATTGGGTACTATAGAGTTACTACAAGGATGGATTTTTTTTGTTTTTTTAAAAGAAGTTGTTGGGTCAAGATTGAGGCATCTACATCACCAGATTATGATTTCATAGAAAGAGGGGAAACTTGTTTCCTTGGTAGACAAACTCTTCCTTCCACCATGTTTAAGACTCTCAAAATTTATTTCAGTATACAGCCTCAGGAAAATGTACTAATTGCTTGTATTTTTATTTTTTCCCCCGAACAAGGCCACTTGGGAAAAAAGGAAAGTTCTACAAATGGCTGTCACTGCAATTTGTGGAAATTGATGGTTTAAGGGAACAAAATAATAAAAAGAAAAGAATCTTTTTTCATGGAAAAGTTAGTTTGTAATACAAGAGGCAAAAGGATCAAATTGGACTGCAAAGCCCGAAAGTCAGATCTTATGGAATATGTTGTATGTATATATGTTCTTCCCTAACCTTAATTGCAAGTTAATATGTTGGCTTGTTAGGAAGCTTTACATAGGCAAACAGCTTCATGGCTGAAGAGAGAGATCTCAACCAATTAGCTAGAATGCTTGATAAAACTTGATAGCCATTTATTTATTCAGGTCAGTATTTGTCTATTTATAATGACCCAAATGTTCTGCCTGGCCAGAACACCCTCATTACTTTAAAATCTTTCCAAAGTGGTGCTATATGTTAAACCGAGACATGTCAAGGACTTGTGGGTATTTTCAAATTCCACCAAGATGGCTGTGAACTTTCAGGTATTTTGTTCCAGCCAAAAATCTGGCTGTAAGAAATTGTGAGATGGTGGGGGGCAGAGGTGGGTTTCAGCAGGTTCTGACCAGTTCTGGAGAACCAGTAGTGGAAATTTTGAGTAGTTCAGAGAACCGGTAAATACCACCTCTGGCTGGCCCCGCCCCCATCTATTCTCTGTCTCCCGAGTCCCAGCTGATCGGGAGGAAATGGGGATTTTGCAGTACCCTTCCCCTGGAGTGGGGAGGGAATGGAGATTTTGCAATATCCTTCCCCCAGGAGTGGGGAGGAAATGGGGATTTTGCAGTACCCTTCCCCTGGAGTGGGGAGGGAATGGAGATTTTATAGTATCCTTCCCCTGCCACGCCCACCAAGCCATGCCACGCCCACCAAGCCACGCCCACAGAACCGGTAGTAAATTTTTTTGAAACCCACCACTGAGGGGGGGGGGAACCCAGAGAAACTCTAGCCATAAACAAACCATAAACAGACCAGATTGGTCAGTAGCTTATTTCATAAACAGCAGTTCAACAGTCTCGATTGCAGGACTCTGGAGAAGAACGAAGTCACAATGCTCAAAGAGATTTTGGTTTTAATGAACTCATTAAGGTAGTTTATAGGGTGCTATCTCGGTTTCCAGGATGCTGTATTTCACACCCATGTGCTGTGGTGAGCAAGGAGTTTGGTGAACATACTGGAGGTTTCTGTCCAGCTTCTGTGTCACAGGGACACTTAACCCCATGTTGACTTTGGGTCCTTCACCGGGATTTTACGTTAGGGCCACTGTCTGGAGTTTCACTCATTGTTTCCATTTCTTAAACTTTTAAGAAAAAGAATGGGCAGCAGGAATTGGCAGGCAGAGAAAGGGATCTAAGGACCTGTGAGAGGGAACTTGGAGTCCTAGTGGACAACCATTTAAATATGAGCCAGCCGTGTGCAGCAGCTGCCAAAAAAGCCAACACAGTTCTAGGCTGCATTAACAGAAGGATAGAATCAAGATCACGTGAAGAGTTCATACCACTTTATAAGGCCTTGGTAAGGCCACACTTGGAATACTGCATCCAGTTTTGGTCGCCACAATGTAAAAAGGATGTTGAGACTCTAGAAAGAGTGCAGAGAAGAGCAACAAAGATGATTAGGGGACTGGAGGCTAAAACATATGAAGAACGGCTGCAGGAACTGGGTATGTCTAGTTTAATGAAAAGAAGGACTAGGGGAGAAATGATAGCAGTGTTCCGATATCTCAGGGGTTGCCCCAAAGAATTGGGAGTCAAGCTATTCTCCAAAGCATCCGAAGGCAGGACAAGAAGCAATGGATGGAAACTAATCTAGGAGAGAACCAACCTAGAATTAAAGAGAAATTTCCTGACACTGAAAACAATTAATCAGTGGAATGACTTCCCTCCAGAAGTTGTGGGTGCACCAACACTGGAAGTTTTTAAGAAGAGATTGGATAGCCAGTTGTCTGGTATGGATATGTCTCCTGCTTAAAGAGGGGTTAAGGTCCCTTCCAAGGTCCCTTCCAGCCCTGTTATTCTGTTAAGAAGCAGAGCCCTTGCCCTGCCAGTGGAATCAAAATAACTTTGATCAATGGGTTTATATGCAACCTGGCTTTATCTTGTTAGCAGCTTTCAAATAAATAAAGGATTTCTTTCCTAAACTGAAATCCTTCTTCCCACAGCTGGACGCAAAGCCAATTTTCCTGAAGTTTCACATATTTGTGGAAGAATGTCAGGTAAAATAAATGGCATTGAGATTCAGCAGGTAGGCAGGTGACTCTGGTCTCCCCTTTTTTCATTTTACTGGAACATTAACTTATGCTCCAGAGGACACTCAGCTTGCAAAAGAAGGAAGCAAGAAACTTTCAGATGATTTATTGCAGCATTCGCCCCATGTATCATGTCCTTTCGCCAAATATTTCTGCATGAGGAACCTTTGCAAAAAGACTGTTTTCTTTCCTTGAGTTTGGCCAACGCCAACTGTTAAGAGGGCAAGCTTTAGTCACTTACAAAGCCTTAATAAGGCCACCCTTGGATTACGGCATCCTAGTTCTGGTCGCCACGATGCAAAAAAGAAACAGTGCAGAGAAGAGCAACAAAGAGGATTAGGGGGCTGGAGGCTAAAACATAGGAAGAACGGCTGCAGGAACTGCGTATGTCTAGTCTAGTGAAAAGGACTAGAAGATCTCCAAGGTCCCTTCCAATTGGTTGTCACAATACAAAAAAGAAGTTGAGACTCTGGAAAGAAGAAGAGCAACTAAGATGATTAAAGGCCTGGAGACTAAAACATATGAAGAACGGTTGCAAGCGAACAAGGTGGTATCTTGGCTCTATTCTGAAGGCACCAAGAACAGCGAAAATGTCCCAGAAAAGCGAGTGTGCATTTAAACCATTATTGTTAGCCTGTACAACAGACAATAACAGAATAGCAGAGCTTAATCTTCCAGATCTTGCTTTGACTTTAACAGATTAACAGAGTTGGAAGGGACCTTGTAGGTCATCTAGTCCAACCCCCCTCTGCCCAAGCAGGAGACCCTACACCATTTCTGACAGAGGGCAGTCCAGTCTCTTCTTGAAAGCTTCCAGGGATGAAGCTCCCACAACCTCTGAAGACAAGCTGGTTGATTGCTCTCACTGTCGGAAAACTTTTCCTTATTTCCAGGTTGAATCTCTCCTTGTTCCGTTTCCATCCATTATTCCTTGTCTGGCCTTCAGGAAAATAGACAATAAGCAGGCACAGATTTTTTCAACGAACGAATTTGTGCTTTGCATACTTAGGGTGTGGGGGGGAAAGTCTTATTTGTTTATGACAGCAGTTGTTCGATGTGTTTAGAGAGTGAGCTGGCCAGAGGGTTAGATCCCCATCGCAAATAGACCCATTCCATCCACAATGTGACAGGAAGATTGCCTTCCAGCTTTTGTGGCGTGGCAGCTTTCCAGACTCTTCCAGATGTTTGATTCTAGCACAATTAAAACAAATGTTTGCACAGAACTCTCGATGCTGAATAGAAATTTTCTTAGAACGGCAAGCGGAGGAAAGCAAATAATTGGGGAACCGGAGCGGCGTTAGGCTTCAAAACAGGAAAGCGCGAAGCGCAAAACCCACATCTGACCTTAAGCAAAAATTCTGAGGAGATGCATTTTTCAAACTGTAATTCCCTCCCCCCCCCTTGAGCAAATCTGCAAGTGACTTTTGGATCTTTGAGGGACTTTTGGAAAAACCAGGCTTCAAAAGAAACCTGAAGGTCATGGCCATCCATCCATTGGATGTATTGTAGCCTGTCAGCCGCCAGCCCCTCCAGCAGCTGAATCAGAGGAGGAGGAGGAGGCGTGGGAGTCAGGGTCAGCATCAAGGCAACCTGAGAGCTCCGAGGGGGAAGAGGGAATGGAGCTGTCAGAGAGAGAGAGAGGGACGGAGCCTGGGCCGTCCGTCAGCCCTCAGATGGAGAGTCAACAGCCTCCAGGTCTGGAGGTGGCTGATGAGGAAGAGGAGGAATAGCTGGGTCCAGTGCCTGACACGCGGATGCGCAGAAGGCAGAGGAGAGGAGAGCAGTGGAAATCTATGGGCCGGTCCTTGGGACGGAAGAGCCACCGCTGCTAGCGAAGCCCCACCCTAGCTCTGGGGATAAAAGGCAGGGGGCGGAGATGAATAGGTGTGGCAGACAACTATTTATCTTCCGGCCAGAAGGACTCGTTAGCCTGCGGTGAGAGAGAAACTTTTTGCCGGGGCTGCCGGCGCTCCTAATAAAGGAATCTTTGAGTTCACTTCAGAGGGTTTGTCGTGTTTGGGGAGCTGGGTCAGAACAGGAGGCAAAGCAAATGGCTTGAGTCTACTAGGCAAAATACTTCAGAAATTGCAGTTGATCCAGGATTAAATCATGAGCTGATTAACTAGGATTAACTATGTTTTGTCATAAGGTTCCTGCTACTTTGTCCCAATCCATTGGCTGGATGATGGAAGGGAATTAAAGGCAGTCCTCGACTTACGACCACAATTGAGCCCAAAACTTTGGTTGCTAAGTGAGACGTTTGTTAAGTGAGTCCCATTTTACGACTTTTCTTGCCACCGTTGTTAAGTGAATCACTGCAGTTGTTACGCTAGTGACCCGGTTGTTAAGTGAATCTGCCTTTCCCCGTTGACTTTGCTTGTCAGGAGGTGGCAAAAGAGGAACACGTGACCTTGGGACACCGTCATAAATATGAGTCAGTTGCCAAGCGTCTGAATTTTGATCATGTGACTGTGGGGATGCTGCAACGGTCGTAAGTGTGAAAAATAAGTCACTTTTAGGAGTGCCGTTGTAACTGTGAACGGTTATGAAATGAACGGTTGTAAGTCACGGACTATCTATAATATGGTTATTAAGGAAATCCCCATTGACTTTGCTTGTCAGGTTTGCAAAAGGACGGGTGTGTGTGTGTGTGTGTGTGTGTGTGTGTGTGTGTGTGTGTGTGTGTGTCACATGAATACTGCCACCGTCATAAATATGAGTCGGTGGACAGGCATCTGGATTTTGATCACATGACCTTGGGGATGCTGCAACGGTCATAAGTGTGAAAAACGGTCATAAGTCACTTTTTCCAGGGCCGTCGTAACTTTGAACGGTCACAAAATGTACTGGAGTGGGTTCTTCCAGCTCCTCCTCTCTGCTAGACAGATATACAAGTTAATCATTGATTAATTAATAAAAATTGATGTCAATCAATCAATCAATCAGAATAGAGATGGAAGGTACCTTGGAGGTCTTCTAGTCCAACCCCCTGCTCAAGCAGGAGACCCTAAACAATTTCAATCTATCAATCAATCAATCAATCAAACAATCAATCAATCAATCAATCAATCAGGATAGATCTGGAAGGTACCTTGGAGGTCTTCTAGTCCAACCCCTGCTCAGCAGGAAGCCCTACCATTTCAGACAAATGGTTGTCCAATCTCTTCTTAAAAACTTTCAGTGCTGGAGCATCCACAACTTGTGAAGGCAAGCCATTCGACTGGTTAATTGTCCTCACTGTTAGGAAGTTTCTCCTTAATTCCAGGTTGCTTCGCTCCTTGATCAGTTTCCAGCCATTGTTTCTTGTCCTGCCTTCTGGTGCCTTGGAAAATAAGTTGACCCCCCCCCCCACTCTTCTTTGTGGCAGCCCCCGTTTGCAACTGTAGTCTCTTCTGAAAAGCCTCCAGTAATGAAGCACCCACAGCTTCTGATGGCAAGTTGTTCCACTGGTTACTTGTCCTCACTGTTAGGAAGTTTCTCCTTAATTCCAGGTTGCTTCGCTCCTTGATCAGTTTCCAGCCATTGTTTCTTGTCCTGCCTTCTGGTGCCTTGGAAAATAAGTTGACCCCCAAATCTTCTTTGTGGCAACCTCTGAGATATTGGAAGACTGCTATCATGTCACCTCTAGCCCTTCTTTTCAACTAGACAGACCCAATTCCAGCAACCGTTCCTCATATGTTTTAGCCTCCAGTCCCCTAATCCTCTTCTCTGCACTCTTTCTAGAGTCTCCATATCTTTTTTACATCATGGCGACCAAAACTGGACGCAGTATTCCAAGTGTGGCCTTACCAAGGCCTTATAAAGTGGTATTAACACTTCACGTGATCTTGATTCTATCCCTCTGTTTACGCAGCCTAGAATTGTGTTGGCTTTTTTGGCAGCTGCTGCACACGGCTGGCTCATCTTTAAGCGATTGTCCACCAGGACTCCAAGATCCCTCTCCCAGTTACTACTACTGAGCCAGGTACCACCTATGCTATACCAGGAGAGAAGACCAGGACCCATACAACTATTCACCTCCTGTTGCTTTGCCACGATTGTGAGTTCCAGCGATCGGATTTGAGGATAATGGGTCCAGGAGTCTCCTGGCTTAACGGGAAGGTCAGAACTAGCCTGTCGAAGCTGGAATGCCTCAGAGAGAAAGGAAATGCTGACCCAAGCCTCATGCTAGCTGAGCAAATGGCATTTGATATCATATGCGAAATAAATAGATGCGGCAAAAGGAAACCAGGAGGGTGTGTAGGGTGGGCAGGGGGAGAAAACTCCTGTGATTTGTATTTCCTTACAACCACGTGAGGAGGGTTAGGCTGGATCAAGGACAAGAGCAGTTGACTTCTACAGACGGTGGTGGGAACTTTTTGCTGACGTCGGCAGAGAGCTTGGAAGGAAATATCCGGCTGGGAACATTTTGCACAATCATGGATTTTGGAGGGCGGTCGGGGGGTGGGGGGAGGAAGGATTCCAGACACAGGGCCATAAGAGAGGGAAGGGAGGTGGGAGAATAGTAGAACAAAAACTGGCTGTTCGGAGGGGAGGGGGACAGCCAGATTTCTTTCACTCTTCCTGGGCTTTTGGTGGTTGCTAGCCAAGCTTAGCTTTCCAACCATGGAAATGGGTGTAGCAGCCTGGCTTGGAAAATCGCGGTCTTGTTTCTAGAATTTAATAACAGCGAAATTTATGAGGGTGTTAAAGAACATTCAGGATGAACTTCCAGGGTAATTAACATGGGGTCTATAGCAGAATACAGAATAACAGAGTTGGAAGGGACCTTGGAGGTCTTCTAGTCCAACCTCCTGCTTAGGCAGGAGACCCTAGCCTAGACCATTCCGGACAAATGGCTGTCCAGTCTCTTCTTGAAAACCTCCAGTGATGGAGTACCCACAACTTCTGGAGGGAAGCGGTTCCAATGATTACTTGTTCTCACTGACAGGAAGTTTTCCCCTTCATTCTAGCCTGAATCTTTCTTCAATGATCTTCCATCAGTTATATCTTGTCCTGCCCTCTGGTACTTTGGAGAATAGGTGGACCCCCTCTTCTCTGTGAGTCTAAGGGCCAGAGTTGTCTGTGTGTGTGTGTGTGAACTTGTCAAACTCACTTGATCAAAGCCCTACCCCCTTTTTTACATGTAACATGGTCACTCTCTCATCCTCTTCAGCTATGATTCATAACCAATTTGTCCTTCTCTGGAAGTCCCTTGTGTACATATACAAACCTTATTATGTA
The DNA here is from genome assembly GCA_003457575.1 of Thermophis baileyi. Taxonomy (NCBI): domain Eukaryota; kingdom Metazoa; phylum Chordata; class Lepidosauria; order Squamata; family Dipsadidae; genus Thermophis; species Thermophis baileyi. The sequence goes on along the minus strand of QLTV01000962.1, from coordinate 12,072 downwards.
GTTCTAGACAGCATACTAAAAAGCAGAGACATCACCCTGCCAACAAAAGTGTGTATAGTCAAGGCTATGGTTTTCCCAGCTGCAATGTATGGCTGTGAAAGTTGGACCATAAGAAAGGCTGAGCGCCCAAGAATTGAGGCCTTTGAACTATGGTGCTGGAGAAGACTCCTGCGAGTCCCTTGGACTGCAAGGCGATCAAACCGGTCAGTCCTAGAGGAGATCAACCCTGACTGCTCTTTAGAAGGCCAGATCCTGAAGAGGAAACTCAAATACTTTGGCCACCTAATGAGAAGGAAGGACTCACTGGAGAAGAGCCTAATGCTGGGAAAGATTGAGGGCAAAAGAAGAAGGGGACGACAGAGAATGAGGTGGCTGGATGGAGTCACTGAAGCAGTCGGCGTGAGCTTAAATGGACTCCGGGGGACGGTAGAGGACAGGAAGGCCTGGAGGAACGTTGTCCATGGGGTCGCGATGGGTCAGACACGACTCCGCAACTAACAACAAAAATAGGAATTTTCAGGTTGGCCAAGTAGGCCCAATAATTTTTATGCAGCAGCTGAAAATGATCTCAAGGGTTTCTCCAGGTCAAAAAAAAGTTTGGACAGCTTATCATCTGTTGATCTGAAAGCCCCAGGAGTGATTTTGAGAAAATATAGCATACATGATCCACAGGTCTGAAGACCACAGTTTACCTATTGTCAGCCTTATGGGGTAAACTAGACCGTGAAACTGAGTCTGTAGGAAGGCTGAAACACTGGCCAAGTGGTTAAGGCTACAGGCTAGAAACTAGGAGATTGTGAGTTCTAGTCTTACCTCAGATCTGGAAAACAAAACAAAAAGGAAAGTGTTTCAAAGCCCCCCTTGTTTTGGAAGTAGGTAATGAAATCTGCAATTTTATGGGCAGCTGAAAGAGGTGATGTGTATACCTACAAATGCACCTCGACTCACTGACGTCTCGATCTACCAGACTACAACTCCCATCACCCTTGGACAGCATGGCTTGAATAAAGAAAGGCCGGTCCCTTTATTTTCCAGAACGCACACCTGTTGATCTGTAAAGCAAGGGCTCTTCGGGATCAAAATCCTCATTCTGCAGATCTGCAGAGAGCTATCTCCATCAATGCAGCAGATGATAAATGCAAAGTGGTGTGACTAACCGACTGTATGTTTTATTCACAATAAAAAATACTGCCTTGATGATACTAATAGATCTTTTGAAAATGAACCGCTTCAAAAAGCTGAAGCTTTAATACACAGATACAAAATTATGTCTTCAAAACTATATAAATCACGGCTAGGCAATAACGCAATTAATTTTCATGCCTGCCTTGGTGACCTACTTAGTCAGACCACAAACACTAATCTTGCTGGGTAATTAAAAGAGAGTAAATACCATTTGTCCAAGCCCCCCAACAATTTGTTGCAGATGCTGAACAAATTCTGGGCTTTTGTTGATAAGAATTCCTTGGTTGTAAAGGTAAAGGTAAAGGTTCCCCTCGCACATATGTGCTAGTCGTTCCCGGCTCTAGGGGGCAGTGTCTCATCTCCATTTCAAAGCCGAAGAGCCAGCACTGTCCGGAGACATCTTCGTGGTCATGTGGCCGGCATGACTAAACAGCAAAGGCGCACGGAACGCTGTTATCTTCCCACCAAAGGTGGTCCCTATTTTTCTACTTGCATTTTTTACGTGCTTTCGAACTGCTAGGTTGACAGAAGCTGCGACAAGTAACGGGAGCTCACTCCGTTACGTGGCGCTAGGGATTCGAACCGCTGAACTGCCGACCTTTCTGATCGACAAGCTCAGCGTCTTAGCCACTGAGCCACCGCGTCCTTGGTTGTATACAAACTAAATAGCAGTAACTGGGAGAGGGATCTTGGAGTCCTGGTGGACAATCACTTAAATATGAGCCAGCCGTGTGGGGCAGCAGCCAAAAAAGCCAATACAGTTCTGGGCTGCATTAACAGAGGGATACAATCAAGATCACATGAAGTGTTAATACCGCTTTATAATGCCTTGGTAAGGCCACACTTGGAATATTGCCTCCAATTTTGGTCGCCATGATGTAAAAAAGATGTTGAGACTCTGGAAAGAGTGCAGAGAAGAGCAACCAAGATGATTAGGGGACTGGAGGCTAAAACATGAAGAACAGTTGCAGGAATTGGGTATGTCTAGTTTAGTGAAAAGAAAGACTAGGGGTGACATGATAGCAGTGTTTCAATATCTCAGCCACAAAGAAGAGGGAGTCGAGCTATTCTCCAAAGCACCCAAAGAAAGGACAAGAAGCAATGGGTGGAAACTAATCAAGGAGAGAAGCAACTTAGAACTAAGGAGAAATTTCCTGACAGTGAGAACAATTTACCAGTGGAAGGACTTGCCTCTAGACTCGAGGATGTGGATACTCCAACACTGGAGGCTTTTAAGACGGGATTGGACAATGATTTGTCTGGAATGGTATAGGGTTTCCTGCCTGAGCAGGCAGTTGGACTAGAAGACTTCCAAAAACCCTTCCAACTCTGTTATTCTTAAGCAGTCCCTAATGAACCTTACTCATTGGTTCTTCATACATCTGGAAGATAAGTGTGTGTTATGATGCCAGGGGAATGTATTTTTTTATTTATTTTGTCAAGCATATATAAGATTACAGTAAAAGTATGAACATGTATACATGAGATGGTTACGAATACATGGGGACATTAGGACAGGGACGGTAGGCACGCTTGTGCGCTTATGCACGCCCCTTACAGACCTCTTAGGAATGGGGTGAGGCCAACAGTACACAGTCTAAGGTTAAAGTTTTGGGGGTTTGAGGAAGAAACCACAGAGTTGGGTAGTGCATTCCAGACATTGACCACTCTGTTGCTGAAGTCGTATTTACTGCAATCGAGTTTGAAGCGGTTTACTTTGAGTTGTT
>QLTV01000943.1:9627-25426 GCA_003457575.1 Thermophis baileyi | reverse complement strand
ATTAATAATGTTTGTTAAACAAGGTGAAAAATCCAAGGAAGCCAGCACTTTAGACTCCTTGCCGGCTTTCGCGAGACAAACTAATTAAAATAAAATAACAAAATACACAAAACAAACCTCTAAATTCCAAAACTCTGTAGAATAAAGTGCATAAAAATCCATGTCCTGACCAAACCGATCGGTCAGCTGTCCGAAGGCTGTGGTGGCTTTTGCCTCTATTCAACTTTCTTTTCGAGATGCTACCTTCGCTCTTCCTTCGTCTTCGGTTTCTCCCAGCTGAGGACCGAACAGATCTCTTCCCTGAGATTGGCAAGATCCTACTGATCTTGCGCAGAATTCAAAGGATTCCCACCACTCCTTTGATCTAGAAATTAGAAATCCTTCAGGGTTAAATACCAGGGTCATATAGGGGTCTTCATTAGTTTCCCCTAATGAATATAGAACAGGCAGTTCTCGATTTACAACCATTCATCTAGTGACTGTTCAAAGTTACAATGGAGTCACTGAAAAAAAGTGACTTATGACCATTTTTTACATTTACGACCTTTGTAGCATCCCATGATCATGTGATCAAAATTCAGACGCTTGGCAAATGGTTCCGTTGCTGTGTCCCAAGGTCATGTGATTGCCTTTTGCAACCTTTCCACAAGCAAAATCCATGGGGAAGCCAGATTCACTTAACGACCGTGTTACAAACTTAATCAACTGCGTCGATTCACTTAACAACTGTGGTGAGAAAGGTCGTAAAATGGGGCAAAATTCACTTAACAAATGTCTCACCTAACAACAGAAATGTTGGGCTCAATTGTGGTTGAAAGTCGAGGACTATCTTTAACTGCTTTTTTTATGCAGTGTCCTCGTATCTAATCTTTGTCTCATCCCAGCTAATAGCGAAGCCTAAAGGTATCCTCTGATATTATTTCCCACTTCTCCTGATAAGACCCGTCTCATTACTTTCTTCATCATGGGTTGTTGTTGACAGAGTCCAGGGGTCTGCAACCTTAAACACTCAAAGAGCCATTTGGACCCATTTCCCACAGAAAAGAAGACACCGGGAGCCAATAATTTAACAACCGGTGTGACTGGGTGGGCGTGGCCATCTCGACGTCACTCAGTCCCACCTAGTCACATGATGCCACGCCATGCCACGCCTACCCAGCCAGTCATTAGGGCAGAGAACCAGTTGTTAAATTATTTGCCTCACCCCTCCCCTCCCAGCCACCTCTTGCCACACCCAGCCTCAGGTGTGTTCTTCACCTTTTTCTCTCTCTGTGTCTCTCTCTCTCCCTCCCTTCCTCTTTCTCTCTCTCTCTGTCTCTCTGTCTCTCTTTCTCTCTCCCTCCCCCCTCTCTCCTTCCTCTTTCTCTCCCTCTTCTCTTATCTCTCATCTCTCTGTCTCTATCTCCCTCCCTCTCTCCCTCCCTCTTTCTCTCTCCTCTTTTCCTCCCTCCCTTTCTCTTTCTTTCTCTCTCTTCTCTTTCTCTCTCTCTCGTCTCTCTCCCTGCCTCTCTCTTTCTCTCTGCCTCTCTCTCTCTCTCTCTCTCTCTCTGTGTATGTGTGTCTCTTCTTTCTCTCTTGGAAAACCAAGGATGGGCTGACCCGGCAAGCTCTCCTTGGGGCTCTTCCAGAGGTGGGTTCCTCCCGGTTCAGACCGGTTCGCCCGAACTGGTAGAGACCTGCTGGTGATGTCACGATGATGTCACGGATCTGGTTCAGTCGGTGCTGCACCGCCATCTTTTTTTTGAATTTTTTTCAAAAAAAAAATTCAAAATTTTTTTTAAATTTTTTTTCTTCTGCGCATGCGCAGAAGCCGAGTTTCTGGCATTGTGCATGCATCACCATCATGTTTTTGGCTTGTTTTTTAAAAAAATTTGTACTGCGCATGCGCGCATGCGCGTCCACGAGGCGTGTCCACGAGGCGCCTTCACAAGGCGCCTCCACGAGGCGTGGGAGGAAGTGAACCGGCAGTGAGGTAAGTTAGAACCCACCCCTGGGCTCTTCGCTACTCCTTTTCTTTCTTCTTGGCAACTTTTCGGAAATCCGGGCTGGCTGAAGAGCGCGAGCCGCGGCAGAGGCTTTCCCGAAGACAACCCCCCTCCTCCTTCTCCTCACATGATCCCCTGGCTGTGGCAGGGTCGGGAGGGTGCGCACAAGCGGGGAGACACTCCTCAAGCAAGCAGCCGGGCTCGGCCAAAGCACAGCAAAGGCACGTAGGACGGGTGGGTTGACCGGCTGACAGGCAAGCATCTTTGCCTAGGGTGCTCTGGCTTTCTCCGAGCCTGACCCCCGCCCGGGGTGGGTGTGCGAGCTTCAGCAGGGCCATCCCCCTTTTCCCACTGCTCTGAGCTTATTTACTCGAGTGACTGCACCAACAAGGGCCGGAAGAAGCGACCGCGAGACCCAGCAAGAGATGAGACCCAGACACTTCTCCATCCCCCGCCGTTGCCCTTACCTTCTCAGGCCAGGCGAGGAATGAGTGGGAGGGGAGGAGAGAGGGGTGGGGCCAGCTAGTGGTGGTATCATCCCGTTCCCTGAACTGCAGAAGTTTACCGGTTTGGCAGGGAGCTGCAGCAGAGGGGTCAAAAAGCCACATGCGGCTCCAGAGCCGTGGGTTGCCGACACCGCTATAGACTAATATGGCTTCCTCTGCTACAATGTCTCCTTAATTTGACACTAAAATAGTTAGTAAAAATAGTGTTGGTCATCAGCTTCATTACTATAGTGGAATAGATTGGCACTGGACCAATAAAGTTTAAGTTGGGATACTTTCCTGTTAGTTCAAGCAGTAGTGAATAGGAGTTTAATTCAGCCGTAAGGAAGAGCCCAATGTCTCTGTACAAAAGAGTTAAATGATAAAGCTTGAATTTGGGACAAACTATATAAAACATATACCATCATCATTCTGATACTGTTAAGTCTGCTATTCTCTATAACCTTAACACAGATAATAAGATTTGTCCTGTCCTTGTTGGGTATCATACCAGAAAAATATACTAAAGGAAATATGTACTTAATATTACATGTATTAACAGCGGCTAGAATTGCATTTGCGCAACACTGGAAGAACATAGAGATCCCTACAGAAGAGAATGTAATAAAAAAAAGTACTAGAATGTGCAGAAATGAATAGACTAACACTTAAAATTAAAGACAAGGAAGACACTGAATATTTCTTAATTTGGGATTTGTTTTATCAATGGTTAACGAGTAGAAACAGAAGTTAGATTTCTTTAAAAATACAAGAGAATGACTAATTTTGTAAAAATGGTTTATCAAATGTATAATTAAGCACTACTGTTATTATATGTTTATTATTGTTATGAGGCATTACTGCGACATGATTATTACTAATATTATGAATACTATTATGACTATTGCTCAAATTAACTGTACCCAGACAACACACTGTTTATATAGACATTGAAATTTTTGCCCTTTCTATATTTAAGAAAAATAAAAACATTTATACCGTGTGTGTGTGTGTGTGTGTGTATAAGATTTGTACTTTGTATCCATGGTATGAGTCAAATATAGAGAAACTTAAGCGAGAGCATTTGGGTGCCAGGCCCTGAATTATGCGCAGGCCCCAGCTGCTGTAAAGTAAGACATGCCCTGAAAATAAGACTTAATATTGTTTTTTTATATACCGTGTTTCCCCTATAATAAGACATGTCCCAATAATAAGCCCAACAGGGCTTTTCGGGACATGCGTTGAAATAAGCCCCCTCCCTGAAAATAAGGCCCCCCAATTACTTTCCAGGGAAAGGGGGGGGGACATGCCGGGAGCCGCTCTTTTTGCAGCGGGCACTCTTTTGGCCGGGAGAGCGAGAGCAAGCGAGAGGCGGGTGTGCGCACACCCCGCGGGACTAGCTCGGCTCCTCTGGGCTCTGCCTATGGCAATTTGAAACACGGTCCTGTCTGCGAGGAAGAGGAGGCAGGCTCTGCCTCCGGCGGCATTTTGAAATGTGCTCTGAGCCCAGAGGAACCAAGCCTCTCCCGCCGGGCATGCGCGCACCCGCCTCTCGCTTGCTCTCTCTGTCTCCGAGGAACGCGATGGAGCTACAAGTCCCAGGTAGGATGCGCGTCTCACGCCCCGCCCCGCCTCACCTGCCATCCCCAAATTGCGCCCCACTGTGAGACGCTCATCTTACCTGACACTTGTAGCTCTGTCGCATTCCTCGGTGTTGTATCCACTGACCCTCCACCGCCTCCAGCTCTCGAGTGAAGCGGGAGGGGGAAGAAACACTCGCGGGCTGCCTGAGGAAGCCAAGCTACCAGCAAAACCTCTAGCTGGGCTCAGCGGCAGAAGCAGCCGGGCACGCGCTTCCTTGTCTCTTCCAAACACGCCCCTCTCTCTCTCGGCAAGGGGGGCGGGGAAAGTGCACTTAAGACACAGCACCAGTAGAAGGAACCTTTTAGCTGCATACTGAACGCAAGAAATCTTTCTGCCCTTTCGCTCCAAGAGGCTGCACAGGAGCGATGAGTCTTACAAAGACTCATTTCTGGTGGAGTTTGCAAGAGAGAAAGATTTCTTGCCAGCAGCGTGCAGCCCAAAGGTTCCTGCTGAGAGAGGGGGGGGGAGGGAAGGAAGGAGGAAAGGCAGGTGCTTTGCCTCAGGCAGCCCATGAGAGTTTCTTCCCCCTCCTGCTTCGCTCGAGAGCCGGAGGCGGTGGAGGGTGAGTGGACACAACACCGAGGAACGGGTGGCTGTTCCTGCAGGGGATTCACACGCACCACCCTCGCCTGCATCCCCCGTCTGAAGGACACAGGGAGGGCAGGTGGAGGATGAGTGGCCCGAGCCAGCGAGCGAGCGAGGGAGACGGGGGCGGGAGGTAGAGCCGAAGGGGCGGCGAGACTGACCTGCGGCCCGGTGCTCTCTAGCTGACTACAAGTCCCAGGAAGGACGCGTGTCTCCCACCCCGCCCCGCCCAACCTGCCACCCCCAAATTGCACCCCACCGCGAGACGCGCGTCCTACCTGACACTTGTAGCTCCGTCGCGTTCCTTGGCATTGTGTCCAGGGTAGCCCGTTGTAAAAGAAAACGTCTCGCGAGTTCGAGAAGTTTGATTGAACTCGCGAGACGTTTTCTTTTAGAACGGGCTTCTCTGGACACAACACCGAAGGGCACCACCGCAAGATGCGCGTCCTGCTCCACGAGGCAGTGGCGGCGGGCCAGCCACTCGGCCAGAGCCAAGAACAGGGAGGGGAGGCGGCGGCGATGGGACATCCAGTCCCACGCTCACCACCTACTGCACCCCCCAAAATAATAAGCCCCCCACCCCGATAATAAGGCCAAGGCTATATTTCGGGGGTCAAAAAACTATAAGCCCCTGTCTTATTTTCGGGGAAACACGGTACTTAAAATGGTCATTAGGGCACAGAACCAGTTGTTAAATTATTTGAATCCCACCACTGGGTGCATTTATGAAATCAATGAATATTTTTTTTCTCTGAGTTCTTCCTGACAGCCCCCCCCCCCCCCACACACACACACACACACACACACACACACACACACACACACACACAGAGTTTCTTTCTACAACCCCCAACAGCTGCAGAGGTGCTTGGGTTCTGCTTCTCGCCCCTCCCTGCACCCAGTCTGGAGCGTTGGGCTCCTCCGAAGCAGAACTGAGGAACTGGCCATGATCCAGCAGGCAACAAGCCTCGATTCTTCATCAGGGCAGCTCGGGACTGCCTTCCTCCGCCTGAGTCTCCAGGTGAGGCAGCCCCTTGGTCCTGGGCCCCACTGGAAGTAGATGAAGGGGCCCTTCCTGTCTTCTGAGAAGTGAAAGCAATGGGAGAGGCTCTCCAGGGGAAGCAGAACTCCAGCAGCTCTGAGGGTCCCCTCCATCTGGCAGAGTCCCTGGGGTCAGTCTAGATCAGGGATGTCCAACTCAATTGGTGAGGGCTGTGGTTGACCTCGGGGGTCTGGCCGGGCATGGCCAACTGTGTGGGCATGGCCAGCCTGATGCCACTCACTGGGTGTGGCTGACTCAGAACAGTCCAGTCCTCGAGCACCGGGATCCCACAGCCCAGCCCTGCTTCCCTGAGGGGACATCCATTTATCTCCTCCTCAAGGCTGCTGCGAGTGCCACTGCGGGGTGAGGCCAGGCGAAGAGGCTGGGTGGGGTGGGACCAACAAGCTGCAGCTGTTTCTGGGCAGAGTGAAGCGTAGAGGCCAGTCTCCACACACTTGCCACAAATGTGCCTGAACACCAGGGGTGAAATCCAGCAGGTTCTGACAGGTTCTGGAGAACCGGTAGTGGAAATTTTGAGTAGTTCGGAGAACCGGCAAATACCACCTCTGGCTGGCCCCAGAGTGGGGTGGGAATGGAGATTTTGCAATATCCTTCCCCTGGAGTGGGGTGGGAATGGAGATTTTACAGTATCCTTCCCCTGCCACTCCCACCAAGCCACACCATGCCCACCAAGCCATGCCCACAGAACCGGTAGTAAAAAAAATTGGATTTCACCACTGGTGCACACCTGCCTCCTCCTGTGCACACGCAATTATGACAAGCACATGGAGACTGGCCAATATGTTTCACTCTGCCCGGCAACAGCTGCAGGTTGTTGGCCTCACCCCGCCAAGCCTCTTTGTCTGGTCTCTCACCTCTGTGCCCACCCTCACCCGCCGCCTGTGTGCACGCATGCCCGCCAGGATGGGGTGGGCCAGGCCGAAGCAACGCTGGTCTCGGATATGGCCCAAGGGCATTGAGTTTGACACCCCTGGTGGTCTAGATGGTCTCCACCCCTCCCTCCCTCCCAAGAAAGAGAGGCCCCGAAAGGAAGCTGGGTTGGAGGGGGGTGGTCTCAGCAGGAGAAGGTCCAGGCTGCCATTAACCTCCTCTCCCCAACTTGCCACCTTCAGCCTCCATTTCTCAGAGGTTGCAAACAGGACAAAGAGTCATCAACTACTAAAGAAAAAAAGATATCCTTTTGCATTGGAGAGCAGGATTAATTCATGAGTGCTGTAGAAAAAGAGATGGGGAAGAAAATTAGAAAATGAAGAGAAATGTTTAGAGTAAAAACATATTTTTCTTCCCTTTCAGCCCCCCACCCAGAGGTGGGTTGCTGCTGGTTCGGACCGGTTCTATAGAACCGGTAGCGGGAATTTCCCCCCGCTCGCCGAACCTGCAGTGATGGCCAGTTGGCCACGCCCCCAAACCGGCTCTCTCGGCAGCACCATAGACGGCACCATCTTAGTTTCCGCTTCTGCGCATGTGCAGAAGCTGTTTTTTGCTTCTGCACATGTGCAGAAGCTGGGTTTTCGGCAGGAAGCGAACTGGCGGTGAGGTAAGTTAGAACCCACCCCTGCCCCCACCCCCAAGGCAGGCCCACACTGCAGGGGGGTGATTGATAGGCAGGGACAGATTGTGGGAGAATCCACCCATTTCAGGGAGGAAAAGGCTGGGATTCCTCCCCATTTCATCTCCAGGGGCTTCTGGAATTCTCCCTAATTGACTTAATTAGAGGGTTAATTAAGACGGGAGGCTCTTCTTCTCTCCCCCTCTCTCCCCCCTGCCTCCCTGCAGACGTTTCATATGAACAAAGAAGATGGGGCTACAATGGGGGTGGCAGCAAAGGGGGGAGCCTGGGGGTCACTTGACCAAAAATTGTTTGAATTCTCACAAGGAGAAGGGGGGTGTCAGGAAGAACAGCCTGTCAAGGTGCCGACTAATGAACCCAAACGACTCTGCATGGGGTGCCAAGAAGGATCATCTCGGACGGGGTGGGGTGGGGTGGAGTTCCAGTTCACAGTGAAGGTTTGGAGGGAGAGAGTTCATTAAGTTGATAGGGTCATCTCAAGGGCTTAGCTCCACCTTCCATCCAAGTACAAATGGAGCAGAGGAATGAGCTAATGCAATGATAGAACAATACCTATGTTAATTATCGGCAATCTAGCTGGGCAGATCTCCTGCCATTTGCTGAAGTGGCCTACAATACCGCAGTGCATAGTAGCACAGGACTCATCCCTTTTAAAATAGCCACTGGGATGGAATTTGTCCCCATGCCTGAATACCCTCAGGAACCCCCCTCCACAGTGAGCCTAACGGAATGGGTGGGTTCCTTAAAAAATGTGTGGGGGAATGTAAACCTGGGGTGCTCCCTCCCCAAGGGAGGAATGGGAAGGAATGGCCCCCTCCTTTCCTTCCCTTTTGCAATTTATTTATTTATTTATTGAATTTATATTGCCACCTATTCGCCAAGGGTGGGTTCTAACTTACCTCACTGCCGGTTCGCTTCCTCCCGCGCGGCATGGCCGTGCCTTGCACAGTGCCGAAAAATCAGAAAAAATCCCCCCCCCCCAAAAAGCCAAAAACAAGATGGCAATGCATGCGCAGTGCCGGAAACTCAGCTTCTGCGCATGCGCAGAAGAAAAAAAACCTGGAAAAATATTCCACCCCAAAAAAAATTCAAAAAAAAAAAAGATGGCGGCGTCCACGGACCGGCACCGACCGAACCAGATCTGTGACATCACTGTGACATCACCAGCGGGTCGGTACCGGTTCGGGCGATCCGGTCCGAACTGGGAGGAACCCACCTCTGCTATTCGCCGATGGCAACTCAAGGCGGCTTACAGAATATAAAACCACATTTAAAACAATAAAAACTAACAAAAAGAATCAAATAAATTAATATAGTACAATATAACAAAATCACCCTCCACCTCCCACCCACCCCAAAACTTAGAAAAATTCTGGGCAAGATTTTAGCGTTTGTGTGTGCTTTTTTTTTTTATTCTAATACTTTTTCAAGTCTCTGTACAAAAAAGCTGTCCCAAATTCCAAAAATTTGCAGTATCCACAGCAAGGAGATTTTGTTCAGGCATCTTTTTCTTTTAAAAGGAACAATTAAGAAATTTAAAAAACCACCTATAACTTGCAGGAAGGGCTGTGATGAGGGAGGAAGAGGAGACACTCACCTGCAGATGGTTGGATGGGAGTTGCTGGAAGGAGAAAAAGACCCAATCAGAACCCTTCATGGGCTGGAGGACTCAGGGGTCCCCCTCCCCATTGATAGCCCATAATAGGTTGTGTGACCTTCACTTATAGCCCCTCAAAGAACAGAAGTTCCCAAGCATTTTTCTCAAGGGGACCCTCTTGGCCATCTGCTAAGCTTGATGAGAGGCCTCCCCTAGATGGTCCCCTCCCCACAACCTCTCATCCAGCCCCCCAGACTCACCTTTCTTGCTCTTCAGGTAGGAGAAGAGCCCCACAGCCAGGAAGGCCACTCCTATCACGGCCCCCATTATCCCCATCCAGAGTTTGCTCCTGGCAGAGCTGGAGGAACGGGGCTCTGGGGAAGGAGAAGGAGCCTCACCTGAGCAGGAGGATCTGGCCCACCTTCCCCCAGGAGGGTCCATTCTGGCTCCCACCACAAGGAGGGTCTCTCCCCCTTCTCAGGGCAGGATGGGGTCCCCAGACCAGAAGGGGAGGGAGGGGAGGGGCTTACCCCACTGGACAGTGATGGGGGCCTCCAGGCTAGCGTGCTCCACCTTGCAAGTGTAGATGTCCCCCCGCTGGGGCTGGGTCTCAAGCAGCACCTGGAGCTGGTAGGTCCAGTCTCCATTCTGGAGCTCCTCCCCGAAGGCCACGCCCTCCTTCTCCGGCCGGCCGTTCTTCAGCCACTGGACCTCGATCTCCACAGGGTAAAAGCCCGTCGCGGTGCAGAGGAGGATGGTGTTGGGGGAAGCGGGGTCCATCTTGGTGGGGGAGATGGTGACAGTGGGCTTGGCTGGAGGGAAGAAGGAGAAGGAAGGACATGAGAGACACAGGAGGGCCCAGAACAGAAGACCAAGTTGGTTAGTTCAGGCCAAAGCCCCTTTTCACTCCTAAAAATATTCTGTGTTTTGAGTGTCTGTGGAGATTCTCAGTCATCACTTCTAACCGTTACTTATACATATTAACTGTAATAGCTTCTATCATATAACAGTGTGCATAATAACATTTCCCCAATTTTTAGCTTCTATTTTCTTTTTAATAAAACAAATCCCATATTAAAATGTATTCTATATCTATCCATTGTCAGTGTTCCAATAAACACCCCAACGAAAGAAAACTCCGAGGCTAGAAGTTCCTCAAAGTTCCAATTTATTAGAAATGTCATGTTGGCAACATCTGGGGAAACCCGAATCTAGAAGCTTCCAGGGTTTCCCCACCCAGTTGAAAGTTCACAACCCTGCCCCACACCCACAAGCTCATCACAAGGTCCAATCAAATCTTCATGTTCAACTGGATCAGGGGTGGGTTCTAACTTACCTTGTCGCCAGTTCGCTTCCTCCCGTGCCACGTGGCTGCACGCATGCGCAGTACTGAGAACCCGGCTTCTGTGCTTGCGCAGAAGCAAAAAACAGCTTCTGCGCATGCGCAGAAGCCAAAAACAAGATGGAGGCGCCCACGGCACCGCCGAGAGAGCTGGTTCGGGGGCGTGGCCAGGCAGTGATCGCTCCCGGTTCGGTGAGCCGGGGAAAATTCCCCGCTACTGGTTCTATAGAACCGGTCCGAACCGGGAGCAACCCACCTCTGAACTGCATACTGTCTCCACGCAGGTGCAGGCACTCTAGTCCTTGAGTAAAGAATTTTGTTATGACTAAGTATCTACCGCTCCAACAAAAAAACCCCTCCCAATTTCCCAGGCTAAAATATGTGGCAGTTGAACCAAACAGATATAATGGCTTCCAGAACTGACATCCATCATCTCTTGTTCTTTTTAGTATTTCAACTCTTATTGACTTTTTGATCAGTCTCCCTTGCTCTTCCCTTAGGATTTAAAAAGTAAAAAATAAGGGATGATGGATAGATAATACTTATTAATATGGAATTGTATTAGGGGCTAGTACTAAGAGATAGAAAGTTAATACCACTTTATAAGGCCTTGGTAAAGCCACACTAGGAATACTGCATCCAATTTTGGTCGCCACAATGTAAAAAAGATGTGGAGACTCTAGAAAGAGTGCAGAGAAGAGCAACAAAGATGATTAGTGGACTGGAGGCTAAAACATATGAAGAACGGTTGCAGGAACTGGGTATGTCTAGTGTAATGAAAAGAAGGACTAGGGGAGACATGATAGCAGTGTTCCAATATCTCAGGGGTTGCCACAAAGAAGAGGGAGTCAAGCTGTTCTCCAAAGCACCTGAGGGTAGAACAAGAAGCAATGGGTGGAAACTAATCAAGGAGAGAAGCAACTTAGAACTAAGGAGAAATTTCCTGACAGAACAATTCACCAGTGGAACAACTTGCCTCCAGAAGTTGCGAATGCTCCAACACTGGAAGTTTTTAAGAAGATGTTGGATAACCATTTGTCTGAAGTGGTGTAGGGTTTCCTGCCTAAGCAGCGGGTTGGACTAGAAGACTTCCAAGAAAACCTTCCAATTTCATTGTCACCAAAATTCTGTATAGCAATAGCAATAGCACTTAGACTTATCTATCGCTTCATAGTGCTTTTACAGCCCTCTCTAAGCGGTTTACAGAGTCAGTGTATTGCAAACCCCAACAATCTGGGTCCTCATTTTACCCACCTCGGAAGGATGGAAGGCCGAGTCAACCTTGAGTAAATTGACCCAGACAACGTACTGTTCACTAAGTATGTTGAAGGAAAATAAAATAAAATGAGCTTCTCAGTCATCCAGGTCATGGTTGTCCCAAAGGTGCTTTTTTCCCCAAAAGGCAACTGGATTTGTTTTTCTGTTAAAACATTCCACGTCTCATCCAAGGAGTTTCTTCAGTTCTGACTGTCCGAACTGAAGCTTCTTGGATGAGGAGCAAAATGTCTTCAAGGAAAAACAAAGTCTATTTGCCTTTTTAAAAAACACCTTTGGGACGGTGTTTTGAGTCATCCTTCAAAGCAAATTGCAGCAAGACATGAAAAGGGATCTTGAAAAAAGGGAAAACCTAAATCCTTCCTGGTTGGGATCAGGTGAACTCATCAAAAGGGAGGAATCCTCAAAATAGGCAAATCTGGCAGCAGAATAACAGAGTTGGAAGGGACCTTGGAGGTCTTCTAGTCCAACCCCCTGCTCTGGCAGGAGATGTTACACCATTTCAGACAAATGTTTGTCCAATCTCTTCTTAAAACCATCCAATGTTGGAGCATTCATAACTTCTAGAGGCAAGTAGTTCCACTGGCTAATTGTTCTCACCAGTAGTGGGTTTCAATTCCCGTCGCTACCGGTTCGCTATTGGGAGCGCGTGCGCACGACACTTCTGTGCATGCACAGAAACTTCTGTGCATGTGCAGAGACATCCGGGCGGGTGGGCAGAGCCTCCCGCCACCGCTACCGGTTTGCCCGATCCGGGGCGAACCGGTAGCAACCCACCACTGGTTCTCACTGTCTGGAAGTTTCTCCTTAGTTCTAGGTTGCTTCTCTCCTTGATTAGTTTCCATCTATTGCTTCTTGTACTGCCTTCAATGCCCTGAGATGGAAAGAAACTTCTGCCAGATGTGGTGGAGATGGAAAGAAACCCAGAAGATAGGGAAGACATACACAGCACAATTCAGATAATTACAGGGATCTCAATCAATCAGAATAGAGCTGGAAGGGACTTTGGAGGTCTTCAAGTCCAGCCCCTTCAGACAAGTGACTGTCCAATCTCTTCTTAAAGACCTCCAGTGATGAAGCACCCACAACTTCTGGTGGCAAGCTGAACATTCCACGGGTTAATTCTCCTCATTGTTATTTTCTATCCATTGTTTCTTGTCTCAGTCAAAATGAAATCACATTTTTAAAAATTAGGTGTAATAATGGAATATTTATGGATTAATAAAATTTATTTGCCGCCCATCTCATGATGAAATGACTCTAGGCAGCTTACAGCATTAAAACATTAAAATCCTAAGAGATAAATATTTCTATAGCAACAAAACTGGAACTCCCAATCAAAATCATAGTTAAAAGAAGGGAGGGAACAGGAAGCATTGGGGGGAGGGGAGATTGCCTCTTAATTCAACAACCACCTTCGGTGTGATGCTCCCCCATGAGGGTCCCAGGTCATCCAGCAGAGCCAGGTCTTCGGCCTCTAAAGAGGGTGGGGAGAGATTCCACCTCAGGGGGGACCAGATGTTCCAGGGGGCAGAGAAGGCCCTGGACTCCCCCAGCTGGAATTCCTTGACCGAGGGCCCACAGTGGGCCTTCTCTACCGGCAGAGGTGGGGTGGGTCAGGCCCCTTGGGGTGTGAAGGTCCCTCAAGGAGGCTGGACCCAGGCCGTGCAGGGCTTGGGATGCCACGACCAGCACCTGGAACTGCACCCGGAAGCAGATTGGCAGCCGGTGCAGCTCACGGAGCAGTGGTGGCACTACCCCCTTCCCTCCCTTGCCAGAGATCATCAACCAGTGTGACCAAAGCTGTTTCTATCCCATAATTGGGCCTGAATCCTGACTGAAAGGGGTCCAGATAATCCATTTCATCCAGGATCACCTGGTTTCTTAAGGAGGGTGGGAACCAGGGTCCCCTTAGAAGCCACCCCCCCCCCGGGAGTGTCCCTTCCTGCCATTAGAAGTTCTAGCAGGTGGTACCTGCTGGTCCCCGTCTGGGAGGTTTTGAACCAGCCAGGTGGGAGAAGGATCGGACTGACAGGTGGGGGCCCTGACAGCATGGAGGACCCTCTCCACTTCCTCAGGTCCAACAAGATCAAACTGTTCCCAGATAACAGGAACTCTCCCCAGGCACTGAATCCGAGTGACTTTCTCCGTCAGGTGTGGGAGAAATTCCTCTGGGCGGTCCTGAAGGTGACCAGCTGAGCTCTTCTCCCCCAAAAGGGACCGAGTTACCCAGAAGGGGGCTGTGGGGGCACTGGGCCTTCTTGAGGCCTCTAAGTCCTCCTTCCTTTCCCTCCAGAGCAGTGGTCACCAACCAGTGGTCCGTGAGGAAATTTTGGTGGTCCGCAGAAAAATTATTTGCATTTTTTATATTGCACTAAATACTATTTATCTTTTTTAAAAATTCATATTAGTGGTCCGCAGGATTTAAAATTATGAATTTAGTGGTCCCTGAAGTCCGAAAGGTTGGTGACCTCCAATGTTCCCTCTAAGCTGCACGGCCGTGCACGTGACAGGGAATCGCCGCACGGCAGTTTCCAACTGCCACGCAGCGATTTTCAATGTCAGAGGGAACATTGGTGACCTCTGCTCCAGAGAAGCTCCAGGGGTCTCTTGAGCCTTTTCGGACACTGAACTCCTCCATGAGGAGAGATCATGTATGAATATAAATACACATTTCTTGAGCAGGGGAGAGAGAGAAACCTTGCTGGATTCTCCTCTCCCCCACCCCGTGAAATCATATGTGGGTGGATTTTCTGGGGGATCAAAGGGATCCCAGATTCCAGACCTGAAGAGAGTTTGGACTCTGGGGAAAAAAGAGAAGATTATGGGAAGAAGATTTTGTAAATCTGAGAGTATAGAATAAATAAGGAATAAACCTTTATCCAGGAGAATCTGAATGGAACAAATGAGGGGGAGGGGTTCCTGGCGTCCCCCTCAGTGGTGAAATTCAAATTTTTTTATCAACCGGTTCTGTGGGCGTGGCTTGGTGGGCGTGGTGTGGCTTGGTGGGCAGGGCAGGGGAAGAATATTGCAAAATCTCCATTCCCTCCCACTCTGGGGCCAGCCAGAGGTGGCATTTGCCGGTTCTCCGAACTACTCGAAATTTCCGCCACAGGTTCTCCGAACTACTCAAAATTTCAGCTACCGGTTCTCCACAACCTGTCAGAACCTGCTGGATTTCACCCCTGGTCCTCCTCCCAGGGAAGCCCCCTCCCCAACCCGCTCACCTCACCGGCCAATCAGACGCTCCTCCGTCTTTGGTGCCTCGTAGTTGTTCACTGCGTAGTTGTGTCGGCAGATGGAGTCCACAGTGGCCTTCACGTCCTGCAGGATGAGCTTATTGCTGTTAAAGTTGTCCGCATCCACCTGCCCTAACGCCGTGAGGGCCACGAAGTCTCTGCGGTCGCTGTCGAAGCGCAGAAACTCCTGCTGGTCATAGAACTCCCTGTAGAGGAACCGCACCCGCTGCGTCCCGTTGAGGAAGTGGCACTCGTGCTTCCACTGGTACAAGAAATGGGCTGCAAACAAGAGGAGAGGAGGAGGAGGAAGGGCGTCAGGAGGGAGTCCAGGGCCCATCGTTCCCAGCTGTAGGTAGAGGAGGAGGGACCACGCAGGAAGGGGGAGGGGCAGGAGAGTTGCTGCGAGAGACTGATGGCAGACGCCCCCTGGAGGAAGGAAGGGGAACTTTGGGGGTCCCAGGGGGAGTGGAACCTGCTGGGGGTCTGGAGAGGGGATGAAAAGAGGGGAAAGAGGGGACCTCTTTCCTACTGTGCCCCCCTCCTTCCTCCCAGGGTGGAGAAAGGCAGGCAGAAGTTCAACTGGCCCAGCAGACCTTCCCTCGGCCGGGAACTTTGGATCCTGGTGGGGCTTCTTTATGCTCCCCCCAAAAGGCAGGAAGTATAGGGGGAGGGGGTGAAGAGACCACCAGAAACCCTCTGGGCTGGAGGTATATACTAAATACATATACTAAAATTTTACATACTAAATTAATATATTTTATTTTCAATTATAACTTATAAGCTGCCCAGAGTCCCCTCGTAGGGGACATAATATCATAGAACAGAATAATGGAAGGGACCTTGGAGGTCATCTAGTCCAAACCCCTGCTCAAGCAGGAAAGCCTTCAGACCATTTCAGACAAGATGGGCACCATAAAAATGTAATGTACATAGATAAAACAATTATTATTATTATTATTATTATTATTATTATTATTATTATTATTATTATTATTATTATTATTATTATTATTA
>QLTV01000897.1:159626-171030 GCA_003457575.1 Thermophis baileyi | reverse complement strand
CCTTTCCTTTCCTTTCCTTTCCTTTCCTTTCCTTTCCTTTCCTTTCCTTTCCTTTCCTTTCCTCTCCTCTCCTCTCCTCTCCTCTCCTCTCCTCTCCTCTCCTCTCCCCTCCCCTCCCCTCCCCTCCCCTCCCCTCCTCTCCTTTCCTTTGGTTGCTGCTTAGCAATGGTCAGCTTGGAGCAAACCTGCAGAATGACTGCAGGTAATTCTTGACTTACAACCGTTCATTTAGTGACCGTCCGAAGTGACAATGGCATTGAAAAAGATGACCGAGGACCATTTTTAACACTTATGACCATCGTAGCAGCCTTATGGTCACGTGATCAAAATTCAAAGCCTTGGAACCTGACTCATATTTATGACCGTTGCAGTGTCCCGGAGTCAGGCGATTCCCTTTGGCGACCTTCAAAGTGAAGGGGGGGGGAGAAGCCTGATTCACTTAACGACCGCTTAATAACTGCAGTGATTCACTTAACGACTGGTCCAAGAAAGCTGGGAAAATGGGGCAAAACTCCCTTGACAAAGGTCTTGCTTAGCGATGGAAATTTCGGGCTCAACTGTGGTCATAAGTGGAGGAGTGTGGCCCCCAAACATGAGCAGAGGGGGGGCACTGCCCCACTACCACACTGCTATCCTATGTGGGCAGAAACCCTCTGTTGGCCGTCTCCAAGCAGCCCTCCCAGCCGGTTGTGGCTTGTAGTTCCACAGTGTAGTGGCTTGCCCGAGTCCCGCGCAGCCGCCCATGGATCCAGAGGACCAAGAGCCGACTGTGGCGTGGCAATATCGTCCTGTGTACCCGGCGCCTGGGTCAGATACCGAGGGGGACTCAGTGCCAGAGGATGACAGCCAACCAGGGCCTTCCGCACCTCCTCAGTGGGAGCTGAGTGACTCAGGAGAAGAGGAGGAGCCTCTGCTTGATGCTAGGGCACGCAGGGCAGCTAGCAGGCAGGAGTGGCTCTGCAGGAGGAGGTCTCCTCGTGTGTAAATCTGCAGGCTGATTGGCCACGCCCTAAGGCTATTTAAGGCTTCAGCACGCTGAAGCCAGCGCTGGAAACAACTTGTTGCATATTCTCTGACCACATCTTGCTGCTCTTGGGATTTCTACGGCGTTGATTTCTGGACTTTCATTCCGGGCTTTTTGCCAACTTCTGTGAGTTACTGATAACGGAGGAACTAATTGACTGTTTAATTTGGGGGTTTGAATTCTGGCCAACTTTATACCGGACTTTTGGCACGACGGACTTTATTGTTATTTAAGGACTTTAACATCTAGCTACTAAGAATCCTTTATTAGTAGTAAAAGGATATTATTTGACAAACCGTGTGTGTGTGTCATTTCGTAGGGCTTGCCGTGCTAGGACACAACACACAGGTCAATCTCTCCGGCGCTCACCTGCGGGCAGTAACAACCAGGTAAGCAGCGTGGAATGTCCTTGCAGAACTCCGGGTGCTTCAGGGTGGAGCAGTGGCTGTCACAGGGGGAGCCACACGGCCGGAACTCAAAGGGGGGGACACAGCTGGACTCTGGGAAAAGGCACAGGAAGAAGTCAGCGCAAACGTTTGATGGGCAGCCCTGCGGAGCGCTGCTTTCTGAAACCGGGGGGGGGGAAGGGGGCGCCTGACGAGGAGACAAGTTCTAGTGGCTAAGCTACCAGGCTAGAAACCAAGCGACGGTGAATTCTAGTTCCACCTTAGGTACCAAAGGCAGTTGGGTGACTTTGGGCCAATAACCAGGAGAATAAAGAGTTCTAGTCCCGCCTTCGGCATGGAAGCCACTGGGTGAGTTTGGGCCAATCGCCGGGAGACTGGGAGTTCTAGTCGTGCCTTAGGTATGAAAGCCATTGGGTGAGTTTGGGCCAATCACTAGGAGAGTGGGAGTTCTAGTCCTGCCTTAGGCATGAAAGCCGGCTGGGTGACTTTGGGCCAATCACTAGTAGAGTGGGAGTTGTAGTCCTGCCTTAGGTATGAAAGCCGGCTAGGTGACTTTGGGCCAATCACCAGGAGACTGGGAGTTCTAGTCCCACCTTAGGCATGGAAGCCACTGGGTGAGTTTGGGCCAATCACCAGGTGACGGTGAGGTCTAGCTCCTCCTTAGGCGTGAAAACCATCTGGGTGACTTTGGGCCACCCTCTCAGTCCAACCCACCTCACAGGGTTGTCGTTGGGGCAAAAATAGGAGCAGGAAAGACAATATTAGGTATGTTCGCTACCTTGAATCATTTATGAAGTGTAATAAAGGCAGGATAAAAATGAAATAAATATTTAATAAATAAGAGTGCGGTTTACGATTATGGGAAGTTATGAGAAGACAAGAAAATTGCAGGTTGGAAGATTGTGGGCCGAGGAGGTTGTGATGGCATGGCCTCACCTGAACACTGAGAATAATTGCACATCCGGAATTGCCCATCCAGTCCCAGGCACGGTTCCCGGTCAGTTTCCCAGCCTTGCTGATTCCTGTAGCGCTGCTGCACCAGGAAGCTGCACGAGCAGTGAGTCCATGGGGTCCAGGGACTCCAGGGACAATCTGGAGGAGAGGCAGGACAGGGGAGGATTGGCACCCAGCGGGGTGTTAGAAGCTGCTGCCTCAGAGGACAGAACAGCAGGGTGCTGAGAGAACGGCCTTGGGATCGGGAGGCCCAAAGGAACCACACAACTTTTTAAAAAGAGATCTGGACCACCATTTGTCTGAAATGGTATGGAATTAGCAATAGCAATAGCACTTAGACTTATATACCGCTTTACAGTGCTTTACAGCCCTCTCTAAGCGGTTCACAGAGTCAGCATATCGCTCCCAACAATCTGGGTCCTCATTTTACCCACCTCGGAAGGACGGAAGGCTGAGTCAACCTTGAGCCGGTGAGATTTGAACCGCCGAACTGCAGCTAGCAGTCAGCTGAAGTAGCCTGCAGTGCTGCACTCTAACCACTGCGCCACCTCGGCTCTTTTTCCTGCTTGAGCAGGGGGGTCAACCTTTTCTGCTTGGCTGCCCGCCGGAGTGAGGCGGCGGGGAGAGGGGATGGTTCCGTTCAAGTGTCAGGCACGCCCACGCTCACGTGTGAGGCTCCATTTATGCAAGCGGCAAGCACGCACGCACGCCGCTCGCACAAATGGAGCTTCGCGCACGAGTGAGCGTGCCCGCTGCTCGCACGACTCACTCACCACTTGTGCTGCCCGATTCCGAATGGGCTGCGGCCTGGTAGTGGGCCATGACCCGGGGTTTAGGGCAGTGGTGGGTTGCTACCGGTTCGCACCGGTTCAGCGAACCGGTAGCGGTGGTGGCGGGAGGCTCCACCCACCTGCCCGGACATCGTCAAAAACGCTCTGTGCATGCGCAGAACTGTTGCGTGCACGCGAAGCACGGGTCCGCACCCACGCGCTCCCGTTCCCAAACCGGTAGCAAAGGTAAGTGGAACCCACTACTGGTTTGGGGACCCCGGACTAGAACACCTCCAAGGTCCCTTTCAACTCTGTTCTTCTGAAATGTGGGTTTTAATTTGAGGAAGTGAATCGGAAAGAGTGCCTCTGAGCGTTCTCAGTGTGCACCCATTTCTTCTCAAATTCTGGAAGATCTCGCAGGGCAGAGATATCTGCTGGTGGATTTCCCTCTCTGGCTTGAAGACTGTAGAACAGGGGAGTATCCAACTTTGGCAACGTTAAGACTTGTGGACTTCAACTCCCAGAATTCCCCAGCCAGTCATTCCCAGGATCTACAGCAATTCCCATCATCTATGGCCAGTAGGAATGGTGACAGGACAGCCTGCTGGATCAAGGGATCCATGGCATCACAACTGGGCGGCGGTGTAGGCTGGAAGCTCCCGGGAAGATGGAGAGCCAGTGGGTCTTTGAGTGGAGATGGTGGGGTACCGTAGCGCGCGATTAGAATTATGACCCCATCATGCCAAAAAGGAGTCTTAGAGGACACTCCTTGTAGGTAATTGCACCCTGTCCCAAATCCCGAGGGATGCTTCTTCCCTACCTCTGCAGGCCTGCAAGTAACAAGCCTCCGTCTCCTGGGGATGGCTGTGCTGGGTGCAAGGATCTCCCTCAGCGCCCGCCGAAGCAGTCGGGCACACACAGCTCCTGGTACGTGAGGTCAGTCCGGTGCCACAGGACTGCGAGCAAGGGCTCCAAGCCGACCAGGGACACAGCTCGTCTTCTGCGTGAAAATAGGGAGGGGTACCAAAGGAGCAGAACGGGACAACTTACCACAGCCAACATGCCAGGGTTAACTTACCTCGAGACAACTCGCCGCAGGACAATTTGCCACAGCCAACTCATTGCGGCCAACACGCCACAGCTAATTTACCTCAAGACAACTTGCCGCGGGACAATTCGCCACAGCCAACTCACCACGGCCAAAACGCCACGGCTAATTTACCTCGAGATAACTTGCTGCAGGACAACTCGCCACAGCCAACATGCCACGGCTAATTTACCTGGAGACAATTCGCTGCGGGACAACTTGCCACAGCCAACCGACCACGGCCAACATGCCATGGCTAAATTTACCTCGAGACAAGTCGCCATGGACAATTTGCCACAGCCAACACGCCACGGCTAATTTAGCTCAAGACAACTCGCTGCAGGACAATTCACCACAGCCAACTCACTGCGGCCAAAACACCACGGCTAATTTACCTTGAGACAACTCGCCGCGGGACAATTCACCACAGCCAACTCACCACGGCCAAAACGCCACAGATAATTTACCTGTAGATAACTCGCTGCAGGACAATTCGCCACAGCCAATATGCCACAGCTAATTTACCTCGAGACACCTTGCTATGGGACAACTCGCCACTGGACAATTGAACAAATATGAAAGTTAACTTAATTTCGACGGAACCATGGTCAACCATAATCAAACAAAGAAAGTCCATCCAGAAATACAAGAGTCACAATAATTTCGACCACAATGTGGTCACCAATAATAAAAGTAACTGAATGAAACAATGAATACAGTGTTGAATTGTCCCGTGGAGAGTTGGCTGTGGTGAGTTGGCTGCGGTGAGTTGTTCTAGACCCACAAAGGAGATGCTGGCTGTTGCGCACTGTTGGTCATTAACTCCCCTGCACATTGCAGGATTTACACCACCCCGAGATGTATCTTCCGATACAGAGACTGAAATTGAGTTGTTTTAAAGTGGTGTACTTATGACTTGTGCGATGCTATCATAAATACTCCTGAGAATTTGCAACTGCCCGCCAGGTCACCTTGAAGAGCCCAGAGGAGCGCTTACCTGGGCAGGGGTGGGTGGAGCAGTTCTGGCTCTGGGTGTCGGGGCCTACACAGGGCAAGCCTTGGTTGCGTGGTGGCGGGTTGATGCAGGCGCGAGTTCGGATCTGGACACTGCCGCCACAGGTCACTGGACAGTCAGACCAGGGGGACCACGGGGTCCATCCGCCGTGCACTGCCAGGAAGGAAGGAAGGAAGGAAGGAAGGATGGATCAGTTGCTGGATCTCACAGCTACATCTGAGAATGAACTAAGCTACGATTTTCCAGAAGCTACAGGCAGTCCTCGACTTACAACCACAATGGAGCCCAAAATTTCCATTTCTATGCGAGACAGTTGTTAAGTGAGTTTTGCCCCACTTTACGACTTTTCTCACCACACTTGTTAAGGGAATCCCTGCCGTTGTTATGTCCGTGGCCCAGTTATGAAGTGCATCTGGCTTCCCCATCGACGGCTCATCAGACGCTTGTAAAAGGAATCCCCATGACCCTAAGACATGGCAACCGTCATAAATATGAGTCAGTTGCCAAGCGTCCGAATTTTGGCTCCATGACCAGGGGGATGCTGCCTCAATCATAAGGGTGAACAATGGTCATTGGCCAATTTTTCAGTGCCATTGTAGCTTCAAATTGCTTGTTGTAAGACGAGAGCTATCTGTATATCAACAGTGCTGGAAATCGTTGCTTTAGTTTGGCAAGATTCTGTCTATAGGTGAGGAATGATAAAGGAAGCTGTTGTTCTCACCCTGCTCTCCAAACACGGCAAACCCTCTGTATTTAAATCAATGATTCCTTTATTAGGAGCCCCAGCAGCCCCAGCAAAAAGTTTCTCTTTCACCGCAGGCTAACAAGTCTGCCCGGAAGGGGAGATGAATAGTTGTCTGCCACATCTATTCATCTCCACCCGCTGTCTTTTATCCCCAGAGCTAGGGTGGGGCTTCGCTAGCAGCGGTGGCTCTTCCGTCCCAAGGATCAGCCCACAGATTTCCACTGCTCTCCTCTCCTCTGCCTTCTGCGCATCCGCGTGTCAGGCACTGGACCCAGATGCTCCTCCTCTTCCTCATCAGCCACCTCCAGACCTGGGGGCTGTTGACTCTCCATCTGAGGGCTGACGGATGGCCCAGGCTCCGCCTCTGTCTCTCTCTCTCTGACAGCTCCATCTCCATTTCCCCCTCGGAGCTCTCAGCTTGCCTTGATGCTGACCCTGACTCCCACGCCTCCTCCTCATCTGATTCGGCTGCTGGAGGGGCCGGCGGCCGAAAGCCCACAACAGCTGCTCAGAAATAACACTACATGTCTTTCGTGATTCTTGGGTCCCAACGAGTTGTTTTTAACATATTTCCTTTCTGTCTGACAAGACCAGATACCAAAACTGGTGTTTATTCAGCTTTGCTCATTTGTTCATTTACCTGTTCAACTACTAGGAAAGTAAACTCACCTATGCAGGTGATGTCCAGGCAATAAATGCCTTCCGGGGTGCAAATGCTGGAGGAGACGGAGAGAAAGGCATCCGTGAATTCATTGTGGAACATCTCCCTATAGCTGCAGCTGCGTCCGGAGACCCTCCCAGCTGGGTATCCCTGCATGCAAAGCCCTCCCATCTAGGTCAGGGGTCCCCAACTCCAGGTCCATGGACCTGCGTTGGTCCGCGGCATGCCAGAAACTGGACCATGCAAACAAGCGAAGCCCCATCCGTGGGGATGCAGGCAGCACATGTAACCACGCCCCCTCCGGTCCATGGAAAAACAACAGAAGCGGTCCCTGGTGCCTGAAAGTTTGGGGGTCTCTGACAGCGGTGAAATCTACTTACCTTCCCTACCGGTTCGGAAGTGCGTGCTTTTTCACCCACCCACCCAGGTCTTTTCGTATGCGCAGAGGGTTAAAAAAAAAGAAAACGGCGATGTCCGGGCGGGTGGGCGGAGCCTCGCGCTGCCACCGCTACCGGTTCTCCGAACCACCAGTGGCCGCCGTTACTGGTACGCCCGAACCGGGCCGAACCAGTAGCATTTCACCCCTGGTCTCTGATCTAGGAGATGTCTACCCAGCTTTCCATGGAGGACAAGGGGTGGAGGGAGAGTCACTCACCACTGCTGGCACTCCCCCAGGAGCCAGGTGCTGCCCAGGCTGATCTCCCGGCTCTCATGCAGGCACAGAGGGGGGCAGGGGTCCAAGGCACAGGGGTGGGTCTGCACCTGCTCCTTCAGGCAGTTGGGGGCCCAGGAACCAGAGGTAGGGGTCCTATGCGGGACAGAAGGTTGCAAACAATCTTCTAAGCTCTCCCTGAAAACCCCACATCACAACAGCACCCCCTATATATTCTCCCCCCCAACTGGGGTTTTTGGGGTCCATCCTTCTCTTCCTCCACAGAGAGGTTCAAGCACTAAGCTACAGCTCCCCATTACAATTCTCAGATTTGGGTAGTCCCCGACTTACGACTGGTCACTTAGGGACCATGTGAAGTTATGACAGATCTCCCCAGAAGGTACTTACAACCTGGCTCCAATAGGTGGCTCTCTTCCCCAGGGTCATGTGATCACATTTTGAGAGCTCAGCAACCGACTCGCATTTAAGGCTGTTTGTGGCATCCCGGGGTCACGTGATCGCAATTTACATCATTTTTGCCCAAAAACGCCATTTATTTCCATTCTTTGGCAAAAGCACCTCATAGTGAACAATGGGTTCGCTTAATGACCGCTGCGAAAGAAGTTTCTAACATCTGGTCGGTCAATTTACAATTTTCATGACTTGTCACCGTAACAGGCAGGGTTGCAAATTGGAAAGAGTTTCAGTTGCTGGAATTCCTGCAACTTCACCCCTCTTGGCTCAATAAATCTTGTTAAAGAGTACTGGTAATTTTCTTTAACAAGATTTATTGTTAAATAAATATTGTTAAATAAATCTTGCTAAAGAGTACCGCTAGTTTTCTTTAACAAGATTTATTGTTAAATAGTTCTTGTTAAATAAATCTTGTTAAAGACTACCGATAGCCTTCTTTAACAAGATTTATTGTTAAATAGATCTTGTTAAATAAATCTTGTTAAATAAATCCTGTTAAAGAGTACTGATAATCTTCTTTAACAAGATTTATTGAGACAAGAAGGGCGACGTTGCCAGGATTCCAGCAACTGAAACTCTTTCCAATTTACAAGTCGTCTATGACCATGTACTTGGGGTGGAGACTTCCTGGTTCTCTTCCTAACAGCTGTCTTAGCATCTGACAAGGACCGAGAACTTCTCGGTTGGAGAAAGGAGGATTAGTGGAGGTGGGTCACATCGTGTCTCTTGAAACTCTTTCTGTGTGGGAATCAACTCGCACAGAGATGGCTCCTGTCTTATTGTCTTTCAGGGTGTGGCCCTCAATGAGGAAGATATCTGCTCCCTGAGTCCCAAGTTCTGGTCCTCTCCCAGAGACAAACTTTACCCCCCGGTGCCCTGGCACCAGCCTTACCTGAAGCGGGTGCGCAGGCCATTCCCACAGGTGACACTACACTGGGACCAACTGGACCAGAGACTCCAGGCGCACTCGGTGGGAGGACAGGTGTAGTTGGTGCAGAGAAGCCTCCCTCCAGGGGCACAGGTGCAGTTATTGCAGCCATCGTCGTACTGGCTGCCTGGCGCCCAGCTGTGTCCTTGGGCATCGGTGCACTCGCAATGGGTGAGGGGAACGCAGGTGCCATCCTGCTCCAGTGTATCTAATGGAGAGAGCGCAAGAAAAGCGAATCTGGATCTAGGCCTGAATTGGCCTCGATTGCGTGATTACCTGGCTAGGTAACATCCTCAGTGCAAAGGAATTTGGGGTTCATTGCCCATTTATAGTTTGTGAGAGGATTGGAATTGCTCAATAGTTCTTTGATTACAGCATGGGTGTCAAACTCGCGGCATCACGTTGCCGTCGCGTGATATTTTGTGACGTTTTTCCCCTTCACTAAACCAGGCATGGGCGTGGCCAGTGCGTGAGGCATCCGGCCTGTGGGTCGCGAGTTTGACACCCCTGGATTAGAGTATTGTTTTCTGCTTGATAGTTTGTCTGGTGTTAATCCCTGCTTATCTGTGTATTGGCTGGTGGTGGGGATATACTCTGGACTTTCTGTTCCCTTCTTCAGTTTTCATTGAATCATTCAGTTCAATGGTGTGTAAATGTGGTTTATCTCTATGTATCTATTGATGGCTGATTCGTCTGAGTGCCAATCTTTCAGGATAAGCAGGGATTCACACCAGACAAACAATCAACCAACCAGAAAACAGTACTCTAATCAAGGAACCACCAAGGAGAAAACCTCTCCCCCACCAACTCTAGCAGGCAAATGCCCGTACGGGTAGTCCTTGACTTACGACCACAATTGAGTCCCAAATTGATGTCGCTAAGTGAAACACTTGTTAAGTGAGTTTGCCCAACGTTACGACTTCTCTTGCCATAGTGAATCATTGCGAAGTGAATCATTGCGTTTATCAAGTTAGCAACACGGTTGTTAAGTGAATCGGGCTTCCCCTTTGACTTTGCTGGTGAGAAGGTCGCAAAAGGGGATCGCATGACCCCGGGACACTGCAACCGTCGTAAATATGAGTCAGTTGCCAAACATCTGAATTTTGATCATGTGACACCCCCCCCGCAAGGGTTGTGCGACAAATGGTCATAGGTCACTTTTTTTCAGGGCCGTTGGTAACTTCGAACGGTCACTAAATGAAGAAAGCTTCCTCACCATCTGGGCAGCGACAGCCAGGCTCGCAGGCTTCCTTCTCCTGGCACACAATGCCTTCCTGGAGGTCCCAGCAATGCCGGGGGCACCGGTTGGCACACCCCACCCAGTGCATCATGGGAGGGCAGGACTCCTCTGCGGAACAAGAGTGTCCGTTACAAACAGGTCTGGAAAAGCATCAGGAACAACCAGATTGTGACCCCATCTGGAAGGGGGGGGTGTCCATTCGACCGGGATAGAATAAGAACTCCTGCTGGAACAGGGGGTTGGACTAGAAGACCTTCGGGGGGGTCCCTTCCAGCCCGAAGATTCTATGTTCTACATCCAGCTGCTAGTACCACAACTCCTTCCCGCCACGTACCGCAGGGCTGGGGGTTGCAAACGCGCACGTGGTACTTCTCGCCAGGGCAGTGGCGCCCTCCATTTTTGGGGGGCGGGCTGGTGCAGGTCCTCGTGCGGGCGGAGCGCCCACCCCCGCAGGTCCGGTCGCACCACGACCAGGGGCTCCACTTTGACCAGGCCCCGTCCACTGCAGCAGAGAGACAAGGCAGGGAAGACCCACCCCGACCCTCGGTTAGTTATGGGTCAGCTTCTGAGCTGTGTGTGTCCCTCTGTTCCCAACCTCCAACCAGCTTTCATTGTGCCCAGGGATGGCTCCCCCTCCCACACACACAGTTCACCTGTGGAACTCCTTGCCACAGGAACGATTGGATGCGGATAAAAGCACAAAGGGAGGGGGGGAATTGTTGTTTTTCTGCAGTAGCTTTGCCAGTGAATTCCTCCCCAGGGGAAATCTCCTCGCCACCCCATCTTGGGGAGGACCGAGGCCCCAAACTTACCTTTACAGGCCGGCAGGTTACAGAAACGCCTCTCCAAATTGGCGGTCAGGATGTCTTGGCACCAGTGCCCGCCTTGGCCGGGAGGGTGGTAAGTGCGCAGACGCTGCTGCTGCCCGACCCCACAGCTGCGGGAACACTCGCTCCAGGGGGACCAGGGGTTCCAGGTGCAGTTCAGGCCGAGGCAATCTTTGCCCTCGCACAAGGGGGTCTCTGGGAGGGGGGCACCAGAGAGAGAGAAAGGAGTTGTGGGCACCCCTTGGAATGGCTCGAGGAAGAAAACCAGGCAAGGGGAACGGGCAAGACCAAGGCAAGTGGGAGGGGACGCTGTCCCTTAAGGAGAGAGGCACCCTCAATGTCTTGCAGACGTTTTGGGACCAAGCTAGGTAAACATCATCAATGCTAGAAGAGAGTAGACAGCCTAACCAAGGAACCAGCAAGGATAGCCCCACCAATACTCACAGGGCAAGCCGCTAATAAATAAACAGAGAGCAAACCTCACTCCTACTAGCACTGATGATGTTCCCTAGTTGGGTCATAAAACATCTGCAAGGAAACCACCCAGCTCAGAGAGCACCAAGGACCCCACATTCCTCCTCCTCCTCCTCCTCCTCCTCCTCCTCCTCCTCCTCCTCCTC
>QLTV01000897.1:84090-97742 GCA_003457575.1 Thermophis baileyi | reverse complement strand
CGCATGCACAGTGCTGGAAGTCACCTTCTGAGCATGCTCAGAAAAAAAATAAAAAAAAATCGATTTTTTTTTTAAAAAAAGATGGCGGCCCCCACGGACCGGCAACCACTGATCCGGTTCTGATGACATCACTAGTAGGTCGCCCCCGGTTCGGGCGAACCGGTCCGAACCAGTAGGAACCCACCCCTGGCGGCATAAAAATACAACAAATAAATAAATAAATAAATAAATAAATAAATAAATAAATAAATAAATAAATAAATAAATAAATAAATAAATAAATAAATAAATAAATAAATAGATCAGAGAATTAGTTCGAAACGATACTTCGAAAATTGTACAGAAAGGTTCAGCTAGGACGGTAGCAAGCTTTTTCAGGGGAAAAAAGGCACATAATCCATCTGGACCAGTGGATAGCGATGGCTTTAGATTACATAATGCTAATGCAACATTATCTACTCTAGTTGCTCTTCTCTGCCCTGTTTCCAAAGTCTCGGCATCTTTTTTGTAACGTGGGGGACCACAACGGGACGCAGCAATTCCAGGTGTTGGCCTTTACAAAGCGGTGCTAAGTGTTCCCGTGATTTTGATTCTGTGCCTCTGTTTATACCACCGAGGATCGTGTGAGCTTTTTCGGGCCTGCTGCCGCACACAGCTGGCTCGTGTTGAAGTGATCGTCCGTTAGGACTCCGAGGTCCATCTCTCAGTTACTGTTTCTGAGCCAGGTTTCCCCTACTCTGTTCTTGTACCTTTGGGGTTTTTTTTTTTTTCCTGCCCGGGTGTAAAACCTTGCTTTTCTCCACATTAAATGTCCTTTTGTGGGATAGGGCATGTCACTACGTTCAGATTTATTTGTCAGCTGGACTCTTATTCTGAAACGACACTGTACACTGATATGCAGTTCTCATGCGATACCTGTACTGCGCATGTGTTATTCTTTTCTTTTGTTCTCTTTGTTCCTTCACCATGTAGACACGAAGAAAGAAAGAACATCTTTCTTATTTTGGTTTTGCAAATACATTATTTTTATTCTTTCCTGGCCTCCGGTCTTATTCTTGAGAATTGAGAGCATGGAAACAAAATTCATTTCACCTCTAATTATTTTTCTCCGCAACAGGGCAGAGTGTTCAAGTGTGTCAAAATCCTTTTGGATCCTGAGCTTGTCTTCACTCACTCCTGTCAGCTTAGTGTCATCTGCAATAATGGATGAGAGACCCTGAGATAGAGAAAGGAGGAGACCAGGAGATCCTGGATCCTTCCATGGATGGGAAATGGGGAGATGCCATACCTGAGCCTGCAGAGATGTGGCTGGGCCATATCCAGGCTTGGTGTAGTTCCAAAAATGGACCCCGTCGTTGCTATAAAGCAGGCGATAACGTACGACGAATCCCCCAGAGCTGCCTCCACCCTGAGTGGCCACCGCTGTGATGAAGAAGGGCTGGAGAAAGTCCACCTGGAAGTAGGGGTTGGGGTCAGACCGGAGCGGGCTCCATCCCGACTCTGTGTTCCGTCTGGAAAAAGAAGACACCAAAATTGGCTGCCGTCAAGACCAACGAACAGAAGAGAGGGACCTTCTGAATGCCTGCCTTGAGCAAGTCTCCTTCTGGAGACCTTCCCTGGATAGAAGAACGAGCTCCCATCGTGCTTTTCTCTCCTAAAACGCCAGGTTAGAAGAGCCAAATAACTGGTAAAGGTAAATGGGGAATTCTGGGAGATGAAGTCCTCCCATCTTCAAAGGGTCAAGGTTGAGAATCAAATGCATGGAGGGATGGAGATATGAATGGATGAAGAGTTGGATGGATGAAGGGATGGATGGATGGGTGGATGGATGGATGGATGAAGTGTTGGAGGGATAAAGAGATGGATGGATGGATGGAGGGAGGGAGGGAGGGAGGGAGAGATGATAGGGAGATATAAATCAGTTCCTCTCAACATGCTAGCTGGGGAATTCTGGGAGCTGAAGTGCACCCATCTTCAAAGGGTCAAGGTTGGGAAACAACTGGATGGATGGATGGATAGTTGGATGGATGGAGAGATTGATGGTTGGATGGATGGATAGAGATAGATGGATGGATGGATGGATAGAGATGGATGGATGGATGGATGGATGGATGGATGGATGGATGGAGAGATATAGAGGAAGGGATAGATCAGAACTTCTCAGCTTGCTGGCTGATGAATTCTGGGAGTTGAAGTCCACCTCTCTTCCAGTGGCCAAGGTTGAGAAACAGGTGGGTGGGTGGGTGGATGAAAGGAAGGAAGGAAGGAAGCAATAGCACTTATATACCGCTTTACAGTGCTTTACAGCCCTCTCTAAGCGGTTCACAGAGTCAGCCTCTTGCCCCCAACAATCTGGGTCCTCATTTTACCCACCTCGGAAGGATGGAAGGCTGAGTCAACCTTGAGCCGGTGAGATTTGAACCGCCGAACTGCAGCTAGCAGTCAGCTGAAGTAGCCTGCAGTACTGCACTCTAACCACTGCGCCACCTCGGCTCTTAAGGAAGGAAGGAAGGAAGGAAGGAAGGAAGGAAGGAAGGAAGGAAGGAAGGAAGGAAGGAAGGAAGGAAGGAAGGAAGGAAGGAAGGAAGGAAGGAAGGAAGGAAGGAAGGAAACAGATCAGAACTTCTCAACATCCTGGTTGAGGAATTCTGGTAGTTGAAGTCCACCCATCTTCAAGTGGTCAAGGTTGAGAAATGGATAGATGGGTGGAGGGATGGAGGGACGGAAGGACGGAGAGATGAGTGGATGGATGGAGAGATGGATGGATGGATGGAGAGATGGAGAGATGGGTAGATGTAGAGATGTAGAGGAGAAGATAGATCAGAACTTCCCAATATCCTGGCTGAGGAATTCTGGGAGTTGAAGTCCACCCCTCTTCCAGGGACCAAGATTGAGAATCCCTGCTCCTGTTGGTGTGCTACTAGAATTCTCTCAATTGGAGTAGCTCCAATCCTGCACCACTTACACACTGGGCACCCTGTTCAGCCGTCCGGCATCCGGGGGATGTCCTTCCTGGTGGGAGGAGGCCATCAACTGCTGGTAGGGGACACGCCCGTCCTCCAGGCCGAGCTGCTCATTGCAAGAACCTGAGCGGAGGGGTGCAAGATGGCACAACGTTAAGGCAGTGCGACGCACCATTCCTGGAACCCACCCACACACCCACGCTTCCTCCCTCCCTCCCTCCCTTCCTTCCCCATCTCATTCCTTCTTTAACTCCATCCCTCCTATTCCCATCTCCTATTCCCATCTCATTCCTTCCTTCCTTCCTTCCTTCCTTCCTTCCTTCCTTCCTTCCTTCCTTCCTTTCTTTCTTTCTTTCTTTCTTTCTTTCTTTCTTTCTTTCTTTCTTTCTTTCTTCTTTTCCTCTTTCTCTTTTGTCTCTCTCCCTTCCTTCCTTCCTTCCTTCCTTCCCTCCTCTCCCCTTCCCTTCTCTTACCCTTCCTTTCCCTTCCCTTCCCTCTCTCTCCCTTCCCTACCCTCTTTCCTTCCTTCCTTCCTTCCTTCCTTCCTTCCTTTCTTTCTTTCTTTCTTTCTTTCTTTCTTTCTTTCTTTCTTTCTTTCTTCTCTCTCTCTCTCTCTGTCTCTCGTCTCTCGTCTCTCTCCCTTCCTTCCCTCCCTTTCCCTTCCCTTCTCCATATTTGTTCTTTCTTTTTCTCTTTCAGCTAGATAAAAAAGTTTCCCATGAAAATGGATCTCTTTCTCTCTCTATCTCCCCTTACCTGGCGGAGTGGGGCTGTGGGCCTCGGGCAATGGCCTTCCACCTGGGGACACCTGCAAGGGAGGAGGAAGAGGAGATGCTACCTGGTGCTCTGGATATGTGTTCCCACATGTCTGTAGGAAGAAATGCCTTATGCTCAGTTGGCAGAAAAGAGGAGGGAGGCAGGATAGACATCCCAGAAGCTTCTTCGGCTCCGACTGGATGGTGGGGAATGGAAGGATTGATACTCCTTCCGGACAGCTGGTCATTTGCATTCTTTTCAAGAGCCATTGAGGCCACTTGGAGGTGTATCTGTGTCCTCGGGGTCACCTGAGTAGTGGAAATGGGGGTGGAGCCTTCTTGGAACTGCCGTTTGTACGATTTGCGCTACTTTGCGCTACTCAGGTGAGCCTTAGGACCCAGACAAACACAGACGAACCTCCAAGCGGCCTCAACGGCTCTTCAAAGAATGCAAATGACCAGCTCTCTGCAAGGAGTATCAATCCTTCCGTTCCCCATCATCCGGTTGGAGCCGAAGAAGCTTCTTGGAGGAGAAGTGAAACATCTTCAGAGAAAAAACGAGAAAGTCCAGTTGCCTCTTGAAAAAAAAAGCACTTTTGGGATGTGGAAAAACCTTTGTGAACTAGAATAAGATCCATAGAGGAGCAGAGCAGACAAAGGCTGTAGGTCCTCCATTCTCTGGAGGTTCTCAAGAAGAAACGGGACAGCCATCTTGGCTCTTGAGGGCCACCACAGAATCCACTAATCCCACCAATTCATACGTTTTAGCTTCTGGCCCCCTAATCATCTTGGTGCAGTGGTGAGATTCAAATAATTTAACAACAACTGGTTCTCTGCCCTAATGATCGGGTAGGCGGGGCTGGGTGGTCATGTGACTGGGTGGGTGTGGCCAACTCAACGTCACTCACGCCGAGGGGCACCTTGCCTCGCCCGGCCTCTCCTTGCCTGGCCTCCTGGCCTCACCCGGCCGCTCACCCAGCCGTCCAGCTGCTTGCCTCACCTCCTGGCTGCTCGCTGACTGGGAGGGGAGGGGAGGAGCGAGGCGGGGCCGGGTGTGGTGAGGCACACTATTCAGCCGGTTTGTCGAACTCCACAAAAAATTAGCTACCGATTCTGCTGAACCGGTGCAAACCGGCTGAATCCCATCCCTGTCTTAGTGGCTCTTCTTTGCACTTTTCCCCAAAGTCTCAACATCTTTTTTTTTTTTGGAACGTGGTGATCAAAACTGGATGCAGCATTCCAGGTGTGGCCTTACTAAGGCTTTACAACGCGGTACTAAAACGTCACGCAATTTTGATTCTATGCCTCTGTTTATGCAGCCGAGGATTGTGTTCGCTTTTTTGGCTGCTGCAAAGTTGGAAGGGACTTTGGAGGTCTTCTAGTCCAGGAGAGACCTCCCTGCCCTAATCCCAACCTCTTGCTGCTTGTTCCCCTCAAGTTCCTCTCCTTCATAGCCAGGTGACCCCAAAACATGGGTTTGATTGTCCTCTCCTAACCCATAAGGCACCCTGGTGGCGGGGTGTGTGTGTGTGTGTTTCTCCTTACCGCAGTGGGTGGGGCCTTTTCTGAAGTCCACGGGCTGGAAGGAAGACCAGAAGTTTGGTTAGTAGACCTCGTGAAGATCCTTCAGAAGACGGAAAGGTTGTACCTGCCCTCCCACAGATGGGCAGCCTAGAAGTGGCTGGCTGGGGTGTCTCCCACCCTGTTTCCAGTGACACCTGGTTCCCTCCCCATCTTACAGTTCCGATCCTCTATTGGGGGATGATGGACCCACCCACCAACATTCCTGGATGCCAGCCCTCGACCCAGACTTCTCCGTGGCATCAAATCACCCGTCAACTCCATTCCGGCCTCACCTGAGAACGGCAGGCGGTGGCACACTGCTCGCAGCCGCACAGCCGATCTCGTCGGTGCCGTCCGGGCAGTGAGCCACACCGTCGCACCTCTGGCTGGCTTCAAGGCAGAGGTTGGAAAAGGCGCAGGGGAACCGGGGAGCTGGGCAGCCCTCTGGGGTGGGGGGCTCCAGGGAGGGGGCCACACCTGCAGTGGGGGAGGCAGAACAGAACAGAAGAATTCTGTTCTGTTCCATTCTTTCTATTCCATTCCTATTTTTCTATTCCATTCCATTCCACTCCATTCCATTCCATTCTTTCCATTCCATTCCATTCTTTCCATTCTATTCCATTCTATTCCATTCCATTCCATTCTTTCTACTCTATTCCATTCCATTCCATTCTTTCTTTCCCATCCCATCCCATCCCATCCCATCCCATTCCATTCCATTCCATTCCATTCTTTCCCATTCTTTCCATTCCATTCCATTCTTTCCATTCCATTCCATTCTTTCCATTCCATTCTTTCCATTCCATTCCATTCCATTCCATTCTTTCCATTCCATTCCATTCCCACCCTGGATGGACAGTTATTGTCCTGCTGCATCTCCAGCATCCACTCACCGCAGCGCAGCTCATCCGAGAAGTCCCCGCAGTCGTCCACTCCATTGCAGATGGCTCCATGGGGTCCGGCTAGCACGCAGCGTCCGTTCCGGCATTCGAACTCGCCGGCCCAGCAAGGCCTCCATCCTGGAGGGGAGGTGGGCCAACCAGGTTGCTCTGGGGACACTGAGACAAGACAAGAGAGAGCGATTGAGAATCTCAAGTTCACAGGGAAGAACAAACATCCACCTGAAATATTACAGGCAGTCCTCGACTTACAATGGTTCATTTAGCGACCGTTGGAAGTTACAACGGGAGCGGAAAAAAGCGACTTTGGACCCTTTTTCACACTTACGACCATCGAATATCCCCATGCTCATGTGACTCAAATTCGGACCTATTTAACGACAGTTGGAATGTCCCGGGGTCACGCGATCCTCTTTTGTGACCACAGGGAAGCCAGATTCACTTAATGACCCTGTGACGAACCCAACCACTGCAGCAATTCGTTCAACAAAGGGGCCCAAAAAAGTCGTCCAATGAGGCCCGACTCATTTGACCCCGTCTCGCTTAGCAACACAAAATTCGGGCTCTGTGGCGGTCATACGTCGAGGACTGCCTGTCGTGGGATTGCTCTGCCTTGGCTGGCGGATTCTAGGAGTCCACACATATCTAAAAGTTGCCACGGTTGCAAGTACATCCACGGATGCTGGGGTTTGCAAAACGTGGCAAGATGGTGCTACAATTCCCACAACACCTGGAACCTGACCTGACAACGCATTTCGTTCTCGTTGCGCATTGTGGGAACCAGCCAAAAGGTCCCCTTCCAGTGTTTGTCTGCGGAGTCTACAATTTGTGTCACCTCGGCGCCCCTGCCTTCCTCCTTAGCCCACCCAGAAATCCCGCGTCCCACCTTTCCCGCAACCCAACAACTCCAGGCGCAGGAAGATGCCGTTGTGGAAGTCATGGGGCAGGAGGCGCACATGTCGGGCATGCACCATGCGCTGGAAGGTCCTGGCCACAGGGGTTGAGTCATCCGAGTTTCCTTGGAAGAGCTGGGGAGGAAAAGATGAGAGACGCAGAGTTTGGCCCAGTGGTTAAGGCGCCCAGCTCGAAACTGGGAGACAGGGAGTACTAGTCCTGCCTTAGACATGGAAACCGGCTGGGTGACTTTGTACCAATCACAAGGAGATGGGGAGCTCTAGTCCAGCCTTAGGTATGAAAGCCAGCTGGCTGACTTGGGACCAATCACCAGGAGACAGAGAGTTCTAGTCCCGCCTTAGGCAGGAAAGCCAGCTGGGTGACTTTGAGCCAATCACCTGGAGATTGGGAGTTCTAGTCCCATTTTAGGAATGAAAGCCACTGGGTGACTTTGGGCCAATCACCAGGAGACTGGGGAGTTCTAGTCCCATTTTAGGAATGAAAGCCACTGGGTGACTTTGGGCCAATCACCAGGAGACTGGGAAGTCTAGTCCTGCCTTAGGCATGGAAGCTGGCTGGGTGACTTTGGGCCAAACCGGAGGAGATAGAGAGTTCTAGTCTCGCCTTAAGTATGAAAGCCAGCTGGCGACATGGAAACCGGCTGGGTGACTTTGTACCAATCACAAGGAGATGGGGAGCTCTAGTCCAGCCTTAGGTATGAAAGCCAGCTGGCTGACTTGGGGCCAATCACCAGGAGACAGAGAGTTCTAGTCCCGCCTTAGGCAGGAAAGCCCGCTGGGTGACTTTGAGCCAATCACCAGGAGATTGGGAGTTCTAGTCCCATTTTAGGAATGAAAGCCACTGGGTGACTTTGGGCCAATCACCAGGAGATGGTGAGTTCTAGTTCCGCCTTAGCAGAGGGTTGGACTAGAAGACCTCCGAGGTCTCTTCCAACTCTGTTGTTCTACTTTGTCCCCATCTTGCCCTGATCTGCAGGTTGCCCACAATCAAATTATCCCATTTCAGGCCTATCAGGAAGCAGTCACCAAGGGGCTGTCCAAGAAGGAAGGGGGGGTCCAGCCCCAGTCCACTCCTCAACAGAGGTTTACAGGCCAAGCCTTTGACCTTGGACATGCCACTCAGTTCCAGAAGATCTGGAGTTCTCCTGGACTTCTCTGCTCATGAAGCTCTCTCCTCAAGAGGAGACGCCAACCTTCGGTTCAGGCCTGGTGCTCCTGGAGGAGACTTCTTGGTAGTCGTGCCATCTCGCCCCGTCCAGGCTGAACTGGAGGAAGAAGCTGGTTACGTAGGCATCGGAAGTCCCTGCTCCTTGGATCACAACCCCTGGGGAAGACAGAGGGAAATCGATTAATGTCCGAGAAACTCCAGACACTTGGATGCCTGCAATGGCGGAGGCATCCTGCAAGCATGACGGGGAACCTTAAGGTAGTAGATTTCTACAGGAGGGAGGGAGAGAGAGAGAGAAGGGGGGGGAAAGAGAGAGACCTATTTCACACTGGTTTCAACCAAAAACTCTTAGTGGAGCTTCAAGGAATGGCTGGAACTGACAATGAGGTATAAAAAGAATTGGCCGTGGCGAGTTGGCCGTGATGAATTGGCCATGATGAAATGGCCACCGCAAGATGGCAGCCGCGAGTTGTCCCATTCCATCCGGACCAGGCGCCTACCTGTCAAGTTCCTGGGCTCCCCCAAATCCACTTGGAGGAAGGGGGGCCGAGAAAGCAGCTCTGGATACACTTCTGCCGGAGGGGCCCAACCCTGCAAATCGGCCCCGGGCAGCAGGCGGCCGAGTGGAGCAGCATGTGCCGGGTTCTCCGGCTGTTGTGCGGAGGCAGTGAAGCTGGCATCCGGCAGTGAGGCGATGCCCAGCGGGCCATAGCAGAGATCTGTGTAGACAGAAGGCGGCCGAGGGGGCAGGAATATAGTCAGCAGGGGCTGAGACCCATGACCATCCCAAGATTTGCGTGGTGCGTGGTTTCCACAAAAGGACAACACGGTAGGTGGACTTCCTTACCGCCAAGCGGAGGCAGGGGGTACGTGCTGAGTGGAGGAGCCGTGGGGAAGGGTGCGGAGCTGGTGGTGCCCAGGGGTCCCAGAGGCAGAGCGCTCGGGATGGCTGTCCGGTTCTCCCCTGCAACAAAGCACAGAAGTTGAAGGCATCTGACAGAGTAGGGAGGAGGCATCCATTATGAGTAGCACTATGGCAGGTACCTATCAAAGTGACTGACACCATCAAGGCAGGGGTGAAATCCAGCAGGTTCTGACAGGTTCTGGAGAACCGGTAGCGGAAATTTTGAGTAGTTCGGAGAACTGGCAAATACCACCTCTGGCTGGCCCCGCCCCCATCTATTCTCTGCCTCCTGGGTCCCAGCTGATTGGGAGGAAATGGGGATTTTGTAGTATCCTTCCCCTGCCATGCCCACCAAGCCACGCCCACCAAGCCACACCATGCCCAAGCCACGCCTACAGAACCGGTAGTAAAAAAAATGTGGATTTCACCACTGCGTCAAGGGATATGAAAATCACTCGTAGGAATCTGATCCCACATAGGCAGAAGTGGCCACTGTTCCCAACTGACATGTGGTCTGGTGGGAGCATTCCGGTGCAATCTGGCTGGGCCAATTTGGAAGCCACAAACAGCTCTGGACCCAGGTTCAGGTGGACCGAAATTTGGGATGTTGTGTGAACACAGCTACTAGTAACCAGGCTTTCAGAGGGGTGGACTTCAACTGCCGAATTCCACCAGGTAGCAAGTTATAAGATGGATGGACTTCAACTCCCAGAATTCCCTAGCCAGTGTGATTTAAAATGGGTGGGCTTTGACTCCCAGAATTCCCTAGCCAGCATGCTTTAAGAGGAGTGGACTTCAACTCCCAGAATTCCCCAGCCAGTGTGATTTAAGAGGGGAGGACTTCAACTCCCAGAATTCCCCAACCGGCATGCTTTAAATTGTATGGATTTCAATTCCCAGAATTCCCCATGTAATATGCTTTAAGAGGGGTAGATTTCCACTCCCAGCATGCCAGGGGAATTCTGGGAGTTGAAGTCCGAACATCTTAAAGCTGGCGAGATTGAACAACGCTACGTATCGCTACACAAATGTGCCTCACCGTAGCGGTGGCGATACGGAACCTGTGCTATCACTGCCCTACGTCCTCCCCCCCCTTTAGGACTTACCCCCTTCCGTGCAGTAACAACAGGCGTCCGCTCGGCCCTTCACCAGCACCCGGCCCTGTGGGACGGAAGGAGGAAGATCAACATAAAGATCGGACACCTCGGGAGGTCAAAGAAGAAGGAAGGGGGCAGGCTCACCTCGGGGCAGCCCACCGCGCTGTAGGGACAGTACTGGGAGCATTGGACGGTGAGATTCGGCAAACACTGGCACACTTGGCACTGGCCGGAACGCCAGCGGTCGCCAATGGCGTGAGTCCGGCCATGGTGTTCGCACTCTTCGCATGGCTCCGTCTGGCATCTGCAAAGGACCAGAAGGAGACACCTTTGACCCACACGAGGTAGCCAAGAGGGGCAGAATGGAAAGGTGGCGCCCTTCTTGCAAGAAGAAGAGAAGAGCGACTAAGATGCTAAGGGGGTTAGAAGCTAAAACATACGACGAACGGTTGCAGGATTTGGGTATGGCTAGTCCAGAGGTCGGCAACCTTAAACCCTCAAAGAGCCACAAAGGTCCTAACCGGAAGCCCCCCATTCAATTCTGGAGCCGACCGGAAGTCCGGTTCCTCCCACCATAGTGTCTCCTCCTAGTGCAGTGTCCTTTTTCCTCTACCTGTCCTAACTGAAAGCCCTATCAATTGTGGAGCCGACTGGAAAACCCACCCCTTGCCATAGAGTCTCCTCCTGGCACGCCATGCTTCCCCCCCTAACCGGAAGCTCCTCTCAAAATTGTGGCACCGACCAATGACAGGGAGCCGCAAAAGAGGGATGAAAGAGCCACATGCAGCTCCAGAGCCGCGGGTTGCTGACCCCTGGGCTAGTCTAATGAAAACAAGGACCTGGGGGGGGGGGACAGGATAGCAGTCTTCCAATATTTGAGGGGCTGCCCCAAAGAAGAGGGGGGGTCCACTTATTGTCCAAAGCAACGGAAGGCGGGACGAGAAGCAACGGATGGAAACTAACGGAGGAGAGAAGCAACCTGGAATGAAAGAGAAACGTCCTAACAGGGAGGACAATTAACCAGTGGAACTGCTTGCCACCAGAGGTTGTGGGTGCTCCTATACTGGAGGTTCTCAAGAAGAGATCGGACACTCATTTGTTCAGAATAGTAGAGCAGCCGTCCCCAAACTTTACAACTTGGTGGCCCGGTGTGGGGGGGAGTGGAGAGAGGGGAACCGGCCCACACTAGCGGTGGGTCGGCACACGGATATGCGAAGGCCAATTAGTCGTGCAGCCCAGTTCCAAACAGGCAACGGCCCGGGAGTGGGCTACAGCTTGAGGGTTGGGGACCCCTATAGTAGAAGGTCACCTGCTTGAATAGAGGGTTGGACTAGAAGACCTCCAAGGTCCCTTCCAACTCTGTTCTTCGGTTAAGAAGGGCAGTTTCTTAACACTGCAGAAACCCAACGGACACATCCCTTTGTAGGAGATAATCAGGTGGATCCCGAGGTTGGGATCAAATGCGTCATTTGTCAGGGGTCCCTACACCCCCAAAAAGGACCTAAATCCAGCCTCACCCCCTCCCCTTTGAAGTCCATCGACTTTGGTGCCAATTTGCCTCGACCGTTAGTACATCAGATTCTCATGTACAGACAGTTGTCGACTTATGACCACAATTGGGCCCAGGATTTACATCGCTTAGTGAGAAATTTGTCCCATTTTACAACTTTTCTTTGCCCCGGTCGTTAAGTGAATCCCTGCCGTTGTTCAATTAGTAACCCGGTTGTGAAACGAATCTGGCTTCCCCATTGACTTTGCGGGGCGGGGGGGGCGGGGGGATCGCGCAACCCCGGGACGCCGCAAACCGCCATAAACAGGAGTCCGTTGCCAAGCGTCTGAATTCTGATCCCGTGCCGAAATGGTCGTAAGTGCGGAAAAACAGTCCTCAGTCATTTTTTTTTCCAGCGCCGTCGTCACTTCGAACGGTCCCTAAGCGAACTGTTGTAAGTCGAGGACTGGCTGTATCGGTAAGCGTGCAATAAACCCGCAGTGTTTTTGAACGCTGGATCCTGGTTTGTTGCTCCCGACACGAATACTCCTTTGTTGGGTCTTCTGCGTGGGGTTTGGGGGGGGGTGTTGACTCACCTCCGGGCCTTGCGGTAAATGCCCCGGCACTGCCGTCCGTTGCCGTGTTTGGTGGGGTTGTTGGGACTACGGAAGGACCACTGGATACTCTGCACCCCACAGGGACCCAGACATTCGCCCCACGGCGACCACGCTGACCAGCCGCAATTCACTGGAGACCAAGACAGAATCGATTTGGCATGGGGACCAAAGATGCAGTCTCTCTGGAGAAGGGAAGATCCCCCTCACCCAAAGGAGGGAGGGAGGGAGCCCGGCGCGGGGCTGACCTGTACACTCCGGGTTCTGCCGGCAACGTTTCATCTGTCCTTCCTGGCAAGTGCAGATCCGGCAGTTGACTTTGACCAGTTGGCCAGGCCAGTAGCGGACACCGGCCACTTGGCAAGGGCACTCTCGCGGACGCACGCACTGCTGCTCGCTGTTCAAGACCAGGCCTTCTGGACACCAGCAGCCTGCAGAGGAGAGAATAACAGAATAAGAGAATAGCAGAATCACAGAATAACCAGATAAGAGAATGACAGGATAGCAGAACAACAGAACAGCAAACCAACAGAATGACAGAATTGTAGAATGACAGAATAACAGAATAACAAAATAACGGGATAGCAGAACAACAACAGAATAGCAGAACAACAGAATAATAGAATTGCAGAATGACAGAATAGCAGAACAGAATAACAGAATGACAGAATAGCAGAATGACAGAATGACAGGATAGCAGAACAACAGAACAGCAAATCAACAGAATGACAGAATAGCAGAATAACAAAATAACGGGATAGCAGAACAACAACAGAAAGCAGAACAACAGAATAATAGAATTGAATAATAGCATAATAGCAGAACAGAATAACAGAACAGAATAACAAAATGACAGAATAGCAGAATAACAAAATAACGGGATAGCAGAACAACAACAGAAAGCAGAACAACAGAATAATAGAATTGCAGAATGACAGAATAGCAGAACAGAATAACAGAACAGAATAGCAGAATGACAGAATGACAGGATAGCAGAATGACAGGATAGCAGAACAACAGAACAGCAAACCAACAGAATAACAGAATAGCAGAATAACAAAATAATGGGATAGCAGAACAACAATAGAATAGCAGAACAACAGAATAATAGAATTTCAGAATGACAGAATAGCAGAACAGAATAACAAAACAGAATAACAGAACATAATAACAGAACAGAATAACAAAATGACAGAATAGCAAAATAACAGAATGACAGGATAGCAGAACAACAAAATAACGGGATAGCAGAACAACAACAGAAAACAGAACAACAGAATAATAGA
>QLTV01000897.1:71234-83590 GCA_003457575.1 Thermophis baileyi | reverse complement strand
AAACAAAATAACAGAATAGCAAAACAACAAAAGAAAGAAAAACAACAGAATAACA
Organism: Thermophis baileyi; assembly: GCA_003457575.1. Lineage (NCBI taxonomy): Eukaryota > Metazoa > Chordata > Lepidosauria > Squamata > Dipsadidae > Thermophis > Thermophis baileyi. Next base: position 83,535 of record QLTV01000897.1, on the reverse strand, counting down.
GAAAAGGAGAATGACAGAATAGCAGAATAACAAAATAACGGGATAGCAGAACAACAAAAGAAAGCAGAACAACAGAATAATAGAATTGCAGAATGACAGAATAGCAGAACAGAATAACAGAACAGAATAACAAAATGACAGAATAGCAGAATAACAAAATAACGGGATAGCAGAACAACAACAGAAAGCAGAACAACAGAATAATAGAATAACAGAATGATAGAATAGCAGAACAAAATAGCAGGATGATAGAATAACAGGATGACAGAATAACAACAGAATTGCAGAATAACAAAATAGCAGAATAACAACAGAATAGTAGAACACCAGAATAATAGAATAGCAGGATGACAGAATAACAGAATGATGGAATTACAGAATAACAGAGTTGGAAGGGACCTTGGAGGTCTTCTAGTCCAACTCCTTTGCTCAAGCAGGACAAATGGGCAGAGGGTCTATCCAGACTTTAGCAGATTCTCTGGACACACGAGTCTAGCACACAGCAGATGGACACCAAAACTTATACCGACCGACTACGCAGAGCTTCAACTACCCCTTACCTGGTCGGCAGGGCCTGTCCTTCCGGCATCTTGTACGGCTGGAGAGCTCGGTGCAGGAGGTGGGACACGGGGCGCACTTCTGGCTCACCAGCTCCCCCGGGCAAGTGGAGGCATTGAGACAGTCCTCGCGTTGACACAGCTCTGCGAAGAGAAGAAGCTAAAGCTGTATCTACTTGCGGGCCAATCAATCAGAATCAATCAATCAATCAATCAATCAATCAATCAGAATAGAACTGGAATGGAGCTTGGAGGTCTTCCAGTCCAGCCCCCTGCTCAAGCAGGAAAACCTATACCATTCCAGACAAGTGGCTGTCCAGTCTCTTCTTAAAAACCTCCAGTGAGGGAGCACCCACAACTTCTGGTGGCAAACAGTTCCAAAGGTTAATTGTCCTTACTGTTGGAAGGGAGGGAGGGAGGGAGGGAGGGAAGGGGAGGAAAGGGAAAGGAAGAAAGGAGAGAAAGAAATGGGAAAGGAAGAAAGGAAAGGAAAGAGGGGAGGGGGGGAGGGGGGGAGGGAGGGAGGAAGGAAGGAAGGAAGGAAGGAAGGAAGGAAGGAAGGAAGGAAGGAAGGAAGGAAGGAAGGAAGGAAGGAAAAGATGGAGGGAGGGAGGGGGGAAAGGATGGAAAGAAGGAAGAGAGGGAGGGAGGGTAAGATGGAGGGACGTTCTGGCAGCAAGCTGTTCAGCTGGTTAATTGTCCTAGTTGTGTTAATTAATTTGTGTTAATTTGTGTTAACCAGAATAACAGAGTTGGAAGGGACCTTGTAGGTCATCTAGTCCAACCACCCGCCCAAGCAGGAGACCCTACACCATTTCTGACAGATGGCTGTCCAGTCTCTTCTTGAAAGCTTCCAGTGACGAAGCTCCCACAACTTCTGAAGGCAAGCGGACACGAATTGTCCTATTTGTGTTCATTGTCACTGTTTGTGCTGAGCAGAGCCCAGCCTCAGCATGGAAGCGTGTCCTGTCATTCTGCAGGGCAAAGATGAATCTCCAGTACGGTTAGTCCTCGAGTTACCACCCCAATTGAGCCCCAAATTTCTGCTGCTAAGTGAGACATTTGTTGAGGGAGTTTTGCCTCATTTTACGACCTGTTTTGCCTCAGCTGTTTAGTGAATCACTGAAGTTACGTTGTGAAGTGAATCTGGCTCCCCCATTGACTTTGCTTGTCAGGAGGTCACAAAATCCCCCCCACACACACACTGGGACACTGCGACCATCATAAATATGAGTCAGTTGCCAAGCGTCGGAATTTTGATTGTGTGACCACAGGGGTGCTGCGTGTCAAAAGCAGTCGTAGGTCACTTTTTTCAGTGTCGCTGTCACTTTGGACACTAAACAAATGGCTGTAAGTCAAGGACTAGCTGTAGTGATTACCCCGTCCCACTTTACGTCGCTTGTTCACCCATAATCCCCCACTGACTTACGGATTTCTATCGAACCGGAGGATCCATCCGGCCCTTCGGTGCAGTGGCGTCCTCCATTCTGGGACGGGAGGCATTCGCGGTGACGCACCACCACCCCGCGGCAGTCCTCGGTGCAGTTGGACCACGTGGCCCATTCGCGCCACTGGCCATCAACTTTTCAGGTGTGAGAGAGAAAAAAATTAGGGGCTGCCTGGGAGGAAGGGTCCCTGCGAATGTAGCATCTCCTATGTCCAACATGTCAGGAGCTACGGAGGGAACCGATCCCTGAACGGCTGCGGACGAAACCAGGACAGGATCGAGTGTCCACACCAAATTGTGTTGAACGTGTGAACGGAGTCCATTAACAGGAGGTAGGGGTCCCAAAGCCCACTCTTACCGGGACAAGCCACTAGGAAGCACTGCTGGGCCTGGGTCTCCTCTCCGAGGCAGTGACGGAGGACATCGTCCGCTCGCCGCGTGCAGCTCCTCCGGCGGATCTGGAGTCCCGTGCCGCACGAGCGGCTGCACATGCTCCAGGCTGCCCAGGGGGTCCAGAGGCCGCAGTCTCGCTCATCGGAGGGCAGCCAACCCGATGCCTCCGTGCCGTCCGCGCAGTTGGCCAGACCGTTGCACACCTGCAAGAACGCGCAACCAGGAGGGGCGTGAGAGGGCTCCGAAAATAGGAAACGCGGGAGCCCTTCCAGACTGGCCTCCTCTTTCTGCCACCGAGGACAACCGCGAAGCCGTCAGGAATCACAGAATAACAGAGTCGGAAGGGACCCTGGAGGTCATCTAGTCCGGTGGCCTCCAACTTTCCAGCATTGTGGACCGGCTGGGGGTTGAAGAGGGGGATGGTTCCACGCGGACAGGCAGCTAGGAGCGCACGTGCGCAGCTCCACTTGCACGCGCAGCAGGCAGGCGGGAGAGTGCACGCACGGAGCTCCATTTGCGCAAAGGGCGGGCATGTGTGCCCACCACTCACACAAACAGAGCTGCATACGTGCTGTGTACATGCGCTCGCCCCCTGATTCCACGGCCCGATTCTGAACAGGCTGCGGCCCGGTAGTGGGCCACGGCCCATAAGTTGGGGACCCCTGATCTAGTCTGGGCTCTATATCTAACAAAATGAAATTCAACGTAGAGCAAAATAAAGTCTTAGACTTAGGCAAGAACAACCAAAAGTACACATATAAACTGGGTGAAACCAGGCTTAATAGCAGTAAATGTGAGAGGGATCTTGGAGTCTTAGTGGACTCTTAGTGGGCTTCATCACTGGAGGCTTTCAAGAACAGACTGGACTGCCCTCTGTCAGAAATGGTGTAGGGCAGTGTTGGCGAAACTTTTCGGCACCAAATGCCGAAATGGGAGCACGCACGCGCGCCGGAAACCGGAAAAGCAGATGATCTTCCGGTTTCTTGCGCACCACCTGGTCTTCTGGTTTCTGGCACACATGCGCGCACGAAGACCAGCTATCCGGTGCGCATGCGCCAGCTCTGCCTGGCCTTTTGGGGGTCCTTGCGCTTCCCTGCCCACCCCTCTGCCCACCCCCTTGGTCCCCGTCAGGGTGGCGGGACATCCCCACCGACAACCCGGTTCTGCAGCCTCGGACAGGGAGAGAAAGTTGGGCGGGGAATGCTGCCTCCCTCCACTGGAAAGCTGGAGCCCCTTCCCGGCCTCAGAGGGAAGGGGCGTCGGCATTCCCGGGGCTCGGCTTGGGGGGCCAGGAGACAGGAGAGCTTCACTCCAACTCTGGCTGGGATGAAGCCCCCCCAGCCCGCCACCGAGAACAAGCCAGCACAGCCCCCCCTCTTATCCCTCGGCGGTGCCTTCCCACTTCCCGGCCGGCACGGCGCGCCTCTTACCCCTCAGTGGCGTCTCCATGCGTGAGGACCTGCACTCTCCTCCGGCCCTCCTGGGGCAGCTCACCTCCCTGACAGGGGCTCCTCTTCCTTTTCCTCCTGGCAGCTCCAGCATCCTGGCCGGAAGCCGCAGCGCAAGAACCGCCGCCACCCCCTCGCGGCGGCAGGAGCAGCGGGCGGGGCGGACAGCCACCTAGCCAGCATATGCTACCCCGCTGCCCTGTGCCCCAAGCTGGTCAGGCACTCCGGACCACGGATGCGCGTCGGCGCCACGCGCTGGAGGGCTGGGGCCGCACAAGAAGCCTGCTTGGGCGGGGAAGGAAAGAAGCCCCGGCCCGCCCATCCTGGCTGGCAGCTCTGCTCCCCTTGCTCTTCCGGGTTCCAGCACACTGGCCACCTGGTTTTCACGTGCGCGGGAGTGCCAGAAACCAAAAGAGCAGCCACCTGGTGCACATGCGCACGCCAGGAAGATGATCTTCCAGTTTCCGGCGCATGCATGTGCACTGGCCAGCTGGTCTTCGCGTGCGCACGCGTGCCAGAAACCGGAAGACCAGGTGGCCGGCTTCCCAGCGCGCACATGTGCACTGGGCGGCTTCTCTTTCAGTTTCTGGCGCTCCTGCATGCGTGAAGACCAGCTGGTGGGCATGCCGGAACCCGGAAGAGCAATGGGCAATGGTTCATGTGCCCGGACAGATGGCTCTGCGTGCCACTTCCGGCACACATGCCATAGTTTCACCATCACGGGTGTCACCATCATGGGTGTGGCCATCTTTTGCTTGGGTGGGGGGGTTGGACTAGATGACTTACAAGGCCCCTTCCAACTCGGTTCATCTGTTAAATCTGTTAGTCCAACTGCCCTGGCTCGAGCAGGAAACCCTGTACCATTTCAGACACACGATATTGTCCAATCTCTTCTTACAAACCTCCGCAGGGATGGAGTACCTACAAGGAGTGTCCCTCGCTCTGCCCAAGAGCGTCTGCAGATGACGTCTCCGCCCCAGAACGGTGGGGCCGAGTCGTTACATGGCTGGCATTGTGTTCCCGCATGTCGTGAAGTTGGGCACACTTTCATTCTTTCTACGTTACTTGGGAACGACTAAAGTGTTGTGATCCGCAGGCAGCCTGAGGAGCTGGCAGCAGAGTCGGACAGCGAGGAGGCCGGGGAGGAACATGGGCCAGTCCTGGAGTCTGGGGAAGGCTCTGCGTCGGAGGCAGAGATGGGGCCAGGGCCATCTGGGAGTTCTGAGCTGACTCCGGAGCCTCCAGAGGCTGACATCAGCGAGGCAGAGGAAAATGGGGAGCCTGTTCCCAGTGCGCGCATGCGCAGAGCTGCCAGAAGGCAAGAACAGTTAAGACAAAAAGGGCGACTCAGGAGTAAGGCTTGGAGATTATTGGCCCATCCCATAAGGCATAAAGGAGGAGCAAAGGGACAGGAGCCTTTGCAGGAAGCAACTTTGTTCGTTCTGGTCGGTTTAAACTCTGAAGCTCCGTTCTGACTTTGTGCTCCGTTTGGCCTTGCCAAGATAATTGGCAATTAAGTCTTTGGCAGCGTGTCAAGGAAGATAAAGGTGGGTGCTTATCAGCCTTATCCTGAAAGACTGTGGCAGACTTCCGTCGGACTATTTACAAACTGCTTGGGACTCATTACGGGCTGTGAATGAACATAATTCACAGCTGTTGAAATAAAAAGAGGGTTTTTGGAACTAAGTGTGTGATTGTTACTGTCTCAGGAAGCCTTGGTCAGAACATGGAGGGCAGAAAGGAAAGACGGAGGAATGGAGGCACGACAGGGCAAGAGGACAGACCGAACGCCTATTCCTCGACTTACAACCAGTTGTTTCGCGACGGTTCAAAGTTACGATCGATCCCCCAAAGAAGACTTACGACCCAGTTCCAAAATTCTGACGGCTGTCTCCCTTGTGGTCACACGACCGTACGTCGGGTGCCCGGCAACTGGCCCACATTACGGTCCATGGGCACCGTCCCGCAGTCCCCGTTTTACGCATTTTACGATGGGGTTTTTGGGGGGCCCAAAAGCGGCGTTTATTTCACTTTTCAGCAAAGATGCCCAATAATGAATCATGGGTTCAGTTAACCACCGCTGAAAAATAGATTGAAAAATCAAGTTGACTGTATGATTGACCAGCGTCACAACTGTCATGGCTTACCATCATAATGGGCAGGCTCTGTGACGGTTGTAAACCGAGGACTGCCTGTCGATTCCATCAGGGCCCCCGACCACTGGGCTTGTGGGTGACTTTCTTTACGATGTCGCAACTTATGACCATAAATGGGCAGGCTCCATGATAACTTGAGGACTACATTTACACTACATTATTCTATTTAATATTCTATTCTATTATTATACTATTCTATTGTAATATTTTCGTACGGATCATCCTCGACATACGGCCACAAGAGAGGCCCGAATTTCCATTGCAAAGCGCGACATTGCTGAGTGAGTTTCGCCCTGTTTTACGACCTGCCTCGCCACCGTTGTTAAGTGAATCTCTGCGGGTGTTAAGTGAGTCACGGAGTTGTTAAGCGAATCTGGCTTCCCCGTCGACTTCGCTCGTCAGAAGGGTGGCAAAAAGGGGATCACGTGACCCCCGGGAGGCTGCGACCGTCATAACTTTGAGTCGGTTGCCACGTGACCACGGAGATGGTGCAAGGATGGAAAACAGTCCTAAGACACTGTAGTGCCGTTGTAACTTTGAACAGTCACTAAACAAATGGTTATACTTGGAGGACTACCTGCGCTGTCATTGTGGTGTTATTATAGATTCCGTAATCTATCCAGAGGCTATATCAGTGAATAAAGGAATGAAACAGCAATGAAAAGAAGAAGGGTGGGGACAGGGGAGACGAGAGGGGTGAGGATCTGACTCCTCACTCCTTTTAATCATCATCTCCTTTTAATGACCCCATAATCCCTTGTGGAGTGGAGTCTGGGCAACTGAATGGAGCTGCGTGTTTACTGGCCGGATGCCCTTCCTGTCACCAATGTGGAGTTTTATTCAGCAGATATATTCTCATTGAATATCTGCCTCTACCTAGGATTGAACTCACAGCCTCCTGATTGTGAGGCAAGAGCGCCATCTCTAGGCCATCACACCACTCATCCAACTCCTCACTGTACCTGTTTAAAGGCAATACAGGCGCCATCGCCGCAGGAATATTCCGGACACGGTCCGACCGTTTGATTCCTTCCACCTGGTGGAGCCACCGGGATTTCTGTTGGGGTCAGAATGAGCAGCCATCAGAACCAGCAGTATCGCCCCGCCCATCGTCCACTCCCTCCATCACTCAAAAGGCATCAATTTCCTTGTGTGTTAAATACGATAACAGGATTATTAATGGATTATTTTATCTTTGGGGTTGCCTGTTGACTTTTTTTAATATAGCGAACCAATGCCGGGACGATTGGATCGCTAGATAAATAAATTTCCACGTCTTTTTAGGTAACGTAGTATTTTTATCAAATGTAAATGGGAAAGTGTTACGATTCCTTCTCGACCTGTTACACGAGGGGAGGAGGAGAACGCATCAGATAGTTCTGATGTCTTTTCATATCGTGCGATTGCGTACGATTGTGTAATTGTACGATACGATTGGGCAATCATTATCGTGCGATTGCAGGATGCGGCAAACAGGTGTGGTTGCCAATGCTTGCCATGCAGTCGTGTGACCACGTGTGTGTGTGTGTATTCCTACCGTCAAAATGTCAAATCGACGTTGTAAGTACCCTCCTGGTAGCTCCACCAGTTGTAAATTGAGGGCTACCTGTTTCGATGATTTAAATCGAGTTAAATCTTCAGGAAGTGCAAAAGGTGTGTGTGTGGGGGGGGTGATTGGAAATTTAAAGTGCCCCCTCCAGGTAGACTCGATCCCTTCCTGGCGTCCCATCCAGATGTTGCACCCTTTTGCGAAAATCGACTTGGCTGCACACTCCTCCCTTCCTTACCGCAGGCGAGCTCATCTTCTCCCTGGGAGCAGTCGGGCGAGCCGTCGCACACCCGGGATACATTGATGCACATCCGGTCATTGCAGATGAAGAACCCGGGGCAAGGGGGGATCTGCGTGGAGCCTGCCTCCAATAGAAAGAAGAGTTATCTTCATGATCATCATCGTCGTCGTCGTCGGGTTTTTCCCGCAGGTGCAGTGTCTGCTTTTCAGATCGACGGACACCATTTTGTATGATCAAATGCAGCGGGTCTAGGACAACTCATCCTGGCCAACTCGCCCCAGTCAACTCACCGTGGGATAACTCGCTACGGCTGACTGTCTGCAGACAACTCACCGTGGGACAATTCAACGCAGGATAACTCAAGAGAGGGACAAGCGAACTACAGCGGGCCTTGTCTTGCTTTAGGTTTGAACCTTCTCAAGTTCGCAGTCCTCAAGGCTGGGGTGAGTTGCAATTCAGTTCTCCCTCGTTTCAGTTATCCTGCATTGCATTTTCCCGCGGTGAGTTGTCTGCGGACAGTGGGCCGGGGAAAGTCAGCCGGGAAGAGTTGGCTGGGGGTGAATTATGCCATTCTGCAAATGCAGCATCTGGCTCCAACTGGCTATTTTTCATGTCCACATTTATTGTGTCTTGACATTTTTGCTTGGGTCCTGCTTAGTTGGGCGTGAATGAGAAAATGACCCTAGAGCAGAGGTGTCAAACTCAAGGCCCACGGGCCGGATGCGGCCTGTGATGTGGTCGGATCCGGCCCATGGGGCCATCCTGGAAAATGTAAGGGGCTGGCCCGCATCGCTTCGGCCCGGTCTACCTGCATCTCTTCGGCCTGGTATACCCACGTCGTTTCGGCCCGGTCTACCCAGTGCAAATAGGAAACATGCCAGCAGTTTGGGGAGTGGTGTCAAGCTGGCCATGCCCACCCAGTTGGCCATGCCCCCCCTCCGAGGTCAACCACAGCCGTGATGCGGCCCTCAATGAAATTGAGTTTGACACCCCTGCCCTAGAGAAATGGAGGAACGTGGGGCAAAGGTGCACCCGGGAGAAGAGACCGCTCACCGCAGGTGTCAATGCTCTCATCAGACTGGTCCTGGCAGTGTGGGACGCCGTCGCAGAGCTGCTGGTAGTGGATGCACTCTGCCCCGTGAGCGCAAGGGAACTGGTTCAATTCGCACGTGCGGTTGCAGTGAAGCTCGTCGCTGCCGTCCAGGCAATCTGCTTCGTTGTCACACACCCAGCCCCGCGGCTGGCACTCCCCACTGTGGCAGTGGAACTCGTATCGCCCACAGGGTGGCCCTGTGTGGAAGAGAAGGGCAGAAAATTAGATCCCCTCTACAACCGTGTTACTCACTTAAGAACTGCGGTGGTTCCCCGAACAACCAGGAAAAGAAAGGTCATAAAATGGGACAGAACTCACTTAACAACTGTCTCGCTTTGCCACAGAAATTTTGGCCTCAATTGTGGTCTACCTGCATCGGGTAAGTTGATTGACGACTTAAAGGCTGGGTGAGTGGTGACAGCTCCTAATCCAGAGGATCGTACACCACGCAAGGTCTGACGATCCTCAGATCCCTTGAGGCTGCTTACCCAGGGTCCTGTTGATGACTGGCTGACGGGTTCCAGGAAAAGCTGGCGGAACGGTGGGCACAAGAGGGGTTGTCTGTATCCCTGGACACCGAGACGGGTCCTCATCGGTACCATCGTCACAGTCGCGTACCCCATCACACACCTGCGTAGGGCTCACACAAGTGGCATTTGGACAAGCTAGCTGGCCTGGAGCACACATCACCGGACCTATAACAAGATGAGGAATTCGTTTCTAGGTTGGTGGCCTGAAGCAGGGGGAAGGGGGGAAAGAGGGGATGATTTTGTGGGAGGGGCAAGCGGATGTGCGCGTGCGTGTGTGTGTGTGCGCGCCCCCGTGATGTTCATCGCAACGCTCGCGCAAGTGGAGCCACGCTCTCCTGCGATGAGGCTCAGGTGAGTTGGGCCGCGGCCACCCGGGATGAGGCTCGCGCAAGTGGGGCCATGGGTGCCTGTGACGAGGATAGTGCTAGTGGGGCCACAGGCAGCTGCGATGAGGTTAGCGCGAGTGGGGCCATGAGCACCTGCGATGAGGATAGTGCGAGTGGGGCCGCGGGCACCTGCGATGAGGATAGCGCGAGTGGGGCCGTGAGCACCTGCGATGAGGATAGCGCGAGTGGGGCCATGGGCGCCTGGGATGAGGCTCGCACAAGTGGGGTTCTGCACGCATGTGGAGGCGTGCGCACCGGCTGGCCATTCACGCGGCCCAGGGGTAATTACCCTGCAGTCCGGTAGTGGGCTGCGGCCCACAGGTTGGGGACCTCTGGTCTAGATGACTTATCTAGACTTCTCTAACTCTTGACATAACTTATTGATGGACAAAGAATCAAATTAGATTAGCTGTGGTTCTTCATCTGTCCTGGATCTCTCTCAGACCACTGTCTATTCCACCTCCTGGGGATTGGCCCAAAGTCAACTCGTCGGCTACCGTGCTGAGGCGGGACTAAAACTCACGTTCACTTGATCATTGGTCCAAGGTCTCCCAGCTATCTTTCATGCCTAAGATGGGACTAGAACTCACCGTCTCCTGGTGATTGTCCTAAAGTCACCCAGCTGATTTTCATGCCTAAAGTGGGACTAGAATTCACCGTCTCCTGGTGATTGGCCCAAAGTCACCCAGCTATCTTTCATGCCTAAGGCGGGACTAGAACTCCCAGTCTCCTGGTGATTGGCCCAAAATCACCCAGATGGTTTTCACACCTAAGGCGGGACTAGAACTCCCAGTCTCCTGGTAATTGGCCCAAAGTCACCCAGCCGACTTTCATGCCTAATGCAGGACTAGAACTCCCAATCAGTTTTCATGCTTAAGGCAGGACTAGAACTCACAGTGCCCTGGTTTCTAGGCAGTACCTTACCCACTACACCGAGCTGGCTCCTTAATTAATAAATTAATCACACATACTAACACAAGCATATACCCACCTGGGCAGAAAGCCTCATCCATGCCAGAGGGACAGTCCTGCCGGCCGTCGCAAACCAGAGCTTTGGGAAGGCACTGACCACTCGGGCACTGGAACTCCCCAGGAGGGCAGGCGCAGTCGCGTTCATCGCTAAAATCACCGCAGTCGTCATGCCCGTCGCAGCGGTGCAGGTACGGCAAGCAGCGCCCGGCCGCACAACGGAACTCGCTCAGCCTGCAGGCTGGTCCACAATCTGAGAAAGGGGCGAGGAGAGAGGAGATTTTTGGGGGGGGGGGCAGGGCTAGCAAAATCGGGTGGGTTCCCCACATTTTTTTAATTCGTTCGGATTAGTTCGAATAAAAGAACAGGAGGCTGTGAGTTCGATCCTAGGTAGAGGCAGATAGTTCTCTCTCTGGGCACGATGAGAATATATCTGCTGAACAGAACTCCACATTGGCAACAGGAAGGGCATCCGGCCATTAAAAAACTCTGCTAGCTCCATTCAGTTGCCCGGACTCCACCTCGCAAGGGATTATGGGGTCGTTAAAAGAAGATGATGATGACTTCGAATAAAAGAACGCCCGATTTTCACGATGGTCACATTTGTTTCCTGTGGAAGGGTGGTCTCTCCTCCCTCATCCCTCTTTCCGCCAAGGGTCAGCCCGAGTCTTCCCTCAGGATCGCATCTACCGTAATAGTTGCCTTATCTCCATTGTCTCCAGCTCGAATCCAGAGATACAACGAGATACAGGGAGTCCTCGCCTTACGACCGCTATTGAGCCCACAATTTCCATTGCTAAGTGAGACGGTGGCTCAAGGAGTTTTGCCCCGTTTTGGGATCAGAGGGGTTAAGCCAATCCCTGCCTCGGTTAAGCGAGTCGCACGGTCGTTAAGTGAATCTGGCTTCCCCCTTGTCTCTGCTTGTCAGAGGATTGTATGACACTTGAACCATCGTAAATTACGAATCGGTTGCCGAGCGTCCGAATTTGGATTACCTGACCAGGGGGATGCTGCGACGGTCGTTAAGTGTGAAAAACTTGTCGTGAGTCACTTTTTTCAGTGCCGTTGTAACTTGGAATGGTCACGAAACACGTTGTAAGGCGAGGATTACCTGTACAACCCCAGAATCGAGGAAGGCCAACAAAAATGGGCATGGAAGTTCCAGAGCCTTTCCTCAAGGGCCCGGGGCCCCTTCGGGCAGACAGGAGACACCAAGGGCTGCCATGGATGTGGCTTCGTCTTTCCCTGCCTGCTTCGGCCCTCTTCCTCCTGGCAGTCCTTCCAGGCTCGATCAGAATAGAGCTGGAAGGGAGGTTGGAGGTCATCTAGTCCAACCCCCTGCTTAAGCAGGAGACCCTATCCATTTCTGGCAAGTGACTGTCCAGTCTCTTCTTAAAAACCTCCCGTGATGGAGCACCCACAACTTCTGGTGGCAAGGAGTTCCATTGGTTAATTGTCCTCACTATTGGAAGGTAGGGAGGGAGAGAGGGAAGGGAAGGGAAGGGAAGGGAAGGGAAGGGAAGGGAAGGGAA
>QLTV01000897.1:48338-63545 GCA_003457575.1 Thermophis baileyi | reverse complement strand
CTCACGTCCACAAGTCTTAAAGTTGCCAAGTTTGGGGCCCCCTGCTTTGGACTAATACCAGGAGATGCTAAGATGCATGCATCCCTGCAGTTGTTAAGTGACACAGTTCTAAGTCAAGGACCAACCTGCACTTAAAAGCAGGATACTCCATTACAAATAAAACATTTCCTAAAAACAATATTTTTTTAAAAAAAATTTTTTCCTAAAAACAACGAAATGCCCTGAAAAAAATTAACAATAAAATATCCTTTTAAAAAAACCATTAAAAGCATAAAGAAAAAAAACAGCCACTTAGTAGCAGGCAGAATCAACCACTCTCCAACCACAGCTGCTGTGGCCTAGAGGTAGAACTTTTGCCTCACAATCAATTTTTTTTCAATTTGAAAAAAATAAATAAAAATAAAATAAATAAAGCCAAAAAAAGATGGCGACCGCATGCACAGTGCTGGAAGTCACCTTCTGAGCAGGCTCAGAAAAAAAAATAAAAATAAAACAAATAAAGCCAAAAAAAGATGGCGACCGCATACACAGTGCTGGAAGTCACCTTCTGAGCATGCTCAGGAAAAAAAAAACATTTGAAATTTTTTTTAAAAAAAAATGGCGGCCCCCACGCACCGGCAACCACCGATCCGGTTCGGATGACGTCACTAGCAGGTCGCTACCGGTTCGGGCGAACCGGTCCGAACCGGTAGGAACCCACCCCTGACACTAATATCAAAGAAATGGTGGAATAGAATCATTAAAGAAAGGAGGGACAGGAGGGTGAAATGTGAAGGACAAAAATTTAGAACAATTCTTTCTCTATTTGAAATCATGAAATCGGATGGTTCCGTTGTCCCGCGGCGACTTATCCCGCAGTGAGTGAGCTGTGGTGAGTTGTCGCGTGGCGAGTTGGTGGCCGTGAGTTGGCTGCGGCGACTTGGCCATGGTGAGTTAACCCATTCCGTTCAGGGAGATGGGGCAAGAAGGATTTTTTTTGCTTGCTGGGCTCTTTTGGTCAGTCAGGGTAGTCCTCTGAGTTTCTGGCCCTCCCTAGACCCACCCCAGAGAAGGTCTCCTCCTTCCCAGCCTCCTCCAAAGCTTACGGCATAGTTCCTGGCTTCTCCAGCGTACGGAGACTCCTCGTTGGATGCACTCCTCGGCGTAAGTTGCAATAGCCGTACAGAGGCATTCACAGTCCCCTCCAGAGTCACACCTGAGCGAAGAGGAGACAGAAAGGGGATCAGATCAGCAAGGAGGGTGGCAGAAAGTCCCCACACCAGAGGTGGTATTCAGCCGGTTTGGACCGGTTCGGACGAACTGGTAGCGGCGACTGCGGGTGGGACCCGCCCACCCACCCGGATGTAATGCCGTCCTATTTAGCCATGTTTTCGAGGCTGTGCGCATGCAAGGAAGATGCGCAAGTAAAGCGCATGTGCGGGAGGCTGTGTGCATGTGCGCGCGTGCTCACATTTGCGAACCGGTAGGGAAGGTAAGTGAATACCACCCCTGCCCCCCACACACCCTGCCCTGTCACCAAGCCATGCAAGGAGCCATTTATTTATTGGGCAGGGCCCAGCAAAACACAGCACAGCGCGTAAAATTCAGGGGAACGGCCTATAAAACGCGCAGGGAAATATAAAACCCCGGAGCAGTGAATTATTTTAAAAACACACAGTTCAAGCGACACGTAAAATTAAATCACGCGCAATGTAGACTAGCCTTCTCATGGTACACACCGGGCAATGTGACTTTGTCATGGCTAAATAGTCTACAAATTTTGACATCGAAGGCCTCTTTGACCCCTCTTTGAAACCAGCGGTCCTCTCTGTCCAAAATGTGGACTTTGCTGTCTTCAAAAGAGTGGCCTTTGTCTTTCAAATGCAGATGGACTGCTGAATCTAGTCTGGATGGGTTTGTTCTTCTATGTTGTGCCATGCGTTTGTGAAGTGGTTGTTTTGTTTCCCCAATGTACAGATCTGCACATGGCTCACATGCATATACCACATTGCTCAGTTTGGGTGTTTTATCCTTGGGGTGGACAAGCTTCTGCCTTCATGTATTCTTGGGTTTAAAGTTGTTGTGGCCTGCCAGCGGCCAGCGGAGCTGGCAGCAGAGTCGGATAGTGAGGAGGTTGGGGAGGAACATGGGCCAGTCCTGGAGGCTGGGGAAGGCTCAGACGAGGGCTCTGCATCGGAGCCAGCGAGGGGGCCAGGGCAGTCTGACAGTTATCAGTTGTCTTTGGAGTCAGACATCAGTGAGGCAGAGGAACAGCTGGAGCTTGTTCCCAGTGTGCGCATGCGCAGAGTTGCCAGATGAAGGGAACAACTGAGGAACAAGTGTCGACTTGGGAGTAAGGCCACAGGTGGACGATGAATGGCCCCTCCCATAGGGAATAAAAGAGGAGCAAATGGGGAGGGGAGTTTGCGGAAGACAATTAGTTCGCTTAATTAGTTCATTCCTGCATTCTTGCCAAATATTGCGGTGTCTGAAAGATATCGGCCTGGCCACTCTCCAAGCCTGATAAAGGTCAGTAATTGTGAACTATCTTGAAAGACTGTGGGAGAGGAAAGACTTTTCTGGAAAGAAATTCATTGTACATTAAATAAAAGAGGTTTTATCGGGGCGAGGAGTCTGCTTCGTGGTTTGGGAAAAGCCCCAGGTCAGAACAAAAGTGTGCACGTATGTTGTGTTGTGTTGGCTCAAGATCCTCCTGAGCTTTTCAAATACCAGCTGGTGGACCTCACAAGGATCTCCCAGTGAGAAGAAGAAGCACAAGTGCTGAAAATTAAAAACAACTGCTCTTTTCGGGACCCATTGGGGAATTTCTACGACACTCCGAATGTGGTTAAATTTGTGAGGGCTTTTTTTGGGATCGTAGCCATTGCATCAAGCAAGTTCATTTGGTTAGTTTATGCGGCAAATCCTTTTGCAAACTCAAAAAAAGAGATTTGGGGATGTGTGTGAACATGCCCTAATTAGTCCTGGTGAATATCAGAGATGGGAACCCTTCGAACCGCTCCTTGAAGTTGGCAAATGTCCCACCGCCCTGTCCTCTAAAGTTCCTGCTTAGAATCCGGGCCTTTTTCTGCACATTCATTATCCAGGGTTGACTCTCCTTAGGGACATCTAGAACCCAGGGGTGGGTTCCACTTACCTTCCCCACCGGTTCGCATCGCGATGTTTTGCGCACGCGCGCTCCCTCCACTCGTGCGCGCGTGTTCCCTCGGGCAATTTGGCTTCCGCACATGCTCAGTAGCTTCAATCAGCCCGAAACACAGCTGAGGAGCTGATCAGCTGTGCTTTGGGCGAAGGAATAAAGGTCAGTTTAAACGCAGGGGCGGGCGGGAGGGCCCTTTTTCAAGCGGCAGAACAGGAAAAACCTTCCAAACAGTAAAATAATTCACTAAAAATTCCCAAAAAAAGATGGCGGCGCCCACGGACCGGCACTGACCGAACCGGATCCATGACATCACCAGCGGGTCGCTAACGGTTCGGGCGATCCAGTCCGAACCGGGAGGAACCCACCCCTGCTAGAACCAAGTTTCTCTGGGCCGATACAAGCCCACAATTTTTACACGTCCGCCAAGCCTGAGGTCTCCTCACATTGAGGCGTGTGTGCCATCCCACTCACCAGTGGCCTTGCACTCAATGGGAGAAGAACTTCATGGTGGTGGTCTCTGAGCACAAGTGGGAAAGCCGTTTCCTTCCTGTCCAGGATTAGCTGGCAAGGAGGGCACATCACCTCCTGTCCGTGCCAAGGTGAGTGACCAGGCTCAGGTAGGTTGAAGGATCCGTTTGGGTGGTGCACCTTTTTCTCCTTCCTACACAACAGGTTCTCCTTCAACCTGTTCTACCTAGTAGGAGAGCTTTACCCAGTGTTCCTATCTTCCCAGCCCTGCCCTCATTCCAGCTGACCCTCACTCACCCGCAGGCATCAAAAACACACCACTCGTAGAACTGTTGGCAGGGCAGCTCCTCGCGGCAACGGGCAAAGAGATCCTGAAGGAGGATCCCGCAACGCTTCCGAGCCCACGTCGCACGGTGAGAATTCACCTGGGGCGAGAGATGTGGAGTCGTGGGAATGCCCATATCTCATTTTCCAATTTGCAACCACCAAGGGTCCCTCCAGACACCCGGAGCGCGCGCTCATCCAGTCCTACCAGAGAGTGAGTTTTTCCCCCATCAGCGCAATCACAGGTCGTACCATGCAGGGATGTTCAAAGTCCTCGGCGTTGACTTCAGGACACAGGAGGCTGATGCGCCAGGAGTTGCCAAAAAGGTCAGCCGTGGGCTCCACGATGCCTTGTTGACTGGAGAAGTCATTCTCCGCGTCGCCGTCAAAGTTCCCGCAGAGTCCTGCCACTCGGCCTTGGTACTTGGCTTCCAGTTTGATGTAGACACGAGTGCCTGGGGAGGCAGGGATAGGATGAGGGGCTGAGGCCCAGTGTCCCATTCCAGTGAGCAGTTCACTTGATTTTAGGATACTGATTTGGGCTTAGGATCCCGAGACAAGCTACGGCAGCGTCATTTTTTTCCAAGAGCTATCAAATGTCAGCCATGAATGAGGTCCATTAAGACCTTCACAGCACAAGAGGTGAGCTTCTCACTGTCAAAACTGACTCGAACACCTACGAAGTATATTCTGCTTTGCTCACAACTTGACAAAGAATCGGGGGCAGGATTGGAGTGCAAGGATGGGGGGAATGGCTTCCAGGCATCGTTGGCTCTCCTCCTCAAGGACACCCAGAGCAGATGCCACAGCGTGATTGTGGCTGGTTCCCAAAACAAAGTGAACAGAAGTGATTGGTGGACATAATGGACTGTGGGTGGCCCACGGGGTAAGGGGAAATGAACTGTGCATGCATTTGCGCAGGAAGCTCAGAGCTGGTTTTGTTTCTTCTGTGCCAATGTGGATTTATTTAGTAAAGTTTATGTTGTTGTTGTTCATCGTTTAATGACCCTATAATCAATCCCTTGCAGGGTGGAGCTGGGGCAACTGAATGGAGCTGTATTTACTGGCCGGATGCCCTTCCTGTCGCCAATGCAGAGTTTTTGCAGCAGATCTATTCTCATTGTGCCCAGAGAGAGAAATATCAGCCTCTACCTAGGATCGAACTCACAGCCTCCTGATTGTGAGGCGAGAGCTCTACCTCTAGGCCACCGCACCACTTGATTTATTTAGTACAGTTTATACTCTTGGTAAAATAATGTCCCAGCAGTTTCTTT
Organism: Thermophis baileyi; assembly: GCA_003457575.1. Classification (NCBI taxonomy): domain Eukaryota; kingdom Metazoa; phylum Chordata; class Lepidosauria; order Squamata; family Dipsadidae; genus Thermophis; species Thermophis baileyi. Next base: position 58,337 of record QLTV01000897.1, on the reverse strand, counting down.
TTCTGGATTCGCCAACTGGACAGTTGACGTTCACCACACAACAGCGAGAAGAGGGTCTGCGGAGACCTCTGGGGGAATGTGACAGTTGTGTCTGCTGGAGGACACAGCGCGGACAACCTGGTTCACCTCATCGACTGGTCCAGTGGCTGCCTTCAAACCTGTGAAGCATACCAAGCTGATAGCTTGATCAGTTCTGGTAGGCCTCATGCGTGCTGCAACCAGACAGGATGTTCTGTGCAAACCAGGTTGTATGTTGAGGGAATGCAAAGATGGCAACCTTGAGATGTTCCTCAGGAATTGGGGAGACCTCCAGAAGGGGCGATTTAGGAGGCCCCATAAGTTTAGCATACGGGGCTGATGTCTGGGTGGAAATGAAAAACAGGACCGCCCGGCCACACCTCACCTCCGTCCCAGAGCACCGTCAACCCCATCTGAGTGAGGAGCACCAGAAAGAGTCCCGCTCTCTCCAAGGTCAGCCCGTTCCCACTGTAGGTCTTGGGGGGCCGCACCGAGACGCCGTTCACGGTCACGTCCTTTCCTAGCACAAGCAGAGAGAGGAAGGATCAGGAAGGGCGCCAAGCTGCTGGGGTACGACGGCCTCCTTACGCGCCCACGACCATCTTACCTCGGAGCAGGTGAACCGTCATGCTGCCGATCAGCACTACCACGGACTTAGTGCAGGTGGTGCCGCTGGTGCCGCAAGGTACGTTCTCGGCGGTGATGGTGAAGGCGCCGCTGTTCTCGCGGACCAGGACGTACTCGCAGTCCCCCAGGAACGTGTACACCCGCCCGTCAAAGGTGATGTAGTGCGGATCTCCGGTGGCTACGCAGGTCGCCGCACAGTGGTGCCGGCTGCATTCCCAGTGCTGCTTTCTGCAAATGCTGGGGAGGGAGGGAGGGAGGGAGGATTGTGAGCCCCTGGCACCCCTGCTTTGGGGGAGGGCATCCTTTCCAGTCTCTCCTGCAGGCCCAAACAGACGTGTCCTCACCAAGTGTTGCAGTCCCTGGCGATGGTCTCGTTGGGCTGGTAGAGGTGGCCGTTGTGGTGACAGGGGCATTCCTCTGGGGACACACAGTGCTCGTTCTGCAAGAGGAGAGAAGGGGTGAGATGGAGAGGCCGCCCTTGTCACCGCGAAGAGACCCCGCTTGGCTAAGGGAGGGGAAGAGGAGGCTCCTGCAGCAAGAAAGCAAGCCACGCTCATCCGGCATGAACGCAAAGTTACGACAAGGGACGGTTCCAAAGCGCCGTGAAGTTTGGATGAATCTTAGCCTAATGCTCTCCATGGAGTGTGCAAAGCAGGAGCAGTGCCAGTGAGTGCCACTGCTTCTATTTGGGAAGATTGACAAGGGTCCTCTCCTTCGTGTGGCTACGTGTGGCTGTGCGCGAGCGTGCATCGACAAAACCAGGCACCTCTTTTGGAGCGGTACAAGGTAATCATCAACCTACCACCACAATTGAGTCCAAAACTTTTGCTGCTAAAGTGGTTGTGTGAGTTGTGAAGCGACCCACAAACACCGGCTGTGTTGTGGTCCGCCAGTGGCCTGTGCAGCTGGCGGCAGAGCCGGACAGCGAGGAGGCTGGTATTGTGATTCGCCAGTGGCCTGTGCAGCTGGTACCAGAGTCGGACAGCGAGGAGACTGGAGAAGGCTCGGTGCCAGAGGCAGGGATTCAGCCAGGGCCTTCAGAACCTCCAGAGGCTGCCATGAGTGAAGAAGAAGAAGAAGAGGAGGAGGAGCCTGTTCTCAATGCACGCGTGCGCAGAGCTGCCAAAAGGCAGGAATGGCTCCTGAGGAGAAGGACTACTCGGGAGTAAGGCTTGGGGATAATTGGCCACTCCCATAGCCTATTTAAGTGAGGAAAACGACTGAGGAATTTGCAGGAAACAACTCCGTTCATTCCCGGATCTTGTCTTGCAATTCAAGCCTGCGTTTTCTGTTCCTGTTTGAACTTGGCAAAGCCTCCTGCAAACTGTTCCTTGGCAGCTTGCCTACGAAGAAGCAAGGTGTGTGTGTTATCTGCTGTTACATGAAAGACTTTTAGTCAGACTTTGATTTCAGCTTGGACTTATGCGGACTGCTAATGACACTAATGAAAAGAAAAGACTTATTTTACTTTATTTGAACTCTGAAAGACTGCTAATGCAAACAATTAGCAGCTGTAAACAATAAAAAGAGGTTTGTGAGACGCTACTTGTGCTGTGTGCGTTTATCAGGAAGCCGGGTCAGAACAGGCTGGCAGTCCAATGCCACAATCCCAAATCCTTCATCTCTACCCACACCGACACCAGACGGCACCAGCAGTTCACCTCCCAGCATCCCTGACCTGATGTAACCTCCTTATCACAAGACCCATCACAAGACTGACTGATGACTGACCCAGCACAAGACCATCACTTGACACAGCCACCACACCTGAAGTCCTTGTAAACAGAAGAAAAGCCGACATCCCCTAAAAACTGCGCTGAAACGTAACGAAACGTTTCAGAAACCAACCCACAAGCTCGGAGAACGAAACTTCACCCTCATCCTACACCCGAGCTACAGATATTCAACACAAAATCCATCAGCAGACCCACTGACCTACAATCCGGTTATGAACCCCGCCGAATCCAAATCAACCACGCAGTCAACCAGAGACAGCACCCGACCCTCAACCAACCCACGCAAGCCTCCCACCACCAGCAGTTCACCGCCCAATGACCCTCACCTGATGTAACTTCCCCATCACAAAACTCTCACTGATGACTCACACCTGACCCATCACAAGACCCTCACTCACCACACCCTCACCTGAAAGCCCTTGTAAACAGCAGAACACCGACACCCCGCTGAAGACGTTACCTAGCCTGGTAACCAGAGGTGGTATTCAGCCGGTTCTATCTGGTTCGGGCGAACCGGTAGCGCTGACAGCGGGAGGCCCCGCCCAGCTGCCCGGATGTAATCACGTCCCATTTATCCACGTTTTTCGAGGCTCTGCACATGTGTGGAAGGCTTTGCGCACACGCTCTCACATTTGTGAACCGGTAGGGAAGGTAAGTGAATACCACCCCTGCTGGTAACGAAACGTTCGGAAACTAACCCACAAGATCAGAGAACACAACTTCAACACACACACACACATACCCGGATCCATAAATCTCTCCCCAGCAGGACAGGTGGACAGACAGTCCATATTCCCAAATGGTAGGGATGGCGTTTCTGGACTGCTCACCAGGAAGACAGTGCCAGGAGGGCACACGCAGCCATCGGAGGCGCCGTCGCAGCTGAGGTTGCTCAGGAGGCTCTCGCAGGTGAGGAGGCAGGCGTCGAAGGCGTAGACCAACTCTCCAGGACAAAGCACTGCACCGGGACAGGTCTCCTCTGTGCAACTCCAGGCCCCGTTCACACAAACACTGAAACACAACGGTGAACAATGTAGACCAGGGGTGTCAAACTCAATTTCATTGAGGGCCGCATTAGGGCTGTGGTTGACTTCAGGGGGCCGGGCGGGCGTGGCTGACTGGGCGGGCGTGGCCAACTGGGTGGGCATGGCCAGCTTGACGCCACTCCCCAAACTGCTGGCATTTCCTCTTCGCATTGGGTAGACCGGGCCGAAGCTACGCTGGCTTGATCTTTCCTTTATGCACTGGGTAGACTGGGCCAAAGCTATGTAGGCCTGATTTTTCCTCTTCACACTGTGTAGACCGGGCCGAAGCTATGCTGGCCTGATCTTTTCTTTTTACACTGGGTAGACCAGGACTGCCCTGCGAGTTTGACACCCCTGATGTAGGCTCCTGCTCTTTTGCTCCGCAGATGTGGGAACCCCTTGGGCTCTTGGATAACCGCCCATCTGCTTCCCTTCCTCACCTAACTTCACCAGCTGAGGGGAGCTTCTCCAAATCTGGACAAGTCCCACCGAGCCCAGCAGAGTTTGGCACCCACGTACAGGTAAGTCCTCGACTTACAATGGCAGTGTACGTTTAGTGACCGTCGGAAGTTACAACAGCACCGGAAGTGGCTTAGAGGGGGAAAGTTTCACTTGGGGAATTCGGCACGCGGATTTCAGCTCTGGCTTTGCACTACTTCTAGGAAACGATACCTTTCTCAAGTCATGTTCGTTTAGTGACCGTTGGAAGTTACAACAGCACTGGGAAAAGGGACTTAGCACAGTTTTTCATGCTTACGACCAGGCGTCTGAATTATGATCACGTGACTATAAGGATGACGCATGGGGGGGTCATGCAGCATCTCCGTGATTGTGTGATCAAAATTCAGACACCTGGCAACCGACTTGTATTTATGATGGTGAGACATGGGATCACCTGTCATGAACTTCTGACAAGCAAAGTCACTGGGGAAGCCAGATGCACTTCATAACCGTGTGACGAATTTAACCACTGCAGTGATTCACTTAACAACAGGGGCAAGAGAGGTGGTCAAAACGGGGCCACATTCACTTAACAAATGTCTCTCTTAGCAACAGAAATATTGGGGTCAATTGGGGTTGTAAGTTGAGGACTACCTGTATTTCGCAGGACATGAGACATTAGACATTAGGTCTCAAGGCTGAGCCGCCCCAATCTTTCAAGCCCAAGCTATGCCCACTTGATGGTCTCCTGGGCTACCCATGTCCATCAGTAGTGGTATTCACTTACCTTCACTATCGGTTCGGACATGGGAGCGTGCGCGCGCTTGCTTCGCTCATGCATGGCGCTTCTGCGCATGCGCAGAGCGTCCGTGATGACGTCCGGGCGGGTGGGCGGAGCCTCCCGCTGCTGCTGCTACCGGTTCACCCAAACCGGTGCGAACCGGTACAATACCACCACTGATGTCCATCCCTTTGGTCCCCCAGAGGCCTTCAGCTTCCCAGCCACTGTCCACCAGGGTTGGTCTCCAGGTATCAGATTAACAGAGTTGGAAGGGACCTTGGAGGTCATCTAGTCCAACCCCCGGCCAAGCAGGAGACCCTACACCATTTCTGACAAACGGCAGTCCAGTCTCTTCTTGAAAGCTTCCAGTGATGAAGCTCCCACAACTTCTGAAGGCAACTTCTGTTCCATGGATTGATTGTTCTCACTGTCGGAAAATTCCTCCTTATTTCTAGGTTGTGCTAGGTTCTATCCTACTTGTAGGGTAGCCGGAATGCTCCCATCCACAAGAGCGAGACAGCTGGAATCGTGTGGCAGAGACATTCAATGAAATCAACCTATCCTGTGAGAGAGACTGAGACAGGTCACAGGGTGATTTCATCAAACATCTCTTGTCACTCCATCGAATCGCGTGACGCAGACGGCATGGGGGTGCACCTGGGTGCAGCTGTGTGCAAGTATGCAAGAACACCAGTGCATGGATCGCGGCTGTAGCCCTGTTGGCGAAAAATGTTTCTCCGAGGGAGATTTGATGCATAGCACTAGCAATAGCACTTAGACTTATATACCGCTTTACAGTGCTTTACAGCACTCTCTAAGCGGTTCACAGAGTCAGCATATTGCCCCCAACAATCTGGGTCCTCATTTTACCCACCTCGGAAGGATGGAAGGCTGAGTCAACCTTGAGCCGGTGAGATTTGAACCGCTGAACTGCTGAACAGTCAGCTGAAGTAGCCTGCAGTGCTGCACTCTAACCACTGCACCACCTCGGCTCTCGGGTGGGTGAGCCATGCATGAGGTGATGCTGTTCTGGTGCTGAAATGTTTGGGGTGGAGGAGGAGGAGGAGGAGGAGGAGGAGGAGGAGGAGGAGGAGGAGGAGGAGGAGGAGGAAGAAGAGAAACCTAGAACTAAAGGGACTGTGGAGGTCTTCCAATCCCCTGCCTAAGATAGGAGACTGTATCACCCCAGACAAATGGAGGAGGAGGAGGGGGAGGAGGAGGAAGAGGAGGAAAAGAGGAAAAAGAGGAAGATAAAAAGGAGGAGAGGAAGAGGAAATGGAAGAGGAAAAAGAGGAAGACAAGGAGAAGGAGGAGGAGGAGGAGGAAAAAGAGGAGGAGGAAAAAGAGGAGGAGGAGGAGGAGGAGGAGGAGGAGGAGGAGGAGGAAGAAGAAGAAGAAGAAGAAGAAGAAGAAGAAGAAGAAGAAGAAGAAGAAGAAGAAGAAGAAGAAGAAGAAGAAGAAGAACCATCCTGCAGCTATGAAGGTAGTTTCTCTGTTTCTACATGAGCGACTGACTGCCCCATGCCGAGCCCAGAAAACAGAACGGACCAGTGTAAAGCAGAATCACTGAGCTTCCTTCTGGCTCCGTAGTTCTGAGAAGTCTATCTCTGCTTTTGCACCCACACAGATGTCTACACCCGCCAGTTACCACAACTTGCTTAAAAGCTTTTCTGACGAATCATGTCTCCCCCTCCTCAGCCCCCCTCCCAAGGGGTCTCCGCGCAGACCGAAGCACCAGAACGGTACATGTTACAAACCCGTGATGGTCCTCGGTCCCGCTTGCAACCTACCAGCTGTTGCAGCTCCTCTGGATCTTGCTGCCGGGCGGGTGAGCCTTTTCCTGGTGCAGGCAAGGACACCTGGCCGGCTGGACGCACTGCCCTTCGTGGTCCAGCACCAGGCCTTCCGGGCAGTTGCATCCAGCCACGCAGGTGGGGTGGAGGTCCTCGCAGACGCCAAATTTTTCTGCTGGGAGGTTGGTGCAGGTTCTTCCGCAGGGGGTGGCACATTCTCGGTAGACCTGGCCCCCGGAGCACTGCACCGCTGTGAAGAAAGAGGGAGAGGCCACGGCGTGTGGATTCCATCTTGAATATCCACTGCAGACAGGCTGCCGAGATGTCCTGTTGCAAAGGGGCCGAGCTGGCTAGGGGGCAGGAGTGGAGCATCAAATTGGTAGACTCATGCTTGGAAAAGAGACCACCAGGAAATCCCAAGGCAATATGCTCAACTGGGAACGGGCGGGAAAGCAGGGAGGGTGGGGCCACAGGGCATCCATGCTGTGGCCAAGAAGACTATTTAGACATGTTCAGGTGGGGGTCTCCCCCAGCTAAGCACAACCCAACCCAACTGACCCAACTCAACCCAACCCAACCCAACCCAACTGACCCAATCCAACCCAACCCAATCCATGAGCGATAACTGCAAGGAGAGCAAACCCTCCCAGGTTCTCCAGACCTCCTTATGACCCTTCAAGACCTAGGACCTACAGGTGGGTGGGTGGGCTTTCCTCCACCATCCCCTCAACAGCAGGTCTGACGATCTGTGGAGCCTGCACGCAAATTCCAAAGCTGCCTTCTGAGGGGCTTCCAGCAGTTTGGATTCAGCTCCAGGTGATGCCATGTTGAAGGCCACCCTTGGACCAGTTTCTACCACAAGGACTGTAATATTGATTGATGGGTTGACTTGGGATGGATTGGCTTGGTTTAGCTTGGCTTGGATTGTGTTGTGCTGTGCTGTGCTGTGTTGGGTTGGGTTGGGTTGGATTGGGTTGGGTTGGGTTGGGTCAGTTGTGTTGGGTTGGGTTGGATTGGATTGGGTCAGTTGGGCTCGGTTGGGTTGGGTTGGGTTGGATTGAATTCGGTCAGTTGGGTTGAGTTGGCTTGGCTTGGGTCAGTTGGATTGGATTGTGTTGTGTTGTGTTGAATTGGATTGTATGTGTTATGTTGGGTTATGTTGGGTTGTGTTGGGTTAGGTTAGGTTAGGTTGGATTGCATTGCATTGCATTGCATTGCATTGCATTGCATTGCATTGCATTGGATTGGGTTGGGTTAAGTTGGATTGGAATAGATTGGGTTAGATTGGATTGGATTGTGTTGGATTGTGTTGGATTGTGTTGGGTTGGGTTGGGTTGGATTGGGTAGAGTTAGGTTGGGTTGGGTTGGATTGGGTTGAGTTGGGTTGGGTTGGGTTGGATTAGGTTGGATTGGATTGTGTTGTGTTGTGTTGGATTGTTTGTGTTGTGTTGTGTTGGGTTGGGTTGTGTTGGGTTAGGTTACGTTAGGTTGGATTGCATTGCATTGCATTGGGTTGGATTGTGTTGGGTTGGATTGGGTAGAGTTAGCGCCCAATTCCTAATGACCCTGGGTGATCAATCAATCCTTCATTTCTCTGGGCACCATTTTGGAGCAGCATATCCCTTTTCTCGGCCAAGCACTCATGAGGAGGTCAACCTGATCATATCTGCTCCCCTTGGCTCTCCTCCTCTTCCTCCTCCTCCCACCACTTCCCACTATCCATTTTCCCAGGCAGGAGGCCACTCAGTGCCAGCATCGGTGTAGATGGTGGGAACCGGGCCAACCCCTCAAAGTCCAAGCCTTGGTTAGCCTCCCACAGGTTTTCCTTTCACCCGTTGACAATATCTTCACCCCTTCCTCCCTGATCGCAGCAACCCCACCCCCAGGACACTTACGGCAGAAGCTCTGGTTCCTCCAGGCCACGAGGGCTCCCTCCTGAGCACACTGGCGGGCGTAGGCAGCCAGGGCACCACAAAGACAGTCCTCCTCAGCTGAACAGCTGCACACGTCCTCCAGACACAGCTGGTAGAAGGGTTCCCGCTCCACCAGGTTGTGACAGGGCTGGCGAGGGGGACGGGAGAAATTGGTGACCCTTGAGGAAGCTCCCTGGGTGGTCCATCTGAGCTGATTGATGCGGCGAGGGAGCGTCGTGGTGGGCACGTCCCTTGACCCAAGTAGGGTCTCGAAACTGCCTTGTAAAGAGACTTCAAGACTTCACTGCCGTGTCCAAGTTAGGACACCTTAGGGCAGCGGTTCTCAACCTGTGGTTCGCGACCCCTTTGGGGGTCGAACGACCCTTTCAGAGGGGTCGCCTAAGCGCGCGCTAGCCCGTCGCGCCCCCTTTGTCACCTCATCGCGTGCGGGGAGGGGGCGGGGAGGGGGTCACGGCAGCGGGGCGGGGGTCGCGGCATTAGGAAGGTTGAGATCCACTACCTTAGGGCATCTCAGCTTCAGAGCTTTCAGAGAAATGGACTTCAACTCCCAGCATGCTAGGTGGGGAATTCTGGGAGTTGAAGTCCACGCATCTTACACTCGCTAAGGTTGAGAAACACACTGCTATGTGGATTCTGCCACCTTTTTTGGTCTTCTACAGCAGGGATCCACAACACGCAGGCTGCGGCTCGGTACCGGGCTGCAGCCCAGTCAGAACTGGGCCACACAAGTGGCAGGCGCACGTGTTTGTGCACGCAGCTTCATTTGTGGGAGTGGCAGGCGGGCTCGCCTGTCACTTGTGGAAATGGAGCTGCGCGCGCATGCGCGCTGCTTCTGCGGAATCGTCCCCTCTCCACCACCACCCCGCCACCGCCGCTGACGCTGTCGCCGGCCTGCAAAGCCAGAAAGGTTGGCAATCGTTGTTCTATAGGAGTCTCCACACTTGGTGACTTGAAGATGTTGTAAAATGGGGCAAAACCCACGTAAGAACGTTCCGGCGTAGAAATTTAAGGCTGAGTTTTGGTCGTAATTTGAGGACTATCTATGTACACTGGAGGGGAGGGGAGTCCGGAGTGACCCCACTAAAAGTCAGCAGAAGCCCCGCCTCCTTTGCCCATAGGCCCCTCCCAACAGCACACCTGGCCAGCAGCCCTCCTTTCTCACCTGGAAGGGCGCGCTGTGGACGGCCGCACAAGCCGTCTCGGCGTACTGCCGCCGTTGGGTGTACGTGCTGCAGGAATCGAAGAGGACGTCTGCGGTGGGAGGACAGGAGTGGGGGAGTTGGAACTTGCGGGCGAAAGCAACCACGCCGGGCTCCACATCGCCCTCCGGGGTGGTGAACTCGTCCTGCTGGTTCCAGTTGTAGGTCCCGCAAAGGCCTCGGACCTGGAGGAAAGCAGACAAGAGCCGGCCCAGATGGCAATTCTGCATCGGGCACCCGGAGGCCTCCCGTTCAGCCTGACGGAGCCTGGGATTGGCTGTCGTTCAGAAGCGGCTCGGGGGTCAGTTCTTACGGTGTGATATCATTTATTGAAAGTGGCAAGGGAACAGGGAGAGAGGGTGGGAGGGAGGGAGGAAAGAAGGAAGGAAGGAAAAGAGGGAGGAAGGAAGGAAGGAAGGAAGGAAGGAAGGAAGGAAGGAAGGAA
>QLTV01000897.1:26077-39205 GCA_003457575.1 Thermophis baileyi | reverse complement strand
CCTTGCCATCAGAAGCTGTAGGTGCTTCATCACTGGAGATTTTCAAGAAGAGACTGGACAGCCATTTGTCTGAAACTGTAGAGCAGAGGTGGGTTCCTCCCGGTTCGGACCGGTTCTCCCAAACCGGTAGCGACCCGCTGGTGATGTCACGATGACATCACTGATCCGGTTCGGTCGGTGCCCGCCCGTGGGCGCCGCCACCTCTTTTTTTGAATTTTTTTTTTGAATTTTTTTTTTTGAATTTTTTTTTTCTGCGCATGTGCAGAAGCCGAGTTTCCGGCACTGCGCATGCATCACTATCTTGTTTTTGGTGGGGTTTTTTTTTAATTTTTTTTATTCTTTTGGACTGCGCATGCGCACCCACAAGGCGCGCCCACGTGGCGCTGGAGGAAGCAAACCGGCAGCAAGGTAAGTTAGAACCCACCCCTGCTGTAGAGGTCTCCTGATTGAGCAGGGGGCTGGACTAGAAGATCTCTAAGGTCCCTTCCAGCTTCTATTCTGATCAATTCCCAAAGAGAGGCTCTCTCCCCAAAGACAGGCTGTGGGGCATGAGCGGATCAGGGTCTTCGCATGGAGGGGAGAGGTCACGGTCTATCAGGAGGGTTGAGCGTTTCAATCCTTACAATGACATCATCTCCTTGGAGGTGTTTAGTTCGGGGTCTGGAGACCCCATCGGATGCCCCTCCTCCCTGGCCCGTGGCCCCTTACCACAAAAACCAGCCCTTCTCCAGTTGATGAAGACCCCTCGCTGGGCGCACTCGCGGGCGTAGCTGGCAAAGGTCTCGCAGGCGGCATCGGGCCCTGCCCGTCGCCTGCACAACAGGTACTTGCAGGTGTCGTAGAAACTGCGGGGGTCCACCTGCCAGGGGTGAGGAAGGGACAAAGCTTCAGGAGAGGTGGGGAGGGGAGGCAGTCTGTACAGGTCATCCTCGACTTACGACCATTCGTTTAGTGACCATTCGAAGTTCCGACCGCAGTGAAAAAAAAGGACTGTTTTTCACACGATCGTTGCAGCATCCCCGTGATCAAAATTCAGACGTTTGGCAACTGACTCATAGTTGTGATGGTCTCAGCGTCCCGGGGGGATGGGGGTGTTACCTGATCGCCTTTCGGCGACCGTGTGACGAACCTAACGACTGCAGGGATTAAAACGGGACAAAACTCACTTCCCACATGTTTCGCTTAGCGACAGAAATTTGGGGCTCCCTTGGGTTCGTAAGTGGAGGACTGCCTCGCGACCATCGTGGCCGGGGAAAACACCTGAGCGGTGTGTGGGTGTGTGGGTGTGTTTGTGCACAACTGACTCCTCACCTGTGTATGACACTGGCTGAAAGGACTAGAGAGTAATTTTTGGCAAGTAGCTTCAGCGGCCTCCTGAACATCACCGTCCTGCACAGCGTCGCAGCGGTGCGGTTCCTCCGCGGCGTCTCTGCACAGACTCTGCAGCAAGCAAAGGAAGAATGTAATTAATTGATTAATTAAATTAGAAGAGAAGAAAACAGAGGTCCCCAACCCCCTGGTCCGTGGAATGCCAGCAACCGGTCCGCGCAAACCAGCGAAGCCCGATCCGCGGGATGGAGGCAGCACACAAAAACGACACCCACCCACCCCTTCGATCCCGGATGAATCTTTCTGCAATGATTCGCTTAACAACTGTGGCCAGAAAACTCATAAAATGGGACACTTAAGAAATGTCTCGCTCAGCACCAGAAATGTGGGGTTCCATTGTGGTCGTAACTCGAGGACTGCTTGGTATCGGACGCAAACGATTGCAACGTCACTGGTACCTACCAGCCCGGTCTCTGGAATGCGCCACGAATTGCCAAAGCTGGCCGCCAGCGTGACCACGTCCCCTCCCACGCGTTGGAAGTCATCTGTGGGCACAGAAGGGAGAGGCTGTGGGGAGGGTCCGGAAAACACAAAGAGAAGAGATGCAGACACACACACACACACACACACACACACACACAACTTCCCCCGTCTGCCTCACAAGGGGCTTTCTCACTCAGAGCACGGAGAGGAGAAAACTGAGAGGGTAGAAGAAGGGAAGGGGGCTTCCTATTTCTTTAAGACATCTTGAGCAGCTTAGGATACTGGGAAGCTCTCTGGACGTGCCCACCGCCCCAAAATTCTGCTGTAGGGAGGTGGGGGGGAACAGCACCCCAGACAAATAGAAAGGCGTAACAGAATAGCAGAATAATGGAATAGCGGAATAGCAGAATAACAAAATAACAGAATAATAGAAGAGCAGAATAACAGAATAACGGAATCGCAGAGTAACGGAATAACAGAATAGTAGAATAACAGAATAGCGGGAAAACAGAATAATGGAATCGCAGAATAACAGAATAGCAGAATAGCAGAATAACGGAACAAAAGAATAGCGGAATAGCAGAATAACAAAATAACAGAATAATAGAAGAGCAGAATAACAGAATAACGGAATTGCGGAATAATGGAATAACGGAATAGCAGAATAGTAGAATAACAGAATAGCAGGAAAACAGAATAATGGAATCACAGAATAACGGAATAGCAGAATTACAGAGTAGCAGAATAACGGAACAAAAGAATAACAGAAAAGCGGAATAACAGATTAACGGAATAGCAGAATAGCAGAATTACAGAATCACCAACTTGGATGGTACCATGGAGGTCTTCTAGTCCAACCCCCTTCTCAAGCAGGAAACCCCATATAATTTCAGACAAACGGTTCTCCAATCTCTTCTTAAAACCCTCTTCTTCAAAGGGGCTCCATTGGGGATCCTGAGGGGTTTTCCAGGGACCCCAGATTCCTCCCCACGTCCAGGCAGGACTCCATTGGGCCCACTCCCCCAAAGCAGCCAATGGACCCTTCTTCCATTTCTGGGGGGGGGGCTTACATTTGAATGAGGGGGGGAGGGTCAGGACAGAGACCAGGGGGTCCCTCGAGATCCCATCCTCCTGGGCCTGGAATTCAGACTTTCATCTGTATTACCTGCAGGGTTGTCGTTGTAGACGCCACACAGTCCGCGGGTGGCACCTTGCAGGGCGATCCCGACAGTGACGTACACGGTGCTGCGTCCGTCAAATTTGACCCGGACCCCCAAGCCGCTGTCCACAAAAAGGAAGTCCCCCAACCACCAGACGCTGATCCCTGGAAGGGGTGGGGGCGCAATCAAAAGGGAGAGATAAGCTGTGGATTCGAAACATGGCCGCCAGCCCGGGAGCCCTGCAGGCTCCATGCAGAAGAGCCCCCCCCTTTCGCTGTCCAAACCCCATTTGCAAGGACCCCTCCCCACCCTGACTGCCCACCCCACACACACACAGTCCTCACCCTTTCGCAGGAGCGGCTCCCTCTCGGGCACCACGACGCCGTTAAGCGAGACGTTGCGGCCGTGAACCGTCACCAAGTCGAGTCCGAAAAGGATGCGGAGATCCTACCAGGCAAGGCGGGCGGTGAGGTTGGGGTCTTGACTCACTCCCCTCCCCTGTTCAGCCCACCCAGCTTAGGGAGGTGTTCCCCAGGAAAGCGCTCAGTGCAACTAGTCCTCAACTTACGACCACAGCGGAGCCCCAAATTTCTGTCGCTAAACGAGGCCTCTGTTAAGCGGGCTTACCCCATTGGAACGGCTTATCTTGCCGCCGTTCTTGCTTGGTTGTTAAGTGAGCCATCCGGTCATTAAGCCAATTCTCGCTTCCCCATTGACTTTGGTCACAAAGGGGACCGTCGCAAGTATGAACCGCTTGAAAAAATGGTCCCTTTTTTTGTAACTTGGAACCGTCACTAAACGAACAGTTCCTAAGTCAAGGACTAGTCGTACAGGCCTGGAAGCCATAACCCTCTGGAGCGTTTCAGGAGCGAACGCCAGGAAAGTCTGTCCTGTGCAGACTTTCCCCCCACCCCACCCCTCTTACCCGTCGGCACTGGCCTGGCACGCAGCCCCCGCTGCCGGAGGAGACGTAGACGGCCCAGGTGCCGTCGGAAGCCGCAGCCAGGGCGTAGGTGCAGTTCCCCCCGAAACGGAAATGCTTCCCGTCGAAGGTGCGGTAGTGCAAACCATCCACGGTGAGACAGGTGGCGAAGGGGGGATTATGGTACCTCTGTCGAGCCAGAAGCACCGACGGGGCGGGTGGCCGGAGCAGAGACGGCGGAGGCACAGCGCCTGAGGAGAAGGCGGCCATCAGCAGGGTTGCGCCTGGTCTGGGCTTCCCGATCCCACAAAATCTGCCTTGTAATTCCAGGCGCTGTTCCGCAGCTGCGGAAGCGTGCCCGTCGCGCCTGACTAGAACTCCCGAAAAGCAAAGGCGCCGTTCCCAGGGCTTCGGAGGTCCCCTAATTCTAGTCCAATCCCAGTTTAGGGTGTTAAGCTCTTTGGGCCTTTCAATTCCAGGCGCGGTTCCACGCTGCGGAAGCGCGCCCGTTGCGCCTGACTATAATTTTCCTGCCCAAAAAAGGTAATCGTAATAATCATAAAAAATCCTGCAAGCAAAAGTGCATTTCCTGGGGTCTCCCCGCAGCTGTGGGGAGGGTCCAAGAAGGGAAGGGGCGCTCTACAGGGAGGTATGATCATCTAGAGGTCATGTAGTCCAACCCCAGATTAGGCTGCAAAGCTCTCGGGCCTTGCGATCCCGGGGGCTCGTAGAAAATTTTCCCGTTGCACCTGTCTCGAACACCCGAAAAGCAAAGGATCACTCACAAAGAGGACAGGCACCTTGGAGGTCATCTAGTCCAACCCCCACTTAGGCCAGAGAGAGAGAGGGGGGGGTTCACCAGGGAACGAGACCACCCCTCCACCGACCAGAATTCTCATCCTGGCCTCGGTGCCGCAGACCAGAGGTGGGTTCCTCCCGGTTCGGACCGGTTCTCCCGAACCAGTAGCGACTCGCTGGTGATGTCACAATGATGTCACCGATCCAGTTCGGTCGGTGCCAGTCCGTGGGCGCCGCCATCTTTTTTTAATTTTTTTTAAATGTTTTTTTAATGTTTTTTGAATTTTTTTTTTCTTATGCGCAGAAGCTGAGTTTCCGGCACTGCGCATGCGTCGCCATCTTGTTTTCAGCGGTTTTTTTTTTTACTTTTTTTTTAATTTTTTTGCACTGCGCAAAAAACAAGGCGCGGCCACGCGGCGCGGGAGGAAGTGAACCGGCAGCGAGGTAAGTTAGAACCCACCCCTGCCGCGGACGTATCTCAGACTCGGTTCACCCATGGTTCCTTCTCTCCCCCCAACCAACCCGGCGAGGGAGGGAGGGGCCCGGCGCAACTCACCTTCCAGGGACTCCCTAGAGCAGGTAAAGCAGAGCCCGGAAGTGGCGTTTCGCCAACTGCGTCCCCACGAGAGGCTACAGCATTCGGACATGCCAAAGAGCGAGAGGTTTTGCAACCCGGGCCCGTCCTGGCACTGCCCGGTGGAGAAACAGAAGCCCGCCGAGGCCGTTCCTGCAAAGCAGAGCCTGGGATGAGGGTCACGTTCCCGCAACCAGACCCACATAGACGGAGTTGGCTCATTTTACAGGGGGGCCTCGTCTTACGACCACAATTTTGAACCTCAAACTTCCATCGCTAAGCGAGACCTTGGTTAAGGGCGTTTGGCAGGTGAACAGGGATTGAGCCGGGCTGCCTGTAGAGAAGCATCTCGTGAGCGACGGGCAGATACATATAGTCCTCGACTTACGACCACAAAGGAGCCCCAAATTTCCGTCGCTAAGTGAGATGCTGGTTAAGTGAGATTGGCAGGTGAGCAGGGATTAAGCCAGGCTGCCCATAGAGGAACATTTCCCGAGTGACAGGCAGATATACTGTAGGTGGTCCGTGACTTACGACCACAATGTTGCGCTGCAAATTTCCATCGCTAAGCGAGACATTGGTGAAGTGAATTTTGCCCCATTTGACAACGTTCTCTTGCTCCAGTCGTTAAGCAAATCACTGCAGTTCTTAAGTGAGTCACACGGTTGTTAAAGGAATCCGGCTTTCCCCGTTGCTTTCTCTTGTCGCCAAAGCGGATCGCCTGACACACACACACACCCCCGCAGGACACTGCGACCGTCATCAATCCGAGTCCGTCGCCAAGTGTCCGGATTTTAGGAACCGTTCAGGGATGCCGCCACAGTCGTTAAGTGTGAACCACAGTTGCCTCTTTTGGGGGGGATGACCGCAACGGTGGGTAAGGGTGAACGAACCCCACGTTGCTTTTTTTCCCCAGGGCCGAACGGTCACTAAGGGAATGGTCGTAAGTCTGAGGACCGCCCGTCCTTGCCTCCGAGACCCATCCCAAAGACAACGTCCTAAAGAAGAGGAGGAAGGCCCCCGAAGCCCCGCCCCAGTTCCTCACCCTCGCTGCAATGGGGCCCCGTCCAACCGTCGCAGCATGCGCGCACCGTCCGGTTCCAAACGACGGGCTCGGGGTCCTCGTTCCTGTTGGAGAGACGAGATGGAGAGACCAAATAGGCAGACATCCAACCAGGTTTCAAAACGAAGCCAGTGGAACAGAGGAGGCCGCTAGTTGAACCTCCTGCACTTTGACAGGCCTAGCTGTGAATCCAGGGTCAGTCTAGATGACCTCCAGGGGTCCCTTCCATTTTTTAAAAAATTTGGGAGGGGGGGGGAATTTCACACGTTTCCCGGTCGATCCAAAGAATAAAATCCAAAGAGGGATCAAAGGAAAAAAAGGAACGGAAAATTAGGGATGGGAAGGGAAGAGGAGAAAATACGAAATGGGGCCTTGGAGATCATCTAGTCCAACCCCCCCTGCTCAAGTGGGAGACTTACAGAATGACACAGTTGGAAGGGACCTTGAAGGTCATCTAGTCCAACCCCCTGCTCAAGCCGAAGACTTACAGAATCACAGAGTGGGAAGGGACCTTGGAGGTTATCTAGTCCAACCCCCTGTCCGAGCAGGAGTCCCTTAAAGAATGACAGTGTTGGAAGGGACTTCGGAGGTCATCTAGTCCAACCCCCTCCTCAAGTAGAAGACTGACAGAATGACAGTTTGAAGGCACCTCGGAGGTCATCTAGTCCAACCCCCTCCTCAAGTAGAAGACTTACAGAATGACAGAGTTTGAAGGGACCTCGGAGGTCATCTAGTCCAACCCCCTCCTCAAGTAGAAGACTGACAGAATGACAGAGTTTGAAGGGACCTCGGAGGACATCTAGTCCAACCCCCTCCTCAAGTAGAAGACTGACAGAATGACAGAGTTTGAAGGGACCTCGGAGGTCATCTAGTCCAACCCCCTCCTCAAGTAGAAGACTGACAGAATGACAGAGTTTGAAGGGACCTCGGAGGCCATCTAGTCCAACCCCCTCCTCAAGTAGAAGACTGACAGAATGACAGAGTTTGAAGGGACCTCGGAGGCCATCTAGTCCAACCCCCTCCTCAAGTAGAAGACTGACAGAATGACAGAGTTTGAAGGGATCTTGGAGGTCAACTAGTCCAACCCCCCCCCCCGCTTCACCCTCCGGGGTCTCACTTGTAAATGTAGCACAGGGTACCCCCTGGCCCGGAGTCTCGGCGGGTTCTGTCCCGGTCGAGGTGCCAACCGGCCCTGGTGTAGTGGTAGACCTCCACGCAAGGCACCACATTTTCTCGTCGTACGCTCACCACGTCTTCCTCCCGCACCTGGACCAGTCTCTCGCACCAGCGCCTGTCGGACGGAATAAAACAGCCCTGGGGTGGGGTGGGGTCTCTGGGGTAGGGGGTCTGTCTAAACCCCCCCTCTTCTTCTTGCAAATTCCTCCCCATCCCTTCAACCGAAGCCGCCAGCTCCCGGATTCCGAACCGCCTTGCAAAATTCCCGATACGTAGCTTGCTTACAGGTGGAAAGGATACCACCGGGAGATCTCGAGCGAATTTAGAAGTCACGTCAATGTCCCTGAAGAGAAAATATTCCCCCGGGGTTGCAACCATGAAGGAGCAGAATGTCCTCTCCTGGGAGGCTGGGCTTTGACGTCGCCTCTGCCGGGACCGCACCGCAGGGTCAGGTTCGGATGCTTTTATAATGACGGATTGACTCGCTCGTTCTTTTATGCCCGGAGAGATTCAAACGGGACAGGAAACCCACTAACCCATCATTCCCTATGGAGTTTTTGGAGGGGAGGACTCAGGTTGATTTCTGGGTGTCCATCCTTACCCATCGTCCACTGCCAGTGTCTGCCAGATGGAAAGCCATGCCAGGATGCCCAGAAATTTCCTGGCGCGTGGAAAGACCGCTTGCCACATCTCTGAGAGAAGCCCCACGGTGAGATGCGGGGCGGGCGGCCGGTCCCTGGGGGGGGGGGAAAGAAGGTTCAAAACGATTGGCCAAGTCGTTAGTCCTCTTTGAGGTCGGTTTGGAGAAGCTGTTGCTCGGGAGAGCAAAGCCATGCCAATACAATGCAACTACAGGTAATTGAGCCCCAAAATTCTGTCGCTAAGTGAAATGTCGGCGAAGTGAATTTCACCTCGTTTTACGACCATTCTCACCCCGGTTGCTAAGTGAATCACTGCGGTCATTAACTCGGTCAGATGGTCTTGAAGAAAATTGGGAAGCTTCCCCATTGGCTTTTGCTCGTGGGGAGGTCGCAAATAGGGATCGCGTGAGCCCCGGGACGCTGCACCCGTCGTAAAGACGAGTCGGTTGGCAAGTGGCTGTATTTTGATCACGTGACCATGGGGATGCGGCCATTTTATGAGGCGTGGACTTCAACTCCCAGAATTCCCCAGTTGAGCAATGTTTCTCAACCTTGAGAAACATTGCTCAACCAGGGAATTCTGGGAGTTGAAGTCCACGCCTCTTAAAATGGCCGCCAGTTGAGAAACAATGCTCAGGTGGGGAATTCTGGGAGTTGAAGTCCAGACCTCTTAAAGTAGCAGCCGGTTGAGAAATGTTGCTCAACTGGGGAATTCTGGGAGTTGAAGTCCAAATATCTCAAAATGGCCACCAGTTGAGAAACGTCGCTCAAGTGGGGAATTCTGGGAGTTGAAGTCCAGACCTCTTAAAATGGCCGCCGGTTGAGAAACATTGCTCAACTGGGGAATTCTGGGAGTTGAAGTCCAGATATCTTAAAATGGCCCCCTGTTGAGTGAAGTCCAGACCTCTTAAAGTAGCAGCCGGTTGAGAAATGTTGCTCAACTGGGGAATTCTGGGAGTTGAAGTCCAAATATCTCAAAATGGCCACCAGTTGAGAAACGTCGCTCAAGTGGGGAATTCTGGGAGTTGAAGTCCAGACCTCTTAAAATGGCCGCCGGTTGAGAAACATTGCTCAGCCAGGGAATTCTGGGAGTTGAAGTCCACACCTTTTAAAATGGCCGCCGGTTGAGAAATGTTGCTCAACTGTGGAATTCTGGGAGTTGAAGTCCAAATATCTCAAAATGGCCACCAGTTGAGAAACATCGCTCAAGTGGGGAATTCTGGGAGTTGAAGTCCAGACCTCTTAAAATGGCCGCCGGTTGAGAAACATTGCTCAACTGGGGAATTCTGGGAGTTGAAGTCCAGATATCTTAAAATGGCCCCCTGTTGAGAAACATTGCTCAACTGGGGAATTCTGGGAGTTGAAGTCCTTTACAGTTGGGGGACCCGTGTCTTAAAGTGCTCAAAACCGGCACTGTGGGGGCTGAGCCCCCTCCAGATTCAAGGGGGAAATCTTGCTTCCACAAACAAGGGGCCGTTTCCCACCTGCAGGAGACCAGCCGCCTCCAAAGATTTCTCCAGGCTCATCCAGAATCCGGGGTTGGACTAGAGGACCTCCGAGGTCCCTTCCAACTCTCTACTGATTGATTGATTGATTGATGGATTGATTTGGGAAAGGAGCCCAAAGCGGAGCCCCCCCCTTCCTCACCAACCCACCCTTTGGGGACCCTCCCTTTTATATCCCCTCTGGTTTCCCTTCCTACCTGGCAGGGACGACACTCTGCACGAACTCAGGAGCCCAGAATCCGAAGAGGAGCGTCGAGGAACGACTCCGGGCGAGATTTATAACCCTGCTTGGGATTAGTTTGGGAAGCATCTGGAGGTGCTCTGATTGGAGGGTTCCCGCCCCACATAAAAAGGGAGGGTTGGGGGGGGAATCGTCCGGCCTCTGCTTCCCCCCACCTCCTCCTCTTCCTCCTCCACCTCAAAACCCCAAATGGATTTAATTGGATTAAAAAGATTTTATGCAACGGCCGTGAAAGTTTTTCATCTCCTGTGAAATCTTTTCGCCATCTCAGTTTCTTGATATTTTTGGGGTGTGTGTGTGTCCTGGAGGATCCTGTACCCCCTTCTCCGCAGGGGGGTTGCCTCCCCCCACTCAAAAGTCCCGTTTTCCCACCCCCAACCCCCCATCCTCAACCAAGCCCCCCTCCCCAGGGCGATTATTAGAACTAGGATTTAATATTAGGAATAAAGTAGTCGGACTTTTTAAATATTTAGCCTATGGAAGAGAAGGATTGGGGGTGGGGAGACACGATGGCCATCTCCCAATATTTGGGGGGCTGCCCCAAAGAAGAGATGGGGGGCTTCACTTATTTTCCAAAGCACCTGAGGGCAGGACAAGAAGCAACGGATGGAAAGACATCAAGGAAGGAAGGAAGGAAGGAAGGAAGGAAGGAAGGAAGGAAGGAAGGAAGGAAGGAAGGAAGGAAGGAAGGAAGGAAGGAAGGAAGGAAGGAAGGAAATAAGAAAGTGAGAGAATGGGAGCGAGTGAAGGAAGGAAGGAACAAACATAGAAAAGCAGGGAGGGCGGGAGAGAGGAAGGAAGGAAGGAAGGAAGGAAGGAAGGAAGGAAGGAAGGAAGGAAGGAAGGAAGGAAGGAAGGAAGGAAGGAAGGGAAGGAAGGAAGGAAGGAAGGAAGGAAGGAAGGAAGGAGATGGATGAGGGAGGGAGGAAGGAAGGAAGGAACAAAGGAAGAAAAGCAGGGAGGGGGGGAGGGAGGGAGGGAGGAAAAGAGAAGGAAGGGAGGGAGGAAGGAAATAAGAAAGAGAGAGAATGGGAGCGAGTGAAGGAAGGAAGGAAAAGGGAAGGAAGGAAGGAAAAGGGAAGGAAGGAAGGAAAAGGGAAGGAAGGAAGGAAGGGAGGAAGGAAGGAAGGAAGGAAGGAAATAAGAAAGAGAGAGAATGGGAGCGAGTGAAGGGAGGGAGGGAGGAGCTGGATGGGGAAGGAAGGAAGGAACAAAGGAAGAAAAGCAGGGAGGGAAGGAGGGAGGGAGGGAGGGAGGGAGGAAGGAAGGAAAGAAGGAAATAAGAAAGAGAGAGAATGGGAGCGAGTGAAGGAAGGGAGGAAGGAAAAGGGAAGGAAGGAAGGAAGGAAGGAAGGAAGGAAGGAAGGAAGGAAGGAAGGAAGGAAGGAAGGAAGGAAGGAAGGAAGGAAGGAAGGAAGGAAGGAAGGAAGGAGCAATAGGCAGAAGCCCCCCAGAGGAAGAGGCTACAACAGTGGCGAGTGTGAAAAACGGTCCTTTTTTCAACGCTGCTGTAACTTTGAACAGCCACTAAGTGAACTGTTGTAAGTCAAGCAACCCCTTCAAGTTACCCTGACCTGATCCACATATCAAAGGTTAAGGTCTATGAGCCCAAAAGCGAGTCCATTCCATTCGGTCTCTTAGTGGAACAGCCTACACAACCTACATACCCACACACACTATAAAACCCTTCACGCTGCCCCCCTATCAAAGTCTACTGCGGTACCCCACTTTTCTGGGCAACCGCCCCCCCCCAAAAGCAAATTATTTTCCTTCGCGGAATACGTAATTTCTCCTTTCTTCCCAGCCGTCAGGATCTCATTTTGATTTATTTTTGGGAGACCACCCCCACCCCCACCCTGGCTTGAGTCGGAGACCCCCCCCAATTCTTCCTCTGAGAGCTTGTGGATCCCACAAAAATTGGGGGAGTCCGGTTAGGGGGGTGCAAAGCTCGCATCCCGAGGACAAAACATGAGACCGTAACATAGGATCTCTCCCGGCAGGGACCGAATTCGCCACACGGCAACCCCTTTGTCCCCGGGGGAGGGTCTCCTCCCCCCCCCCGTTTCCCGGGTCTGCAGACGGAGCTGGACTAAGCTTCCCTTCCTGGACCCAGCTTATCCCTTCAAAGAATTCGGAGTCCCCACAGGGTGTTTCGAACTCGGCGTACTGTGGAAGGAAGATCAAAAGATTCGTTACGCCTCGCATGGATGGTCTGAGAACCGGAGCTGGGAAGGTCCCTCATGAGCAGCTTGCAAACTGATAGTATAATAGATAGATAGGTAGGTAGGTAGGGAGAGAGAGAGAGAGAGAGAGAGAGAGAGAGAGCGAGAGAGAGAGAGAGAGAGAGGATATTTTGTGTATATTATTCAATTTTGTGTAGAGACAGACAGATGATACATAGGCAGACAGACAGACAGACATAGAGATAGATAGATATAAAGATATATAGATAGATAGAGAGAGAGAGAGAGAGAGACAGACAGACAGACAGACAGATAATGAGAGAGACAGACAGACAGACAGATTATACATAGGCAGACAGACAGACAGACATAGAGATAGATAGATATAAAGATATAAAGATAGATAATAGATGGATAGATAGATAGATAGACAGACAGACAGACAAACAGACATAGTGATGATAGATAGATAGATAGATAGATAGATAGATAGATAGATAGATAGATAGATAGATAGATAGATAGATAGATAGATAGATAGATAGATAGATAGACAGACACACAGACAGACAAAGAGATAGATAATTATACATAGATAGATAAAATAGACAATGATAGATAAAGAGAGAGAGAGAGAGAGAGATAAGAGATAGACAGACAGACAGACAGACAAAGAGATAGATAATTATACATAGATAAGATAGACAAATGATAGATAAAGAGAGAGAGAGAGAAAGATAAGAGATAGATAGACAGACAGACAGACAGAGAAGGGGAGAGAGAGAGACAGAGAGAGAGACAGACAGACAGACAAACAGACAGACACACATGGGGGGGAGAGAGAGAGAGAGAGAGAGAGAGAGAGAGAGAGAGAGAGAGAGAGAGAGAGAGAGAGAAGAGAGATAGACAGACAGACAGACAGAGAAGGGGAGAGAGAGAGACAGAGAGAGAGACAGACAGACAGACAAACAATGATAGATAGATAGATAGATAGATAGATAGATAGATAGATAGATAGATAGATAGATAGATGATAGATAGATAGATAGATAG
>QLTV01000894.1:1699-13550 GCA_003457575.1 Thermophis baileyi | reverse complement strand
TACCAAGATGATTAGGGGACTGGAAGCTAAAGAATGGTTGCTGGAATTTGGAATGTCTAGTTTAATGAAAAGAAGGACTAGGGGTGAGATAGTAGCAGTGTTCCAATATCTCAGGGGTTGCCACAGAGAAGAGGGAGTCAAGCTATTCTCCAAAGCACCTGAGGGCAGGACAAGAAGCAATGGGTGGAAACCAATCAAGGAGAGAAGCAACTTAGAACTAAGGAGAAATTTCCTGACAGTTAGAACAATTAATCAGTGGAACAGCTTGCCTCCAGAAGTTGTGAGTGCTCCAACACTGGAAGTTTTTAAGATGTTGGATAACCATTTGTCTGAAGTGGTGTAGGGTTTCCTGCCTAAGCAGGGGGTTGGATTAGAAGATTTAAAAGGTCCCTTCCAACTCTGTTATTCTATTCTGTTCTAGGTGCAAACTGACTAATTATTGCATATTTTTGAGCTGCTGTAACCTTGTCCAGATCTCCTGCTCAATCAGGAGACCCTCTACCATTTCAGACAGGTGGCTGTCCAGTCTCTTCTTAAAAACATCCAGTGATGGAGCACCCACAACTTCTGGTGGCAGGCTGTTCCATTGGTTAATTGTCCTCATTGTTAGGAAGTTTCTCCTTAGTTCTAGATTGCTTCTCTCCTTGATTAGTTTCCATCCGTTGCTTCTTCTCCTGCCCTCTGGTGCTTTGGAGAATAGGTTGACCCCCCTCTTTTTTGGGGCAGCCCCTCAAATACTGGAAGACTGCTATCATGTCACCCCTAATTCTTTTTTTCTCTAGACTAGCCAAACCCAAATCCTGCAGCCGTTTTAGTCTCCAGGCCTTTAATCACCTTTGTTGCTCTTCTCTGCCCTTTTTCCAAGGTCTCAACATCTTTTTTGTAGTATGGTGATGCCTTAAATTGGGGTGGAGTCGGGGCAACTGAATGGAGCTGAGTGTTTACAGGCCAGATGCCCTTCCTGTCGCCAATGCAGAGTTCGCAGCAGATAATTACTCATTGTGCTCCAAAGAGAGAGAAATATATGCCGCTACCTAGGATCGAACTCGCAGCCTCCTGATTGTGAGCTTCACCTCTAGGCCACTGCACCACTCATGCAGGATTCCAGGTGTGGTCTTACTAAAAAAAAAAAAAACCCAGAAGGACTGAAATGTTTTTAATTTTTCACGCAGGCACTGGCAAAACATCCACTCTGATCCAGTACGCCAGGAAATGGTCCGAGCTGAACTTCTTGTACTTGGCGTTCAACAAGACCATCGCACAACAGGCGTCCCAGGTTTTCCCTGCCAACGTCACCTGTAAAACCATCCACTCCTTAGCGTTTGCAGAAGTCGGCAGACAGTAAGTGACTGGGTCTTCTTTACAGGGAGTTAGTCCTCGACTTATGACCACAATTGAGGCCAACATTTCTGCTGCTGAGGGAGATAGTTGTTAAGTGAGTTTTGCCCCATTTTATAACCTTGCTGGCCATGTTAAGGGAATCAGTGCAGTTGCTGAGTTAGGGACATAGTGGTTAAGTGAATAACGGAATAATAGAGTTGGAAGGGACCCTGTAGGTCATCTAGTCCAACCTCCCCCCCCAAACAGGCGACCTTACACCGTTTCTGACAGATGGCAGTCCAATCTCTTCTTGAAAGCCTCCAGTGATGAAGCTTCCACAACCTCCTAAGGCACCATCTGTTCCATCGGTTGATTGTTCTCACTGTCAGAAAATTTCTCCTTATTTGCAGGTTGAATCTCTCCTTGGTCAGTTTCCATCCATTATTCCTTGTCTGGCCTTCGGGTGCCTTGGAAAACAGGTTGACCCCTTCCTCTCTATGGCAGCCCCTCAGATATTGGAAGACTGCTATCCTGTCTCCCCTGGTCCTTCTCTTCACTAGACTAGCCATGCCCAGTTCCTGCAACCGTTCATCGTATGTTTTAGCCTCCAGTCCCCTAATACTCCTTGTTGCTCTTCTCTGCACTTTTTCCAGAGTCTCAACATCTTTTTTAGATCTCTTGTGGGCGCGCAGGGACTCATGACTTATGACGTGTTTGACCCCTCCCTCAGGCTCAGCCTGGACGTGTCCTACAAGCTCCTTGCCAGCAATCCACACCCAAATAAGCACAGATTTAACGTCAGGATTAATTCCACCTTCCAGTCTAGTGGCCTAGAGGTGGAGCTCTCGCCTCCCAGTCAGGAGGCTGTGAGTTCGATCCTAGGTAGAGTCAGATATTTCTCTCTCTGGGCACAATGAAAATATATCTGCTGAATAAAACTCCTCATTGGTGACAGGAAGTGCATCCGGCCAGTAAACACTAAGCTCCATTCAGTTGCCCAGACTCCACCCCGCAAGGGATTGTGGGGTCATTAAAAGGAGAGGATGATTAATTTCTATTTCATTCTGCTGCAGTTACAGACGGAAACTTAACCTGGGCTCACTGACCTCCTACCTGGTCAGTTTTATCCTCTCCAATCGCCAGGGCCAGTCTCCATTCATCAGAGCCAAGATGGTCGTTCAGACCCTCGCTGCCTTTTTCGCGTCAGCGGATGTGGCCATCACTGTGGAGCACACGCCCATTTGGTACAAGAACAATCGTGGACAAAACGTTCTTGTGGAGGAACGGGAAAAGCACGTGAGTATTTGGTTCTCGGGACCAGTGACAGATAATCCTCTACTTACGAGCATTCGTTTTGCGACCGTTCGAAGTTACGCCGGCCCTGAAAAAAAGACTTAGGATCATTTTTTTCAACTTATGACCATTGCAGCATCCCCATGGTCACGCGATTCCAAATTCAGACCCTTTGCAACTAGCATGTACAGGTACTCCTCGACTTACCACAGTTCGCTTAGTGACTGTTCAAGGTTACAACGGCACAGCAAAAAGCGAGTTATGTCGGTTTTTCACACTGACAACCGTTGCAGCATCCCCAGGGTCATTTGATCAAAACTGGCAACTGACTCATATTTATGACAGGTCCTGAGGTCACGGGAGACCCCCCTTTTGCGACCTTCTGGCAAGCAAAGTCCATTGGGAAGCCAGATTCACTTAACAACCATCATCCTTGTGTAGCAGGGGGGAGGAGGGAATAAAAGGAGGGTTTGGGAGGAAGGGGTGGAGACAGAGGGAGTGCAGGGGAAGGAAGGAGGGGCTTGGCTGGAAAAAGGAAAAAAAAAGTGGGAGAGAAGAAGGGAGGTTTATGAGCCAAGCTGAGGGAAATAAGGGGATAGGATAGCAGAGGCTTCTGTGGAGAAAGACTGAAGGTGAGGTTTCACCAGATCAATTCTACCCAAAGAACACATAGCTTTCCCAAGAGTGGCGGGAGAGGGCTAGAAACCAACTTTGTAGGTGGCAACACCTGTTCTCGAAAGATGAATTTGACGGGTGTGCTAGGAGCGCTCAACATATTATCCGTTTACAGGAAGATAAGCCTTTCCGAGAGAGATCTCGGCGGATTCCTTTAAGTGACTTAAATGACTTCAGAGACCATCTAGCGGAGTTGAAGAGAACTGGGGTCATCCGAGAAATCTCGAAGTCCTTACGCTTCTCCCATAGTAATAGTCCGGAAGAAGAATGGGTCACTGAGAATGTGTATAGATTACTGTACCCTCAATCGGAGAACCATTCCGGATCAGTACACTACTCCTCGGATCGAAGATGCCCTGCATTGTTTATCGGGAGCAAAGTGGTTTAGCGTGCTGGATTTGAGAAGTGGTTACCACCAGATTCCCATGCATCCAGATGATAGAGAGAAAACTGCTTTCATCTGCCCCTTGGGGTTCTATGAATTCATTCGGATGCCCCAAGGGTTATCAGGGGCTCCAGCGACCTTTCAGAGACTCATGAAGCGGACAGTGGGAGACATGAACTTGATAGAGGTGCTAGTGTACCTAGACGATATCATCGTCTTTGGTGAGACTCTTGAACAACATGAGGAGCGTTTGGAGAAGGTTCTGACCAGGCTCCATGAAGAAGGGTTGAAGCTGTCATTAGAGAAATGCCAATTTTACCAACCATCTGTCACATATCTTGGTCATGTAGTCTCTGCTGAAGGGATATCAACTGACCCCACGAAACTTGAGGCTGTCACTTCCTGGCCCAGACCCCAAAATGTGGCTGAACTGTGATCGCTTCTAGGGTTCTGCTCATACTATCGGAGGTTTGTCGAAGGGTTTGCAAAGATAGCCCGTCCCCTCAATGATCTGTTGAAGAATGAGGAGGCAGAAGATGTGTCTGACCATTCGGGTCATCTCCATCAGAATAAGGGACCCAGGAAGTCTCAGTTCAGTCAAAATGGACCAAGCAGTGTGAGCAGGCCTTCAACCAACTGAAAAGGAGACTCACAAATGCCCCTGTCTTGGCCTACGCAGACCCGAACTGGCCATATGAACTACATGTTGATGCTAGTCGGGATGGTCTTGGGGGAGTACTGTATCAGGAACATGATGAATACTTGTTGCATATGTCAGCAGGGGCCTCACTTCAGCCGAAGAGAACTATCCTACCCACAAGCTGGAGTTCCTGGCACTTAAGTGGGCAGTGGTAGATAAGTTAAAAGATTACCTGTATGGAGCGGAGTTTGAGGTTAAGACGGACAACAACCCACTCACAAACCTGCTGACAACAGCCAAACTTGACGCCACCGGGCATCGGGCTAGCTGCCCTCTCCGTGTTCAAGTTCAGCCTGAGGTACCGGCCAGGTGTGGGGAACAGGGATGCAGATGCCCTGTCTAGGTGACCTCATGGTCCCAATGCACATGCTGGAGAATGGATCCGATTGACTCCCGATGGTATTCAAGCCCTGTACCAAGGGGTCGAGCACCGAGTTAGAGGAACAGCTGGGGCAGAAGCAGTAGGAGTCACTACCGCGAGTGTTCCTAGGCTGTACTGTAACCCCATTCAAGTTAGAGGAGGGGGTAGGCCTGTTTTGACCAAGAAAGACTTAAAAAGGGATCAGGCAGAAGACCCTCTTTGTGGCCTGTCTGCGAGGGCCTTGAGTCGTGGTCAGAGAGAGGCCCTGCTAACTAAATCCACAAGAGAAGCTTGGTTGTTGCATAAAGAGTGGGACCGGTTACAGCTCCGAGGAGGTGTAGTTTATCGGAAGGGTCCTTCGGATGGACCCAAGGAAAAGTGGCAGCTGTTACTCCCAGAAAAACATAGAGAAGCGGTACTGATTGCACTACACGATGAGCATGGGCATCTGGGGCCCGAGAGGACCTTTAAGTTAGTGAGAGATTGGTTCTACTGGCCTTGTATGAGGAAAGAGGTTGAGGATTACTGTCGATCCTGCCTGCGTTGTATCCAGCGAAAGACCCTACCCTCCAGGGCTGCATCAATAACAATAGCACTTATATACCGCTTCATAGTGCTTTTACAGCCCTCTCTAAGCGGTTTACAGAGTCAGCCTCTTGCCCCCAACAATCTGGGTCCTCATTTTACCCACCTCAGAAGGATGGAAGGCTGAGTCAACCTTGAGCCGGTGAGACTTGAACCGCCGAACTGCAGCTAGCAGTCAGCTGAAGTAGCCTGCAGTGCTGCACTCTAACCACTGCGCCACCTCGGCTCTTGGGTCACCTGCAAAGTCATGGGCCCATGGATCTAGTTTGCATGGATTTCCTTTTGTCTGGAACCAGATACCAGTGGACAAGAGAATGTATTGGTTGTGACTGATCATTTCACTCACTGTGCTCAGGCCTTCCCAACGAAAGATCAGCGTGCCACCACGGTAGTCAAGGTACTTGTAGAAAAGTTTTTTTGTACACTATGGGCTACCTCAGCGCATACATTCCGATCAAGGCAGTGATTTTGAGAGCAAACTTGTCAAACAGCTGCTGGGTATACTGGGCATTCAGAAATCGTGCACTACTCCCTACCACCTACAAGGAGAAACACAGCCTGAGAGGTTCAATCGTACTCTTCGTGACATCTTAGGGATACTGACTGCAGAGAAGAAACAGCACTGGACACAACACGTTTCTACTGTTGTACACGCATATAACAGCATGGAAAATGATGCTACCGGGTACTCTCCATACCGACTGATGTTTGGCAGGGAGGCTCGATTGCCGGTAGATATAGCATTTGGCATCTCCATGGACGAAACCTCACTCACTTCACACCGTAACTATGTGGACCGGTTGTGGCATATGAGAAGGCTCAAGCTGTTTCAGAGGCCCGAAAACAAAGAAACAAGAGGAACTATGACCTGAAGGTGAGAGTTCAAGATTTGCAACCTGGTGATAGGGTATTATTGCGAAATCTGGGCATTCCTGGGAAGCATAAACTGGCGGACCGATGGAACTCCCAGCCATACATTGTCAGTGAGAAGCTACTTGGCTTGCCAGTGTACCGGATTCGACCTGAAGGGAGTTTAGGGCCTCTGAGAGGGACCAGGGTGGACTGGCAGCCAGACAAAGAAGGCCAGGAGAACCCAGACTCCAGCGACCCTTACGAGGGTAAGCGTGTCACTACGTTCATATTTACTTGTCAGCTGGACTCTTATTCTGAAGCGACACTGTACACTGATATGCAGTTCTCATGTGATACCTGTACTGCGCATGTGTTACTCTTTTTCTTTTTCTTTGTTCTCTTTGTCCTTCACCATGTAGACACAGACTTAGATGTTCTTATTTTTGTTTTGCAAATACATTACTTTTATTCTTTCCTGGCCTCTGGTCTTATTCTTGAGGATTGAGGGCAGGGAAACAAGATTCATTTCGCCTCTAATTATTTTTCTCCGCAACAAAGCACTACACTTACTTAACTTCTGCAGTGATTTGCTTAACAGCCGTGGCAAAAAAAGTTGCAACATGGGGCAAAATTGACTTAAGAACTGTCTCACTTAACAACAGAAATTTTGTGCTCTATTGTGGTCGTAAGTCAGAGACTACCTCTATTTATGACGGTTGCAGTACCCTGGGGTCATATGATCGTCTTTTGCGACCTTCTGACCAGCAAAGTCCATGGGGACAGCCAGATTCACTTCAGTTGTGTGACGAACTTAAACAACTGCAGTGATTCACTTAACAACGATGGCAAGAACGGTCGTAAAATGGGGCAAAAACTGACTTAGCAACTATCTTGCTTAGCAGTGGAAATGTGGGGCTCCATTGTGGTCGTAAGTTGAGGACTAGCTGTAGATCCAGACCTTCCTTCTCCTTCAAGATCTCTGGGCAGCCTAGATGAGAAAACTCTGGATCTGACCTTTTCACCAGCAAGATCTTCTTACCAACTTTTGCTTTCTAGATCATTGTTAAAGAAGCGAAACAAATATGGACCAAGATGAAAACGCTGGGCCCAACCACGGAGATGGCGCACAGAATGACGCACGACGGTAAGTGGAATATGTGAGGGAAGGTTGGGGGCATTTAGTTCTGCTGAAGAAACAGGAAGAAAAAAATAAGAATAAAGGGTCGATTTTCTTCATGGAGGGAAATTCTAGTCCTACCTTAGGCATAAAGCCAGCTGGGTGACTTTGGACCAATCACCAGGAGACAGTGAGTTCTAGGCACGCCTTAAAGCATGAAGGACAGCTGGTGACTTTGGACCAATCACCAGGAGACGGTGAGTTCTTGTTCCACCTTTACATGAAAGCTGGCTTAAGGACATTGGGCCAATCACCCACAGTCAGTGAGTTCTAGTCCCGCCTTAAAGCATGAAAGCCAGCTTTTTGACTTTGGACCAATCAACAGGAGACGGGGAGTTCTAATCTTGCCTTAGGCATGAAAGCCAGTTGGGTGACTTTGAGCCAATCACCAGGAGACAGTGAGTTCTACTTCCACCTTAAAGCATGAAAGCCAGTTGGTGAGTTTGAATCAATCACCAGGAGACGGTGAGTTCTAGTCCCACCTTAGGCATGAAAGCTGCCTGGGTGACTTTGGGCCAATCACCAGGTGTCATGGACTTCAATTCCCAGAATTCCCCAGCCATCATGTTGGGAGTTGGAAGTCCGCACATCTTAAAGTGGCCAAGGTTGGGGAACCCCATATTAAAAGAAAATTATAGTGCTTCCTTTTTAAAATAATCGTGGGCTGTGATTCTGCAGGAGCCCAAGAACACAAAATCATACAATGTTGTTTTATTGTACATTGGTTTTCAGCATCGGTCTTGTGCCTTTTAGGTTACTTGAAACTTTGGCAACTCCAGAAGCCTTCTCTTTCCAACTACGACGCCATCTTGGTGGATGAGGCACAAGACTGCACCCCCGGTGAGTGAGGTGTAGATTCTGGGTTCAGTTTTTCAAGTCTAGGCAGCTCTCGACTTACGACCACAATTGAGCCCAAAATTTATGTTTTGCTAAGTGTGAAAATTATTGAGTTTTGCCCCATTTTATGACTTTTCCTGCCATGGTTGTTAAGTGAATCATTGCAGTTTGTTAAGTTGTAAGTTTGTTAACCCGGTTGTTAAGTGAATCTGGTTTTCCCGTTGACTTGGCTTGTCAGAAGGCCACAAAAGGGGATCACATGACCCAGGGACACTGTGACTGTCATAAATGTGAGTCAGTTGTCAAGCATCCGAATGTAAATCATGTGACCACGGGGATGCTGCAGTAGTCATAAGTTAAAAAACGGTCATAAGTCACTTTTTTCAGTGCTGTTTTAACTTCAAACGGTCACTAAGTAAACTTGTAAATTGAAGACTAAATTCTTCTTATCTCCCGCTCATTTCCCTTGACTGTGAGTTGGTCAGATTCTTGTAGAGAGCTTAAACTTGCAATAAATCTTCGACTTAACAACAATTCGTTTAGTGATCATTCCACGTTTCACCAGCACTGAAACAAAGTGTTAGAATATTCATGACTGGGAGAGCCATGCTAACAAGGTTAGCCAATGAATAGGCATAGCAACTGAGTCAGCCAATGGGAGCTAACCACTTCTTAGTCTGTGCAGAGGATCGAAACTGAAACTTAGCTTAAGGCTGGGCGTGGCTCAGTGTTCCACTCTGCTCTTTGTCCTCTCTGTGCTTGTCTGCTGCTGAAATGAAACTAACTCCTGCTTGTGTTTACTTGAAGAAATAATCTACTTGTGGTATTGTATATATATTACTATGTTTATAAAGAAGTTATTGAATCCAGCTGAATCAGTCATCTGTGTGTGCTTCTGGTTTTGATTTTTATGCAACAAACTCTGATAAAAAGTGACTCATGACTGTTTTTCAAACTTACGACCGTTGCAGCATCCCCGTGGTCACGTGATCGAAATTCAGACTCATGACGGTCACCGTGTCCCCAGGGTGGGTCACGTGATCCCCTTTTGCGACCTTCCGACAAGCAACGGAGAAGCCAGATTCAGTTAACAATCATGTGACTAACTTAACAACTGCAGTGATTCACTTAACAACTGTGGCAAGAAAGGTCGTAAAATGGAGCAAAACTCACTTAACAATGGTCTTGCTTAGCAATGGAAACTTTGTGCTCAGTTGTGGTCGTAAGATGAGGACCGGACCTGTAAGATTGGGTTGGTCTTTTGGCAGAGAAGTAATTCTTAAGACCCCTTTGCAGAGGAGACAAGTCTAAAGGAAGGGCTCTGGCCGTCTGGGGAATTCTGGGAATTGAAGTCCATATATCTTCAACTTGCCAAGGTCTAATATTAGGCCAGGGGTGTCAAACTGGATTTCTTCAGCCTGGACGGCCTCCTGCAACACCCTGACAACCAAAATGGGGCACGGGAGGCCCTTGCGCCCCCTCCCCCCCATTTTCGCTGGCAGAGTGCTGCAGGAGTCCGTCTAGGCCAAGAACAGGGCACGGGGGGGGCGGCGCACAAGGCCCCTCCCGGCCCCGTGCCCCGTTTTGGCTGCCAGAGGCACCGCAGGCCGAACCTTTGCTATTTCCAGGCCGGCCCCGTGGGCCAGATTTAAGGACCCCACGGGCCTTGAGTTTAACACCCCCGTATTAGGAAAAGCTCTGTAAGATCCATGAATTGTGAATTTTGGAGTAGAGGGGTGCAATTTCCTCTAGATCTCTTTCCTGTTTTCGAAATTCCAGTTCCCATCATTTATGGTAAAGATTAAAAGATTAAAATCCATGGCTCATTAAAGCCACTGTCTCTTTTTGAGGGTCTTGTTCCTGTAAGAACGTTGGTCTCCTTTCCACATGAGCTTCTAAAGATCTCTTTTTTTCCCCCCTTTCTCTAGCGGTTATGGACATTGTCCTCTCGCAAACGTGCGGTGTGATCTTGGTAGGAGATCCACACCAACAGATCTTCACCTTTCCGGGTGCTGTCAATTCACTTTTGAACGTGCGCCACAGCCGCATCTTCTACCTGACGCAGGTAAGCCGAGGCAGGAGGGCAGGCGAGCTGAAATGTTTGACTGGGAGTTGTGGGTTAGCTGTAGATCGAAGAGCCAGGAGATTCAGTTCTTAATGGTTCATCTAAATTGTGGATCTTCTCCAGCTCCAATTGAAAGCAATCTCATAATTCCAATTGGAGAAGATTCACAATTCAATCCAGAAGATTCCTAGAAATTCATGGATCTCATTGTGAGTCCACTCCAGTTCTAGTCCCGCCTTAGGCATGAAAGCCGGCTGGGTGACTTCAAATCCAGATGGTGAATTCTATTTCTATCTTAGCCATGAGAGCTGGCTGGGTGACTTTGGGCCAATCACCAGGAGACGGTGAATTCTAGTCCTGCCTTAGCTTAGGGGGGATGAAATGGCCAGCAAATTACACATATATTATAGGATAAAGTTCTCCCATCATTGGAGGATTCTTTTTCTCTTCCCCAGAGTTTTCGCTTTGGCTCCGAAATAGCTTACGTTGGTGCAACCCTTCTGGATGTTTGCAAGAAAGTCCGGAACAAAACCCTGGTGGGAAACAACCAGGAAAGTGAGTGTTTTAAACCAATCGTCCTTTTATCGCTCCAGGTAAGTCTCCAGGTAAGAGTGGCTGACAGGTTGCTCTGTTTTCCACAGGTGACGTCAGCGGGGTCGGCGTGGACGGGAAGGTGGCTCGCTTATCCTGGAACAACCAAACCCTCTTTGAGGATGCTGTGAACGTTACAGGTGGAGACTCACCTGCTAAGATACACTTGCTGGGGGTGAGTGTGAGAAGGCAAAGGAAAGGTAGAGTAGGGATTCCTTCCTCCTTCCCTCCCTCTTTTCCTCCCTCCCTTCTATTCTTCCTTCCTTCCTTCCTTCCTTCCTTCCTTCCTTCCTTCCTTCCTTCCTTCCTTCCTTCCTTCCTTCCTTCCTTCCTTCCTTCCTTCCTTCTTTCCTTCCTCCCTCCCTCCCTCCCTCCCTCCTTTCATTTCACTTTTTTCCTTGCTAATTCTTTCTCCTCCCTCCCCTCCCTTTTTCCTTCCTTCCTTCTTTCATTCCTCCTTCCTTCCATTCACCTTTTCCTTCCATTCTCCTTCCTTCCTCCTCACCTCCCTCCTCCCCTTTTCCTTCTTTCCTTCCTTCTTTCCTCCCTCCCTCCCTCCTTCCTTCCATTTCAGCTTTTTACCTTCCTCAATTACTCCCTCCTCCCGTTTTTCTTCTTTCCATCCTCCCTCCCTCCTACCTTCTTTTCTTCCATTTCACCTTTTTTCCTTCCTCTTTTCTCATTCCTTCCTCCCTCCCCTCCCTTTTTCCTTCTTGCTTTCCTCCCTCCCTCCCCCTCCCTTTTTCCTTCTTTCTTTCCTTCCTTCCTCCCTCACTCCCTCCTTCCTTCCTTCCATTTCATCTTTTGTCCTTTCTCCTTCCTTCCTTCCTCCCTCCCCCTCCCTTTTTCCTTCTTGTTTTCCTTTCTTCCTTCTCTCTCTCCCCCTCTCCTAACAACCTCTTCTCTGTGACATCCCTTTAAATACTGGAAGACTGCAGTGTTTTGCAGCAGACACATCTTACTATTTGAAGCCTATTAAAGAGCCCCAAAATATAGACAGAGAAGTACGA
>QLTV01000890.1:39708-57978 GCA_003457575.1 Thermophis baileyi | reverse complement strand
ATGTCCTTCCTTCGAACCGGTCCCTTCGGCCGTGGAGGCCACACCCAGTACCTTCCAGGAGCTTCCATGCTCGAGCCCCGGAGCGGCAGCAGACCGGTCCGCACAGGCCGCTGCCTCACCACCAACGGAATTGCGCAGGTCTAGTAGGGCTCCAACACGCCCCGCCTACCTGCGTGATTACGTATGCTGGACAGCTCCATCCAGGAGGGGAGGGGTGTTATGTTCCAACTGTTTAAACTGTGTTACATGGTTCCAACCAGGTCCAGCGTTTGAGCGGGAAAAAGCTCAAACGCTATTGGCTGGTCTGTCTGACAGCTCCCTATAAAAGGGCAAGCTGTCAGACTGCTCTTTGCTGGTTGCTGATACAAGAGCTGAAATAANCCTGGCCGCACAGTCCGCTGCCTCACCGCCATCTGAATTGCGCAGGTCTAGTAGGGCTTCATAACGCCCCGCCTACCTGCGTGATTACGTATGCTGGACAGCTCCATCCAGGAGGGGAGGGGTGTTATGTTCTAACTGTTTAAACTGTGTTACATGGTTCCAACCAGGTCCAGCGTTTGAGCGGGAAAAAGCTCAAACGCTATTGGCTGGTCTGTCTGACAGCTCCCTATAAAAGGGCAAGCTGTCAGACTGCTCTTTGCTGGTTGCTGATACAAGAGCTGAAATAAAGAGCTGCTTTGGAAGTCTGTCTCCTGTCATCTCTACCCACTATCTAACATTATGGAAACCCTTTGATGTTTTCCTATGCTTGACCATGTTTTAAAATGTAACACCTTGAAGAGACGCTGCTTATACAAGCCAGCACTTTTGTCTTACTCTTGCAAATGGTGAGATAACAGACTACCTGCTTTAACCCATTAGATAATTATTTCCCACTGTTGTTTTAACTAGGCATCCAATACCTGCTAGATGTTTAACTGTGTAGCTAATCTTCACTAATATGCAACTTCCCTTGCAGATGCAGTTTGGGGTGGGGAAGGGGAAGAGAGTGAAATTGAAAACAACCCCTTTGTGAGTCAACTTCATGGAGATTCTTCCTTGCTGTTACTTTGGTTCACTGCAGCTAGTCTTTCCAATGCACCAAGCTTGGATTTCATTAATGAACTTTTATTAATTGCAATTATCTTGGTTTGTTTCCCTGTGCACACCCTCTTTGGTATTTGACCCAAAAATGTTAAAGCTAACAATACATGTATTGGCTTAACATGAAGTGATGGAAACCAGACGAAAGGACCAAGCTGGACTTATGGAATTCCATCATTAATGTAGACTATGGATCCAAAATTTGGAGACTATCAAGAGACCATCCAAAATAATGCTACTTAATGATTTTTCTTAATTTGGCTGAAGGACAGTATTAAATAAATTTGATTGTCTCTTTTAAAATAATCTCAAGAAATCTAAATCATATTTAATTTTGTCTTGACGCCATGTATAATTTGAAGTGCAGATACCTCAAATCTGTTGAATGCTTGAAACAGTGCCCATTCTAGATCTAGACCCTCATTTACACAAGAATGTGTTCATTTCAAAGGCATGAAGAGACACTAGAAGCTTCAGGTTTTAAATATAAATGCCCTCAAAGAGTCTTCAATCGAAAGCATCTTCAAGGTTAAAGGGGGAGTTTACAATATAGAGACAACTGGAAGTGGAGTTGGAGGTCTTTGATATCTACATGTTCTTAGCTGGGATTCCACTATTTGCCATTTCTAATTCCCAAAGCCCTGTAGCAAAATGCTGAATTTGTTCAGCTTTTAAAAATTTATTCAAGTACCTTTTGTAAAGAGCATGTGGGTTATTGCTGTTGGTATGAAATCTTTTTAAGTATTATATTTGGGGTAGTTCTAATGCATCATAGCATACAGCCAAGTGGTAATGGATGTCAATAATAGGGAGAACAAAAAGGAGATTAGTATAGCCAAAAGTCCCCAAAGAGTTCAAACAGCTAAACCACAAATCCATTAAATGATTTCATATTGCCTATTCAAGTGTGGGCTGTATTATAGTATAGCAAAGAAATGGCTGAGTACTCCCACAAAAACACCCACACATTTGATCTTCACAAATCAAAGAACATCTATAAATAAACCAGTGACCATTGGCACTGATGTTTAGCACATAAAAGGTAATTTCATGTATTTAGTTCTGACATAGTTCAAACATTTGGTAACCTTGAAATAAGACATACTTACGTAAGATTGACCAGTCTTATTTATTAGAATGTGAATCCTATAGCATTTCTGTAGAAGAGGATTCAATTCATCCTAGAAGATTAATTACTTTGCCTAAGATAGAAGGGGTCAACGTGCAATCTATCAGCTATACACTTCCTTTCTTCCGCCCATTTGGTGGGAAGCTTCTAAATGAATATTAAACTAATTACTGATGGATAATTTTGGAAGCCAAGTTAAAATCTCTAACTCAAATGCAATACCTAGTTCTAGAAAGAGGCTTTGTAATTCCACCCGTCCTTTGGCAGTTCTTTTCTACCTTCATTTAATTGTCATTAAATCTATTTATGCTTCTAGAGAAGTGTATTTTAGTGTCTGACTCAAATGAACCCAGAGAAGAAGAAAAATCCTAATTTGTTTAATAAATTAAACAAAACTGATGCGTTAAATTTCCATTACACTTAGCTATTGGAGTCGCCTGATACCTTGGAAAAAAGAAAAGAAAAGGACCCAACTTGGGAACCTTGTTCTTCTGTGACAATCCCCACACTCTGCCTCTAGTTTTGAGGCTGGTTTTTTAAAAGTGTGTTTCCCACATTCAGAAAAATACTTCTTAAGCTGATTAGTCAAACTAGTTTGGGAAGGAATTATTTTTTAGTTGTAGTTATTGATGTTGAATTTTGGAGAGAGGATACGGGGCAGGGATAGCACAGAACTGGTGCAAAGGACAGGTGTATGGATGAGGTTGGGTAGGAGAAGTCATCCTTGATTAATCAATTTCTCATCTTCACAAACATAAATTGTATCTAATCACATAATCTTCATTCATTCACTCACCAACTTGGATGGATCAACTTTTTTTCAATGTAGTCAATGTAAGAAATATTTTTCTAGAGACTGCAAAATGCAGAGAAAGGGCAGTTATCTCTTCCTTCCCAGATTAAAGCTATTTTCTCCATATTAAGATTGATGTGTTGTGGCAGGTAAGCAAAACAATGCTCGTGAAAGGTTGCCTCCATTGAGGATGATTGCATAATTATGATATTTGATCCCATCTTCCCAAAACTAGGCTAGTAGACAATCATGTTAGAGCTGCAGAATTGTCTAAATGTTATGGAGAAAGGTTTCAGATATTTTGCCTTTGCATTTTAGCCTTATTTGTAAGGAACAAT
The DNA here is from genome assembly GCA_003457575.1 of Thermophis baileyi. Classification (NCBI taxonomy): domain Eukaryota; kingdom Metazoa; phylum Chordata; class Lepidosauria; order Squamata; family Dipsadidae; genus Thermophis; species Thermophis baileyi. The sequence goes on along the minus strand of QLTV01000890.1, from coordinate 54,635 downwards.
ATGCCAAACTGGCTAAAGGACCATTGGCATATTGATACTAATGAATCAAGCTAAATCATTAACTTCTTAATTGATTCCAAGCTAAGTAGCCTTAATGGTTCTATCAGTGTCCCAAAACTAAAGAAAGCCATTCTGAGTGCACGATCTGTTTAACCAAAGTAAATCTTTATAGTGAAACAAACAAAAACCACTTGTTTTTAAATTATCCACATATATCTGTAGACATTTAGTTATTGTAATAGAGTATTAAAGAGAAAAGGCTCTTAATGGCAACAGAAATAGATGTATTTGTATAAAAACAGTAGTGTGGAGAAGATCCATTCTGTGAATTGATCCCTTCGGGTGATACATGTTTATATTTACAAATATACATTTTGACTCCCGTAGTGCATAAGTTCAACTCTGACTGTTCTTTGGAAGAGCAGATACTGAAGCTGAAGCTCAAAAACTTTTAGCCACCAAATGAGAAGAGAGGACTGATGGAAAAGACCCTGATGTTGGGAAAGATGGAAGGCAAAAGGAGAAGGAAATAGAATGAGATGGTTAGATAATGTCATTCGGGCAATAAACATGAATTTTGGCAAACTCCAGGAGATAGTGGAGGGAAGGGGTCCATGAAGAGTTGGACATGACTTAGCAACAGAATAACAACAAAAATATATAAGTGGGAAGGAGTGATTTGAAACAGAAAACTGTGGAAAGGATTGAAGATATATGTCTACTGCTTCCCACCCCCAACACACACACTATAAATGATCTTCTTCAAAGCTGTTCCTCCATCAATGAAAGTGATTATTCTTTTTTATGTGTCTGAGCTCCAATACATATGTAATATCTGCATAATTCTATTCATGAAGTGATGTGAAAATTCTATCGGAAATGTTTATTTTGCGATGGCTCATTTATACATGTAAATCATGAATCAAAGTCTTGATCATTGTGTGATAGCGTTAAGTGTACAACCCAACCATATAGCAAGACTTCATGTCAGGTTGCTGTGAAGCTGCAAAGGAAAGAGGGAGTCAGAAAATCAATATATGGTCTCACCCTGTTGAGATAACTCATTTAAAATTGCTATGTGGATAGAAATAACAAAGGAATGGAAAGAAGAGGCATTGAATCAAAGAAAACTTTTTAATTTTTCAATGATCTGGAATGTACTTCTAGAAAACAAGGCAGATTGTCTATAAAGCAAATTTAATGAAACCTTTCATTTTTACAGTGGACCTAACATTTACTCTTTTGAATCTATACATCTGAGAAAGATGCTAGATAGATGATTGACAGATCACCTACAATTTTTATTTCAATGTATATGAATTTCTGTAATGCAGATAATCTAGAACTGATGCTTCATTATGTTTTTACAGGATTGGTAATTTTTTTTTAAATAATTAGTTTCATTCAGCATTTTCTAAGTGGACTATTGTTAATTGGTGGATTAATGATATTTCTCTTTTGAACACAATACATGGTGTGTATGGAATAGTTTAAATGTGCCAGGATATTCCCTCCCCATCTTCATCACCCTCATTACACAGCACTCATGAAAGCCTTGAAATATTATTGCTCTGAGACATTTGTTCTGTTTAGATAAAAATCAAAGTGAAACAGGAAATCATCACAATGAGAAATATAGGACTTCCTCTGTAAAAAAAATATAATTTTCTACACAGAAATGTATACAAGTTTCTATGTAGAAAAAATGACCTCACTTGGCAAGATCTGAAATGGGTTATGCTTCTCCAAATCCTCCTGAGTGAGAAGTCCCTGGGGTCATGATTTTGTACCTCTGAGGAGCTGTGAAAGCTTGAAAGACTCTTGGTTCAAACAAACAAACAAACAAACAAACAAACAAACAAACAAACAAACAAACAAAAGCTATTTGCCATCTTGATTACAAATGCTAAGAAGGAAAGGCCAGCCGTCAGATAATGATGAGCTTGTTGTCAATGCCTCTCATTTGGGAGCAACATTGAGAAATCTGAATGGTGTAATGCAAAATGTTTGATCTTGCAAACAAGACTGTGGATGGTATGAGAATGATGAAAAGCTAATCCAAGTTGAGAAAGCTTGGCTGCCCACCATCTGAAATAAAACCCTACTGAATCACTTAGCATGAATGCATTCACTTACTGAATCTTGAGATTTTTTTTTTTTTACTTCTACTATGTCTGGGAATGGAGAGGACAATCAGGGGTCAGGCAGCTTCTTCTGGGAAAAAATGGCCATTACTTTTCTTTTCCTGTTCCTGGTTTATTAGAAATGTTATATCTCACCCAACCAATATACTCCTATAACCTTCCTGTATAAGTGAGTAACTGCCATTAATTCCTGAAGCAAAATCTTTCCCTCCCTGTATTTCTGGCATGGATCACTTAGCCCTCACTAAAAGCTATATTACATAAAGCAAAGTATGTAATGAACGCTATATAATATAGACTGCACACAGCACCTTATCATTCACTCATTACATGCATACACAGATGTGTGCACAGAAATATCCATGTTCTGTATATATATTTTTCTCCTTTCTTCACATTGTTTCTTAATTAAGGAGAGTCATTAGCCCTACTTATGTGCTCTACACAGCGGCTCACCCTTGCCATCTATACAAATACAACTATCAGTAAGGAAAAATGACAGAGAAATACTGAGGGTGGAAGTATTCATACAAACTGCTAAACTAAGGCTAGGGTTGGAGAGCTTGTGGTTCAGCATACTGTGGAAATTCAGATGTTGTCTTAATAATTATATTAAGCTGGAAACTATGAGAGCAGCAGGGAGATTGGAATTGTCCTACACTTAGGTAAGAAAAACCAAAAATATACATATAAACTGGGTGAAACCATACTCAATAGCAGAGACTGCGAGAGGGATCTTGGAGTCTTAGTAGACAACCAGCTAAACATGAGCCAGCAGTGTGCAGCAGCGGCCAAAAAAGCCAATACAATCCTAAACTGCATTAATAGAGGGATACAATCTAGGACTAGGGAGGTACTAATACCACTCTATAAAGCCTTAGTTAGACCACACCTAGAGTACTGCATCCAGTTTTGGTCACCACACTACAAAAAAGACGTTGAGACTCTAGAGAAAGTGCAGAGGAGAGCAACCAGGATGATTAGGGGTCTGGAAACTATAACATACGAAGAGCGGTTGCAAGAACTGGGCATGGCTAGTCTAGCGAAGAGAAGGACCAGGGGAGACATGATAGCAGTGTTTCAATATTGGAGGGGCTGCCACAGAGAGAAGGGGGTCAGGCTGTTTTCCAAGGCACCAGAAGGCCAGACAAGGAATAATGGATGGAAACTGACCAAGGAGAGATTCAACCTGGAGATAAGGAGAAACTTTCTGACAATGAGAGCAATCAACCAGTGGAACAGCTTGCCTTCGGAGGTTGTGAGAGCTCCAACACTTGAGACTTTCAAGAGGAGATTGGACTGCCATTTGTCTGAAATGGTGTAGGGACTCCTGCTTGAGCGGGGGGTTGGACTAGATGACCTACAAGGTCCCTTCCAACTCTATTAATCTGTAATCTGTCCAGTGTGCGCCCTGAGAATTTATGCAGTAATGATGAGATGAGGCTAGTACAAAAGTCTTGAGTACTAATCAGAATCAGAATAGAGCTGAAAGGGACCTTGGAAAACTTCTAGTCCAACCTCCTGCTCAAGCAGGAGACCCTGTACCATTTCAGACAACTGGCTGTCCAGCTTGTAGTTCAAGCTCTGACCCTTTGCAAGCATGTATTAGGGTGGGATTTATATTATCATTCTGATAAAACTTTCAAATTCTTCAGACACTTCTACCTGTCTGTTGTTTTGGAGAGAGAAGCCAAGCTTCTGGAAGATACCAATTCTTTATTGAGCAATATATTCACAACTGGAATCTCAGTATGGCCTTTATCTATTTGCCAGCTGCTAACTGATCAACAAAATTCAGATTAAGTTAGAAGGGAAAATTGTTGATGGCTGGAATGCTGGAACCTGGAATCTGAAGGAACTGAAATATTTGAGTCTAGGCCATATCAGTTTATCTAAAGAAGACAGAAGACATAAGTATGGGAAGAGAACAAAGTGGTACAGCTAGGAAAAGAGTTGAATTGTCATGGGACTGACAGTAAGCAGCAAAATTGGCTGAAGGCTGAGAGCTACAAACATACAAAAGGGAAGGAGTCAAGCAATGAATTAGCATAACTAGGCTCTCCAAAAAGAGAAAAAAAATAGATTTCCTACAGCATGAATTGGTAGGTTGAGAAAATGTAAAAAGTTTGAAAGTGGAAGCAGTTTACAGGAGTACAATCAGAAATAGAAGCAAGCCACTGTGTGCTATTCAAATTCAGAGAAAACACTGGCAACTTTGTAGTAACAAGCTTATAGGAAAATATCTAGAACAGGGTTAGGTAGGTATAACAGTAGTATTAAGACTGTAAGCTAGTGAAACCTAACTTCCAGCTGTATGTCCAGAAAGCAAAAATAGAATCTGTTGAAGGTGAAACTTATTCCAGCTGTTTTTTCCTGATTGTGCCTGAACCCTCCCAAACAAATTCATAACACTAAGAAAGTTAAATATACTAAGTGTGTTTGGGCACAAGGTGATGTGTGATGGGCACAAGGTGACATGTGAACAGTAGACTTTTTTCTTTCCCATCTTTGGATCTGGTGTGTTGTGTGATCTAGCCATCTAACCAGGGTATGCGATGTCAGGATGTGGCAGCATGAGTCATACTCACAAACTGACAACACGTTTTTGTCCTTTTAATTGGGTTTCTGATTATATCTCTTGCTGTTTTTTATTTTCCAGCATTATTTTTCTAACACGTTACCAGGTTTAAATAGGCTTTCCCTGTTTTTGGGGGGAAAAGTAGCAAGCTGATCTTTCCAAGAGCTTTCTGCCTTTGACTACTGAAGATTGTTTGGAAGAGCTGCTGCTTTTCATATTCAGAAAATGTGTAAAAATCATCAATATTAATGGCAATAAAGTATGTGTATTAATATACTAAATAACTTTGTAATTGTACTTATACAGCACTTATCCATAGTGTGTATGTGAGGGAGGAAACATACTTCTAAAACAATTCAATTAACCCTATGATTCATACAACATTTATTCCATGAGGTGAGAGTTTTTAGCAGCTAGTTGAAGCAATCTAAAACCTTTAACTTTTATTATTGACTGCAATAATAAAACTTGCCAGATTGTTTTCCCACAAAGGTAAGATTTTCTTTTGATAAAAAAAAATGCTACATATATTCTAATAAAAGAAGGAGGAGAAGAAAAAAGAAGAGAAGAACTATTACGACTTGCAAAATTAAATTGAATGCATTAACTAAGAAACTGATTTTCCATGCAAACTTACAGAAATGAAGCTAAAAAGGCTTTTAAAAAAATATTTATTTCTGTGTGTATGATTATTGTTTCTCTTCTAGCAATTATTTATGTGAATGGGCATTTTTATAATTTTATTTTATATGCTTAAAAAAGACCCTATAAACTCAGAGACAATGGCTGAATGGATATATTATGTTAAGCAAGAGGTGGGCAGCCTGAGGCTCCAGGTCCATCTTTCAACAAGATCCGAGGCATCTCTGATCAGCAGTGGTGATCATAATCTACCACTATTAAAAGATAGGAAATATGTGCAAACTGTACTATGCACCTCAAAGTATAACACTTTAAAAAGAGAGAGAGAGAAAACCCTTTCAATCACACTAATCTGTAAAGTGATTTGTTTGGTTTTAGTTTTGCATATCATGTAGACCCAGCCATAGATTGAGAAACAAGAGTGATGCCATATATAACATTATGTCATAGTACAAACCATATGAATTGTGTCATTGCATCAAAGTCATGATCTAAGTATAGCAGTAGTAAGAATAGTTATATATTTTTTTACAATATATTCATACCTAAGGGTAATAAAGGGCAAAGCAATAAAATCTAACTCGATTTAATCCAATATCAGCAAAACAGCAATATATCATTATAAGACATTTCTTAATTCCAGCATGGCCATAATGTAAATCTGTATTGAATTGTAGACAGTTCTTCCAACCCAATGAAGAGAGCCATTTAACATCCTTTTTTAAGTTAAAGGGATCAGAATCCAGATACAATTCAGGGGTCAATTACAGAGGACGGCAGCCAAATAGAGAAAAGTCTTTAAACCTGAGCGGATAAAAAGGGATTTGTTTTATATCAATGTCCTCTATCATTTTTCATAACTGAGACAGCTCTGGATGCTATTGGCCATTGTGGCTTATAAACCATAAATTATACCTTAATATGATGTATGAACTCATCTACTTGATTAAGCAACTTATGTTATGTTTGAACGAATCACTGCCTACAACGTCTTAGTATCTTTCCTTCACAGACTCACTCATTAGACTTCTGTGGTGTGGGATTTAAACTAAAATCAATATTTTTCCCTTTTCTTCATTGGGGATGTTCAAGGCTTTAAATCATTCTGCATTGTGAAAAGAACCAACCAGGTTTACACCTCCAATATAATACAGGTGAATAAAGAAGGGTTTTCTTTTTCAAATGCTGCACTTCTAGAATGTTGAGGGCACTAAGTTATCTGTTCAAAATGGACAGCACTTTGTCATTTGTGTAATTTTTGTAAGGAACCCCTGTGTGAAATGTTCTAAGAACAACACCTATTACAATAAATCACATTTGTTTAACTGTGATTTGTTGAAGAACTCTGTCTGATTTGTTGCCACAGGGTATACAGTACATTGTGGATTGTGAGTTAACATCCACTGGGTGCTAGCAAATAGTTTTACTATTTAATTCAACATAAATTATCTTCTAGACAGGTGCCTTTGCTAGCCACACCTTCATCTTAAGAATGGCAGAAACAACATACAAATATTAACCTGCTGTTTTTGCTGAATATTAATTACAATGTTTCCCAAATTTGGCTTAGTGGTCAAGGCACCAGGCCAAAAACAAGGTGTTGTGAGTTCTAGTCCTGCCTTAGGCATTAAAACCAGTGGGTTACCTTGAACCCATCAGTCTCTCTTCGCTTACAATGACAGGTTTGGGTGACAAACTGGTTGGTCAATTCCTTTTGCAATTAGTGGATCAACATTTTTGATCTGAAAAAAAGCAAACCTTGCACTTTCAGGGGGGAAAAACACTAGGAAGAAAGAAACCAGGCTTTACAATTTTTGCTTGAAATTTATTGCAACATTTCTCCCACATTTGGTATCATAGTGAGTAGGGTAACAAGAGACAGATTTCAAATTCACCTATGTGATGTGGTTATTTTCTGAAACTCCATTAGTTGTTGCCAACTAATTTAGAAATTTGAGGGAAGATACCAAAGTAGAAGGACATTAAAGAGGGTGCCAGGGGTGAAATAAAACAAGATCCTGTTTATTAAAATTATTCCCATCAATTACTTGCATTCTGGCTGGAGAATTCTGGAAGCTGAAGCCAACACATTAAAATTGCCAAGGTTGAGAAACACTGGGTTAAAGAATCAAGCTAGAGAAACTGGGAGACTGTACGTTCTAGTCCCACCTTAGACATAATACCAGCAGGTAACCTTGACCAGTAATTTTGTCTTAACCTTAAGGAAGAAATGGCAAATCAGTTCCAAAATCTTGTCAAGAAAAGTGCACAGATTTTTCCAGGCCATCACCAAAGTCAACACTTACTAGAAGGTACACAGATCCTAGGGGTCCTTCACCAATCTGCTATGGTAAGTCCAAGTAGCAGGGGCAGTCTCCAGAATTTGACTCATAGAGCGGTTGCTTTCATTGAGCAAGTTTTATATCTGTTCAACCTTTTTCTCCCGCATATGTGGGTTGATTAGTTTAGGTATTAGGAAGGAAAGGTTAATGAGGATTAAGGGTTTACCAGGTATTGGTAAAAAAAAAAAAGGAAAAAAAAAGGAAATAATTATCTAATTGAGATTAGAGAAGTTTATCTTACAACTTGCAAGAGTAAATAGGAAGAGTCAACTTTTCTGAGCAATCTCTTTTCCACCTGTTAATTAAAATGCAGGTTAATCATCAGACACTTGTATATATGTGTAATTTCTTGTTAACGTAGTAGCTGCCTATATATTGGAGTTGAGCTAAAAGGTGATAAAACCACTTTGCAGATGACAGCGTCAAGGGTTGCATACACCCAAGTTTTAGAGAGGCATTTAAAGCTAAAGAATGTGCCACCTTAGTCTATGATAACAGAATTCTTTAAAGAGGTTAACTAGTGATTCAACCAAGAACAGGTGCCAGAATTTTCATTTGTTCCAATAGCTTCTGCTTAAAATATTTCATTTGCACATTGCAGAAGATTAGAAGATTAAATTTGTGCTTGATCTATCTTCTGAGTTCTAATCACATTTCCCTGTAGTTGAAGAGACTCAGGGATGTTTTTAGCATTTTCCAGTATTTTGAGATCATATTTTAAAATTATATGTGAGCTTTGACAACTGTTTCACCATACAATAAAAACTGACCTCGTTTTCCTCCCTAGCAATACATATCAGAGGCTTGCATATTTTATACCCATAAAATATACTTCACATTAGCCAATCTCATTCATTATTTGGAAGAAGAAAATGACAGTATCTATTAACCTGGGAAATGTTATAAATTCAGACCACATGTCTCAGACTACTATGGAATGAGTAGAAAGAAGTGGATTTATTACATTGCCCCCATGACTACAGTTTTTCTGATTGGGTTCTACCACTTGGCAACACTGGGGGTTAAAAATCACATTGAAGTTCAGTAGAAAGATAAATTTACAAAAAATAGCTATGACTTTAAAGCAGATACAGTTACTTAGAAATATTTCCATGCTTATACATTTAATCTATTTTAAATAGATTGATAAAATGTAAATAAATAAAATATACAATTATAGAGTTTTAACTTTCCTGAGTTTCACTTCAATCCCTGGAGAGGCATTTTGGCTTCATTCCCCCCCCCCCTATGAAACATCAGAGATAATTTTAAAAAATGCTATGGGCATAGTTAGAAAATTATTGTGACATCACGACAGGAGTCTAGCTCCATTTTGAGCCTTAACTTTGTTTTTTGTTTTTGTTTTGTTAAAGATTGAAAATCACATTTTAAGAGATTGGCACAAAATTAAGATCTTCATATTTACTCACATGGTAAATTGATTTAAAAAAACATGCACACATAAAGATATTAATACTGTGAATTAACCAGATTTTTATATCATTTTAGTCATTGCAAGAAAAATTTAGATTGCCTAAAATTACAAACAGATTATATTCAGTTAAATCTTTCCTTTAGAATCACAAGTTGATCCAGATATATTAAGAGTTCTAAAACTAAAGATCAGTTCTGCATATGATTTAGATAATTATACTTCTACTATATTTTTATTTTGGAATAAATAGCAACAATTAAGGTCTTAAAATATTAAACATGTTTCCTATTATAAGATGAAACTATTTCAACATTTTATTTATTTAGTTTTACGTTTACTGAACATCCTAGGGAATGTCTAAAAACATTTATGTTGGAAGTGCAAACAATGTAAAAGTTTGCCTACTATTGCCTCATACTGGTTTACAAACCATTATTGAATTAATATGGTGTTACAAAATAATAGTGCTTAGCAATGTAATGTTATTAAATTACATACTATAATGTGATAACTTACAAGAAAAATGATGGATTTATCAAGCTGCAAAAAAAAAAAAAAAAAAAAAAAAAAAAGCTTTGAGCATTGAAAAAAGAATCCAATCCCAAATTTATAATAACAGTTTGCTGTTTTGGATTTGCTTTTTTTAATGAACTGACTGCCAGTTGATGTAATGGAAACACTGATCAATAATATTTTATGTGGCCAAGGTTTAATGATCTGTTTTATAATAGGGCTGAATGACTGTAACATAATATATGTTGTTGTTTCCTTTTCTTTCATTCTTTTCATATTTCTCTCCTTGTTGTGCATTACATTTAAAAACCAATCAATAAGCATCACATAGTAATTGCAATCAGGTTTATTCCAACCTTATAGTTAGGAAAAGAAACCAAATCACAAGTCAGAGGCAACTCAGTTTTTTTTAAAACTATTTTTATTACAAATACAATTCATTGGATCACAAAACTATGCTGCAATGTTATTGTTCTTAAGGCAACAATGAAATGCTTCCAAGGCCAGCTTTAGATGTGTCAGGATCCCAGAACAACACAACTTCAAACTGTAGCAAACCACATCAGGAAACTGTAGAGTGCTCAAGCTCTCACACTTAAGTGTAAGAAAGACAGAAATCAAACTTCCTTTATATTTAAGAATTACAGTTTTGCTCTTGAACCTTCAGATATTTTTGCTTCCTGGAAATCAGCAGAGTTTTGTCCCCTTTCTTTGAATTTGGCAAAGTAAGTATTCAAACAAAGTGTCCCTTTGAAAAAGCACTTATAACCCTCCACCTCTATGGAGGGTTAGCTCCATAGCTCACCCATTGAAAAGTAATGTCTATAATCTTGTCTGTAATGAAATTAATAATTAAATAGAGTACATGGTCACAAGAACCACAAATCTGACAAGATCCTGTGCTTTTTTTTAAAGAACTTGTGAGTTTTAAGTGTCCTTGGGTGAAATGCCTGATTAGATATATGAGAGCTTGCATTAGAACTTGTGAAATTTTGGCACATCTTATGAGATCACAGAAATGCAACTATCAACATTTTTTTAAAATGCAGAAATCTTTTGAGATTTCAGATGATTTACTTTTCTTTAACATGAACTGCCAATTACTACTTCAACCAGAAAGACTTATTTTTGTCCATCAATCAAGATTCCTCCAAGAAATCATGTAGGCCACCACTTTGAACACTAAAGCTTTCTTCACTACACCTTCCCTTTCTGCAAAGAGGACAGGGATTCTCCAAGTGGAAATAATTACTGCCTGAAGTTCATTGACCCAATAATCTTTAAAGCTTGAAGCCCTTAGAGCAATAAAATGGGAGTGCAGAATACTCTTGTTCATTTAAATACCCTTATTTATTATATTGGCATTTTTGGCATAGAAATTTATGTAATAAAACATTTATTAAAAAAACAATAACAAGTTATTAAGAAATCTAACATGAATTGTATTTTGGAATCAGACTGCACCTGAAAAGTTTGTGCTATACATACTATACCCCCATTAATTTGCTGTACAACTGTCATTTGACCTCTCACAAAATATGAGAAAAGCGTATACCATATGTCAGATTTGATTGTATTCATAGTTTTGAGATTGCACTGGAACAGCTATAGAAATGCATTATTTGAATGAAATATTTATCTATACTTTTTAAAATATAGATTTGGTTTAAAAAGAGCAACAACTGGGCACTTAATGAACAGTGAAAAATTTAATGAATATATTAAAAAGTCTCATAAATATGATAAATTTCTGAAATGGTTATTGCTACTTTATATTAAACTAGAAAGGGCTACATAAAATATGAATTGAAAGAAAATGAGACAGTCTGGTATTTTGCCTCCAGTGCATATAAAAAGTGACCCAAAGATGCCAGATTATAGAACAATGCTATATATCTTATGACCTATGAATGTAGCTCATTAGCCATGCATTATGATCTTCCAGTGATTAATAAAACTCAAACTCTCTTTCTTGCCTGCCCCCCCCTCTTTTATTTTGTTTTGTTTTTCCAAGAACAGGAAGGACAGAAGAATGAACTTGGATATTGAAAAGAGCTGGTTTGATGACCCACATTTTAGATACAGTAATCCTGGTGGACGGTCATTAGGGCTATACTGAAAACTTCAAAAGGATTTTTTTGAATCAAATAATTTCATTGGATGATTTTTTGAACTGAATCTGCAAATAAAATTGAATTATTCTCTCTAACTTTGAAGAGATTTAAAAGAAATCCAGAGATTCAATGCACATTTTGACTTTGTAGTGTTTTAAACATGGTTTGCCTAAAGACAAATCTCGAACTGGTTGGCAACTCTCAATTTCAAAACTGAATCCAAATGGATTTTGGATGATTAACAGTGGCTACCAACATGTGGGCCTATGAAGTAAGTTTCAAAGATTACTATGATATAGATTCAAATATTATAAATATATGAAACAACCCTGCATGACAGGAGAATCCACAATTATCCTTTTAGAAATGCGAGCATGGTATGAAGGACACAGAAAGGAAGGAATGGTTTAGTGTAGCAACCTCTTCCTCTAGATCAGGGATATGAAATTGGCGTCACGCGGGCCGGATGCGTCACGCGTAGGCCACGCCCACTCCAGCGAATGGGGAAAATGTCACAAAACGTCATGTGACAGCAACGTGATGTGGCGAGTTTGACACCCGTGCCCTAGATAGTCCTCAATTCCCTTTTGAACCTTTTCTGACTGGCTCTTGCCAGCACCCTCTTCCCCCCAATTTACAGTAAGTAGATCTCTTGTCTCCAAAATGTGCACATCCTTTGCTTATGAACTCATTGTTAACCACTGGTTTATGCTATTCAGGAAGCCCAAATTGAGTACCCTTTTTCAGTTTGTCACTAATTTAAACATCTATTTATTTATTTAAGGTAAGTCTGCATGTCCTACAATGCTCCAAGCTAACTGCTGTCCATCCACAATGAATTGGAGCTTGCTAACTTGTTTACACAACAACAGGCAGAAAAAATGACAGAATTGTTAGAATTCATCTGTAGCTAATAGACTGAGGGCTGCTTATGTATGCAGACTTTTGCTGTTGTCAGCAGTTCTCAGATTATAGGTTTTCAAAGACAGTCCAACAAAGGTAGAATTAACACTTCATAAGCCAAGATTGGGGAACAGATGTTGCTGAATCACAGTTCCCAATTACTCTCACCAGTGGCCAGTCCAATGGGAGTTATAGTTCAATAACGTCTGACTACCACATCTTTTTACAATACTTTGTTTTGTGCTACACACCCAACTGTAAATCTGATGAGGAAAAAAAAAAACTAAACTAAACCAAAATTCCAAGCACTCTTCAGTAATTGAATTAAAATTCCATTGGGCTCTCTTAAATGTAAATTAATCTTTCTTGACAATATCATTTTTGCAAGTACCTGGAGAGAGAGAGAAAAGTGGTAAATCATTTGTAAATTTAACACATGTTTAAACCTATAAAATAGGACAGTACTTCAAAGTAGTTCCACATTGCTGCTTGGTTGTATGTATCCATGCTACATAACCCTCAAAGCTGCTTAACAATTCCAAAGTGAAGGAAACAAGTTTGTCAAGTGAATCACACCACCTTCACTGGTATCATTATCATTCTGAGGATAAAAAGATGTGTTAAGACCATCAGCTCTTCAGCACAATAGGAATCAATCCACAGTAAATTCTCCTTTTAATGCCCTTTTAAAATGTTAAGCATTCCCTCCCTATTCAAAATAGATTTGGAAGCCAGAGAGAACTCCTTTAAGCAAGAGAGTAAAATTCATGGCACAAAGTCTAGCATTTCTGATAGCCAGTCAATATGTAAAGGTATTGGACTTCGACTGAAGTGATCCAGGTCTAAAGCCACTCTTGATTGTAGAGTTCACTGGATAACTTGGGGCCACTCTATCTCTCAATCCAACTTATCTCACTAGATCATTGTGGTAGGAATAAAATCAGGGGACATATCAGTAAATGCCACTATGAGCTTTCAGAGAAAATGGCAGGACATAAAAGCAAGCCATCCTCATTCTCATCCTGGTTTATTTTGGTTGCTTAACAGCCATGTCTCCTTGTCCACTAAACATATAGTTCATGTCAGTGGTGAAATCCATTTTTTTTTACTACCGGTTCTGTGGGCGTGGCTTGGTGGGCGTGGTGTGGCTTGGTGGGTGTGGCTTGGTGGGCATGGCAGGGGAAGGATACTGCAAAATCCCCATTCCCTCCCCACTCCTGGGGGAAGGATATTGCAAAATCTCCATTCCCACCCCACTCTGGGGCCAGCCAGAGATGGTATTTGCCGGTTCTCCAAACTACTCAAAATTTCTGCTACCGGTTCTCCGAACTACTCAAAATTTCCGCTACTGGTTCTCAAGAACCTGTCAGAACCTGCTGGATTTCACCTCTGGTTCATGTATACATGAACATACATGACATGAACCACAGCAAGGAGGCCTAAAACTGAGAGATGCTGCCCACTAAAGTTCAGCCATAGTTTAAAGGCCATAGTTTATCCTTGCCATATTACATTCTTCTAGGAAAACCTTGTTTTCAAAGTGTTTATTCTGCATCCAAGCAAGCCCCTTCTCTGCAGACATAGAAATAGAAGAATTTTCAAATCAAATGTTATAAGTTTTTCAAAACCATAAAATCCCAGATTAAGTATTCCAAGAAATTTAGTACTGAATAATTTATTCTACATTTAAAAATGGGCTGTTCTTGACATGGTGAGCAAATACTTTTGATTTTTCATAGTAAAAGACTTTTAACAAGTCTACACTGAAATAAACATTCAGTTCTTTAGGAAGTATTCTCAGACAAGCTTGTGAAACCCTTCAATTCCTCTCTCAAACTAAATATGCATATCATCCGGCTGTCTGGGAGGGAGACGGTCGAGGCCGTTTAGCAGTGGGCCTCCTGGGCGTGTTTCATCAGGGTCCATCCTGGGAGCACCTCGTCGGGGCCTGCTTCCACACCGGAGATCGTGGCCTGCTGTTTTCCCCTGTTGGAGCCTTCCTGTTTCCCCTCATTGGAAAGGAACAAGGAACTCAGAAACACATTAACAAGGATTTTGGTGACTTTGTTTGTGTCCCACCAGCTCAGTGTTCTGCAGGCCCTGCTGGATATGAGATGTTTTATGGGCAAGTTACATGCATGGGTCTTAACGACAGCCCATATCAGAGTGGTGTTTGCTTTCTGACAATTTATTTCCCTGTAGACTACCCTTTTAATCCATCTTTGGTTGCATTTACAGCAAGAAACCTAGGGTTCC